>OZ010596.1:809110-941610 GCA_963932145.1 Acanthosepion lycidas
GTGTGTATATATATATATAATGTGTGTATATATATATATAATGTGTGTATATATATATATATGTGTGTATATATATATAATGTGTGTATATATATATATAATGTGTGTATATATATATATATAATGTGTGTATATATATATATATAATGTGTGTATATATATATATATATATATAATGTGTGTATATATATATATATATATAATGTGTGTATATATATATAATGTGTGTATATATGTGTATGTATATATGTGTTCAAAACCTCTTTTCTCTTTCTTTGTTTGACTCTTTTATAAATGTAGTTGTTGTATGTAGGGGAACTTACTTCAACAACTTCCTTGCTTGTCATTTTGCTCTTCTGTTCTCGTTCTTTGTGCAGTTGCTCTCGAAGTGATTCAAGTTTTCCTTCCAATTGTTTTCCTTCAGTCATAGCTTTCTTCTCCTCATTTTCTCTATAAAAAAGTTTTCAAGAAAATAACTGAAAACAACAAAACAATAAAGATGACTTGCCTCTTGTAGTAAAATGACATCATTTTAAATATTTTTTTACTGTACCTATAGATTAAATCAAATCAAAAATGATTATCTGCAAAATGTAATGTAGAAGGAAAAAAAAAAAACTGATTGCATCATTCAACTTGACTTAAAATTAATAAAATATTCATAATTTATATTGATTTCACCATTAAACAGTATTCAAACTATTGTATGCATCAAGTCCATATCTAAAGTTTCTCTTTTAAGTGTCAGCATGTAAGTATAACTGTCTGCAGGGTTCCAATCGAGGCCAATCAGTTTGAAATCTGTGACCTATTTTTAAATTCACTATGAAGCATTTATTATATATATTATTCAAGATCTAATTTTTCAAAGAACCTAATGGAAACCATGGATGGAGCGATATGCATATCACACATAGGCCTAGCATAAAAACAAGTACCATATGGGGAAACAAAAAGAGAAAAATGACAGCAAGACTTCAGCATGATTAATTGTTTGTTTAATTGCATACCAACACTTCTAGGGGTTATAATTCTGCAATCTAAATATTTTGTACACAATTTTATGGTTTCAACTAAATATATTTTGAATGTAATTGCATGCCATCAACTAAAATGTATTGCTGGTATTTTCACTATAAAATGTATTTTTATACTTTCATAGTACTTTGTTTGGGTTTGCCCATAGCTGAGACCCTAATAGGTGCTACCACCCTGAGTGGACCTGGGAAAATGATTGGGAGATTGGAAGTTTTGAGGAGTGTGGCACCATCTCTTAATTGCTGTGAGCCCTTTGCTGCCAAATGTAGTTTATTATCATACACAGGACTAGTAACAGTAGGAAGAGATGTGGCACAAAGGAAGTCGTGCAGGACAACAGCAACAGTAGGCAGGCAATAGAAACATTAGGTTTAAAGATACAAGTTTTAGGTTCAGATAGCCGAGTGGATTAGTTTCATGATTCAAAAGAAAAAAAAAAAAATACTCAAGTTGATCTCACCAGATTTTATTGGAAGATCAAACCAAAACATTGACTATTTACATTGTTCAGACTGTTGTCTTAATCTTTGTAGGAATATTCATGTTTTAGCTGTTGTATGTTCCGGCCTTCATCAGGTGATTGGAATTTCAATCTAAATCCTTTATTTCATCTACTGGGGTAGAGGTTAGGGTTAGGGTCCAGTGGATAAAAGCGTTTTCACTCAGAGTTGTGTGTTCAAAAATTTGGAGAGTTAAAGGGAAATCCAGAAGAGGCATGGCATGTGGAACTAAGACAATTTACCCCAGTGGACAAAATAGAGGGTTCAGTTCAAAATTCAAATCATCTAAAGACAGCTGGAGTATAGAACAGACGAAACATTATTTCTGAGATTGAGTGGACAACATAGACAAAAACATTCACCATTGCAATAAAATGAAAATTTTACTGACCTCAATTTTTTCATTTCTTTTAAACTTTTAATCTTTTTTCCCAATTCAGCCATCAAAGCATTGATACTCTCCTTCAAAGAAGTATTACAACTCAAAACTTCTTCCATGGATTTAGACAGTTTCTTGTTCTCCTCCTTTGATTTGAGCAGAGAACTGCGTACATGTCCAAGCTGTTCAAAATCAGTGAGATTTATAAAAGAAACATGAATGCTAGGGTTTTTACTATTTTATCTGATTAAAAGGAAACTTAATTTAAAATTAGTTTGTAAAAAAACAATCAAGAAATTATTTGATATAATTTTTAATTTAGAAAAATATAAAAATTAAGACCCATAAAACAGTATCCAAACAGAAAACATTTAAAACCCAGAATCCAAACTGGGATCTTTTAATCTGTGGATAATTTCACTGCATTTTGATTCAAAAATTCATTCACTAAATATCAAAGGGGCTAAAATCATTAACTAGATTCAGGTATAAGAATGCTGTTGTTTTTTTTGTTTTTTTTTTTCTACTGTACATTTCAAATTCCGCAAATATTCATCAATTTAAATTTATTTGTATTGTATTATGAACAGGAAAACATCTGCTCATCATGTCTCATGGATTTCCTTTGCCATGAACAATTGTATTTTTGTGGATTATAAATAACTAGCAGTAGAGCCCGGTGTTGCCTAGGGATGTAACAGTAAGAGATAGATCAAGTATTGACCATCATAAAGACTGAAAAATAAAATTGACAAAGATTATTGTTTAAGGCTGGCGGACATGCATGTCTTAATTGTTTTGTGTTTTTTTTTTTTTTAACAAATTGGTCAAGCCCAAACTCAAACAAAAACATTGTTTTCAATCGTTATGAGTCTACCGATTGAATAGAATTTTATTATAAACAATTGTCTTGTAAATGGAATTTTTAAAGCATTCTGAATGTAAAAATAAAGAAAGTGTGCAAGACAATAAGAAACACTACCTACCAAAAAAAAAGTGAAGTTTTGTTGAAATTGGTTGAAAAATGTAGGAAATACGATCCAATATATAAATGTACACGCACACACAACCTGGGTTTTATAAGTGTGATCAAACCAAACCAAACAATACAAAGATGTCGACGATGGGAACAAATTGCAAATATTTTATGAAAAGCAAAATGCATCAACTTTAGATTTTGTAAAAACTTAGGAATTAATCAACTTTTGTAGCAAAAATTGTTAATTTACTGTATTCAGTATTTGTGAAATTGCAGAGTGCAATGTAGAAAAAAGACCAACAACAGACTTGACACTTATAGATGACCAAAGAATGAAATGGACAAAATATGAAAGACAAATTTGAAAATCTCAAAAATATTTTTTCAACTTGCAACAATTTGTTCTTATAATTGGCAAAAGCTCTTCTTAAATTGAGATATGTCCAATAAACAAGGTGTGAGGAGGAGGTGGATTCTATCTTTTATTCAGTTGCTTCTCACACAGCATTTCTACAAATGTTACAAAACACAATTAACAATCTCTACATCATTTCTTTGAAATTAAAATAAGTTTTGAGCTTTAAACTTACAATGTTTGTATTTCTGTTTCATGTAGAATATTAACAATGAAAAGGAACTGTTTGGCCATGATTAAATCATAACTTTTCATACCATATATGATAGAAGCTCCCCACCACTGTGCGTGCACACACACACTAAACACACTTTCTTTTGGATTTTACAACCCCACAATAGGAAACAGATTTCTGGATGGTTAAATATTTAAAGTAAAATTACTCAAGTGGAAGATATTTAGAGAGCAGAGGTGCCTATATGACATTAATAAAATACTTATTTAATGACGCTTAAAGTAGAAAAATGTTGATATGATGATTCATTTCTCATTTAGCAGAATATTTCAGAGTTGCATAAAGAAAGCTCTCTACAATTATTCTAGATTAATCAAATTAAATAAATTTTTAAATAAGATTGACTAATGAAACGTTAAATTCCTGATCCAAACAGAATCAAGAATTTAGCAAGACTGTGGTTTTTAGGAAATGAGTAGTAATAATAATAATAATAATAATACTTGTCCAGAGAATTTTGCCAAGCCATATTAGGAAATTACAAACATTTATGCCCTTTGTTTAAAATTCCAATATAACTGAGACAATATTTTTTTCAGACTTTGTTGACATTCCATTCACTTTGTTGATACTGGCAATGTATTGTGTAGACAAGTCATATTGCAAGTGGAGTGTGTTTGTAAGAGAACAATATTATTTGTTGAAAACCCAAATCAATTCTAGTTATTTTGTGAATGGTGAAAAGTGATGCGATGTACAAAAAGTAAAGCCAATTCAACTATTTTTAGGACATCTACTACTGTGTCAGATGGCATCAAGAAAGACAATCTGAATGAAAAGTCAGAGAAAAAATGAAATCAATGGGAGAGTCCAATCTTCAAGCAACTAAAGACAGAATAAGGATCTGTAAAAGTCATTTTGTTTTCTATGGACAATTTTACACTCTTCTGCTCACATTTGATCCTATTTTACCATCAAAGAATGAATGAAAAAAAGAAAAGTGGAATTAGATCCAAACAAATTAACAACAAACCAACCAACCAACTTACTGCCACATCTTTTCTCACTAAGGAAAACAAGTTCATGGAGTGAATTGTTGGATCCACCAAGCAACTTACCTCTTCCGTCTGAGTTGTAGCAATTGACATCAACTTTTGCTGTTGACTACATAATTCTCTTTGTAAATTTGTGATTTCAGTTTGGCTTGTTGATCTGCATATAAACATCATTCAATATTTCAGTGAAGACAAAATTAAAAAATTTGTTTTCTGCTATCAATTGAATGTAGAAATATTAGGTTGGTGCAAAAATAATATCGTTTTTTGACGTATTTTTTAACGTCAAAAAACGATATTATTTTTGCACCAACCTAATAAAATTTGAAAGTAAACTGGACAAGTGCTAAACAACATCTGTATAGATTCTTCAATAACAATTTTTATAAGCCATAAAATATTCAGTATTTCCTTTATTTTAACTGATTTAGGGGCTCAATATCAGTGTCTTGTTTTATATATTGTATCCCTTCATGATATGGATTTTCATGGTTCTCCATAACTTCCTGTCCCTTGTAGCTATAAGTATTGACAATCGCTTTTTGTTCCCATTCTGCCATCCATTCACACAAACTCATTAGATAGGTTACTCACTGTTTCCCTCTGCCGCACCATATGTCCTGTGAGTATTAACTTTACCAAGTCTATCTTATTTCATGATATTCTGAATTATTCACTGCCTGAGAGGAGGAACTCTTTTAGCATGAAACGCTGACAGAGGAAAGTGAATGGGATACTGTTATCTACTAGAATCTGTACAATCTTGTCACATTTAACCGTAACAACCAAAAATGATTACAAGAAGAAACTATACAAATAACAGCTTTTCCCATTTGGTCAGTTGTGTTATGGCCACTCAGACAAAAAAGTTAGAAAAATTTACCTCTCTTTCTTCAAATGGTCAATTTTGCTGTCTTTCTGACCCAATTTCATTTGCAATTCTTCTATAGAATATTCCAGATGACCATGTGATTTGATAACTGCCTGTAAAGTCTCAGCCAATTTCTTGTTGTCCATTTTACCATTCTCTGCAATTTTCTGAAGACTTAAGATCTTAAAAAAAGGAACAAAATCATTAAATTTGTAATGACATTGAAAGGTTGAAAAAGTATTGGTTTCAATCATTTTTGAGGAATTTGTTTTCATTTACACTTTCTACAGTTCCTCTGATTAGTTCTAATATTTAATATTATATAACTCAAGTGAATAAATATGTTATGCAGCTGTCATGGGAGATGACAACTTGGAATCCAATCCTTTCCACACATTCTTTCTAATTTGTTTTAAGCTTAGTACAGGTTAAATTGGAAAAGAATGCAGGGAAGTGAGATTATATTTTACCACTATTTTGATTGAGGAAGACCAGTTTCCTGGATCTAAAAAATCAGTATTCAAAATACTGGATTTATACCTAGGATTGAACTTGTTCTGGCCTCAGAAAATTTCTCATTTACAAGGCAGCATTTCCAACTCTTGACTCGGTCTTCCCCACACACATGCATAAAAAATTGCCACAAAGCAGTGGCACACCCACCCAGTCACCCACCTTTTGCTGAGTTTTATTTTTGCTGTTTTTCACTTCTTGTTTGAGAGTCTCACATTGACTGATTGCTTTGTCTCGAGATTGCGTCATTTCTTGTAGGTTTTTGTCTTTTAATGAATTTTCCCTTTCCTGTCCTATTAATTGCTTCTCCAAATGTTTTGCTTTCTCTTCACTCAATTTCAATTCTTTTTCACTCTGAAGAACAAAGTCAATTTTTTTTAAGTCTAATTAAATACAAAGACATGAAAGATACAACCAACCATAGGAAAATTATTGCATTTTAGTCTGAGAAACAAGTTAATCTTTTACAAATATTTTATGAACAGATTGTTCTTTCCAATTATACAAAATATTCGAAATAATTTCAACAAATTTAAAGTTATAATTTTAAAAAAATATCTCTAAAACATTTACATTAAACAATAAAGAACAATAAATTCTCATTATATAAACAATTTATGTACATGGAAGAAAGAGTCTATGCTTACCTGGATGTATTTGTTTTGGAGCACCTTATTGACTTGAGTCAATTGTTTAAAGTCACATTTTTTCTGGTCAAGTTTTTGCACCTGTAACTGTAATTGTTGCACCTGTGACTGCAGATTTCCCTTTTCATAAGCTAGTTTCTTTTTTTGTTCCACCATTTCTGTCATCGCTTCATCAACTTGTTGAATGGCAGCCTGAAGCAGACATAATAAAGTAACATTAAAATCCATTGACAAGAAGAGTTGCCTTCAGTAAAGGATGAACAGGTCAAATACTCATGCATATCCAAACTTGGCCAATAGAAAGTCTTTCAATTGGAAAACAATTCTACTCAATCTGAGGGAAATGTTCTTAGGTTAAAGTTCACTAAAAGATACTTGAAAAAAAGATGTTGCCAATGAAACAATATGGCCATTTTTTTAAAATTTGATAAAACAATACCAATAAAAAAAAAAGCAGGAACAAAGAGCAATTGAGAGAAGTGACATGAAAGAAGAAGTACTCAGCCATGGGATTCAGGGATCATTTAGGAAATTGGTCATGAAAGAGAATGAAGGACAACATGAGCTTTGGGCTTGAATTAGGGGACTAGGCACAAAAAAACGGAAGTAAATGGATGTGGTCTTAAGAGTTAAATTAGGTAAATTGGCATTGAAAAGGAAGTGTATGATCATAGGTCTTGCAGCTGATATTACAAGAATGAGCATGAATAAGGACATATAACTGATATGGTCTTCACAGCTGAATTAGGATAATAGCTACAAAAGAAGTTGTTGTTTGAAGCTGAATTAGGAGAATGAACATGACAGAATTACATGATTTTGGACTTCACAATGAATTGTGATAGTAGAGGAACAAAGGGAGAAAGTTTGTGGATTTTAGAGAAAAATTGAGAGAAAGGGCATGGCTTTGGAGTGGAACTGAGATCACGAGCACAAAAGAGAAAGATGACAGCCTAAAGAGATAAATTGTGAAAATAAACAGAAAGCATTTGACCTTGTGATTCAGATCTTAATTAAGAGAACAGACATGAAAGCAGAAGTATTGTGCAGTGGACTTTACAGCTGAATTGGAGGAATTAGCACAAAAGAGGAAGTATGTCGATGTAAGCTTTGGGGCTGGACTAGAAGAACTGGCATGAAAGTAAATGGCTTTGGAGTTCAGAGAACAAACATATCAGAAGTACAAAGAGTTGTGGGTGGTCTTTAGCAGTATAGGGAGAAAGGTAATGGAAAAGGAAGAACATTGGTTTTGGCTAATATCAAATGTCTGTTTTAGTCAATTTTTTTGATAAGTCAAATTATTTTATTTTCCAGCATTCCTTTCTTTTTCATTTTTCAGAAGCTATGCGTTGAGCCTCCCTGAATTTTGGTAGTCTGTTTCTGTAAACTCCAGCATTTTGGTCCAGGTTCAGTCTTTTCTTCTTCTTCCACTTTTTATTTGAGGGTTGTCTTCTCATAGGGTGAAAGAAGTATATAAGAAGTTTAGAAGAGAGAGAAAAAAGAAAGAGATAAAGCACAAATGCCTTATTTTAATTTGAATTCTTTTTATTTTATTTTAATTGGGATTTGCTACAGTTTCTTCTCAGATATACCAGGTGTAACCAAAATCTTCTTGGTTCACACTAGCCTTTTCTGCTGCTTTAGCCCAATAAATAGAACGAGACACCTCATAGCTTCTAACAAGTTTGGCTCTTGTGACTACTGGAATCTCTAGTGTCTTAAATAAGAGTAAGTCTTCTTTCCCTCCTCCCTTCACTCAATTTTAGGTGTCAACTTCTATTGATAAAGTAGAAGGTTTTGCTTGTAAATTGTCTCCAAATTCTACTCTTGACTCATCCAGAGTAACTTTGAATGATTTTCAACTTAGAACTGAGTTCCAATTGAGTAATATGCATTTAACTCCATCCATGGTGTTGATTTTATCCCTTGATCTGGAGTTGTTGCAGATAAGTAACCACCATATTGGTTTTTGTTTTGGCATTGCTTTTTGCACATTTTCACTATCCTGAGAATATACAACTGGATTTAACTTGCACAGGTGTTTGTTTTTTTTGTCAGTCAAATAAAGCAAAGATTTAACAATTATCAAGAAATCAATTAAATCCAAATTAAAGACATCATTTTCCAACGACCTCCACCCTGACCCCCCAAAATGGCCAGTTAAACTCATTTATCAAGGTCATCATCTGCTTTTAGTTATTCAATTGGCAATTCCAATGCTGCCTCTCTGGCTTTGCCCTCCAAAGATAAGGTAACTGCTGGTGATTGTTATTATTTTCTCTATTTATTGAACAAACTGCCTCCAATTTCAATTCCTTCATCCATGTTTCATATGCGTGGGTGTTTACCAGTTTTGGTGGGTTTTTGAAACTGGCCATTTTGGAGGGGGGAGAAAGGGGTCAAGCTGTGAGAGAAGTAGGTAGGTAACCAGTGGGTTAGTAGCTGCCCAGTGGCCAGGGGTGAAGAATTAGCAGGGACCAAAGTGACAGGCAGTGAAGTTAGTAAGGAAGGAAGGATCCCATGGTTAAGTGAGAAATCATATTGTTGCTACATCCAGAGAATCTTGCAAAACAATTGTCTTCATTTTTTGTTGAAAGCGATCAGGTTCAAAAAGACAAACCTGTTCACATAGTGATTTAGGTGTATATGCAAATACAATCAACCTTGGATATCATCACAGGTGCTGTGAACGATGGACGATTGGAGAACATTCACAAAACTTGTTACAAAATTTGCCACAAATTTCATCACACCACAATTAACTTCCAAAAAGACAAAATCATTATATTCGGGAAAAAAAAAAAAAACAACTTAAATTCACATCATCACAGCATTATCCATTATGCGTCCAGAGCAGCATATCAGGATAATGAAAATAAGCCAGTACATGTGTATTTCTCTAATCTTCGTAAAATTATGCAAACAAATGTTGCAGGAAAAAAAGAAATTATGCATGAATAAAAAAAAAGAAAAACAGTTTAGTCATGCTAGTGGGAGTAGACTGAAGAAACTTCTAATGGATGGTGACATTGATGTCAGAGCAATACTGAAAACAATTGAATCAATTCATCAAAATTGCCAAATATGTGTAAAGTATAAGAAACCTCTCCCCCCAAACCAATTGTATGCATTCCTCTGTCTAAGGAATTTAAGGAATCAATTGCTATGGATTTGAAAGATTTGGATGGAAACTTGATCCTGCATGTAACTGACCATGACACCCAATTCAGTGCAGCATGTGTTATCCCATTAAAAAGAAGTGAGACTAGTTTCAGCAGTATCACATGTTTTTGGTCCACCTAATAGGATACTCAGTGACAATGGAAAAGAATTTTTCCAATGACAATTTTCAAGAGATGACAGAGAAAGTAAATACAGCAGCTGAATGTTCCTGGATCAATGAGATAAACGAGGCACCATAATGCCATACTGACAGATATGTTGTAATGAAAGTGAAGAAAGATAAAAAATGTTTTCTAAATGATGCATTGACATGTGCAGTCTCAGCAAAAAATGCCTTAGCTAATATCCATGGCTATTCTCCAAATCAGCTTGTGTTTGGAAAAATTTCAAATTTTCCATCTGTTCTACTATACAAAATACTGGCCCTTGATGACATGTCAAAATCTGAAATTCTTGTAAAAAACCTAAATGCAGCTCACTCAGTTCATTAGGCCTTTATTTCAGCAGAATCCAGTGAAAGGATTTGATGTGCGAGATACAGTTTACTACAAAAGAGAGGAAATGCCAGCATGGAAGGGACCTGGATGTGTGATTAGAGTGCAAGATCAAACCATGGTGGTGAAACATGGATCAGGTATGTAAGGGTTCATCCAAGCCGCTTAATGCATGGGTATGTGGAATTTGAAAACAACACCAATGCAAATAAGAACTCACCAAGCAAGGACGAAACATTTTCAAGAGCTACTATGACAGAAAAGACAATCAATGATGAGGATATACTTGATTAATCATCAGAGACCTATGAATTCAGTGTTTTTAATCAACCTGAAGTACTTCAAGACTCTATGGACCATGATGAGGCATAAGTCTTGAGTGACACCTTCTATCCAGGAAGCCAATTACCTAAAAGCAACCAACGTGTTTTAGCAAGAATGATAAATGATGAATGGACTGAATATGCTATCATTTCCCAGACAGGTAAAGCAACACACAATTATGCTGACTGGGTAAATGTTTATGACAAAAACTTAGATAAAGCCTTAAGTATGGATTGGAAGAAAACTGTCAACCCAAAGAACTTTGATTGCCAACTATTATTCTCCAGAAACATTAGAGTAAATGTTTAAAGAGCTTGAAAAATGGAGAGATTACAGTGAAGACACTGGCCAGAAATTAATCTCAGTGAGATGCATGTTATTGTTTCAGCTAATGCAGACGATTTCTTTTGGGCTGGAACTGATCTTCAGTAATAAATGAACAGATAAAATTTTAATATCAGCAATGAGCAGCAAGAAGCTTTTAAATACCTTGGTATTCATATTAATCAACTAAATGAAGATATTTGCTTGAATCAATCAAAGAATGAAGATTCCCTAGAACCAATACAGCTCAAAGGATGTAGGAATAAAAATAGGAGTCTGACTAAGAGGGAAAAGGATGAATTTTGGCCAGCCACTGAGCATTTGCTCTGGAATGCAAATCAAACCAAACCAGATATATCCTTTGATACTTGCCAATTGAGTAACAGTCAAAGGGACACCAAAGTCTTTCTTGGATATATCCCGAGCAAAGTTATCCAGAAAATTAAGCAGAATAGACTGTCCTTGACCTTTAAGAAATTAAACATGTGGAAAAGTTGACAATAGTAACATTTTCTGATGCTTCTTTTTAAAAACCTTCCAGGTTGTGCCTCTCAAGGGGAATACTTGATATTACTTGCTGACAAGGGGGGGGGGACACATGCACTATTCATTGGCAATCAGGAAAAATATGGAGGATCATAAGAAGTTCACTAACAGTTGAATGTTTGGCCCTGCTAGAAGCAAGTAAAACAGCATTCTACCTGAAAACAATTCTGAAAGAAATTCTTCAGGAAAGTGAAGGCAAAATTCAAATCAAATGCTTTAGTGACAACAAATCTTTTGTTGACTCACTACATTCATCCAGAACCCTTGAAGAAAAGAGGTTGATATTGGATGAAGCCATTATAAAGGATATGATAGCAAAGAGAAATCAGTGAGTTAAAGTTGATTGACACCAGAAGTCAATTGACTGACCCCCATGACAAAGGCAACAGTATCATCAGTCTGCGTGATGTCTTGCAACAAGGAAATATTAGCCCCAAACATTAAAAATGGGAAAACAAATAAAAGATGGGGGTGTATTGATTATCTCTCTTGATCTGAAATTGTTGCATATAAGTATCCACCATATTGGTTGATACCAGCTCTTTATAAACATCTAACTCATAGTTTCTTCTATTATCTCTAAACTAGATTCACTTAACACATGTAGACTTGTTAGTATCCTTGCAATAGTCCTTAAGACATGTACTCCTGAACTAGCTCCTGTTCTCTCTGAAATGTACAATAAGTACCTTGCTGCTTCTTGTTTTCCTGCTTGTTGGAAATACTCTTCTGTCATTCTTGCCATTAAGAACTCAAGCAAACCATCCAATAGTTCTATTGGCCATTTAGCCCATCTTCCTTTTTTTTGGCAAAGTATCAGAGGCTCTAAGCAACTCTGAATTATTTAAGCATCTCACCATGCAGCGCCATCTTTCAGAAAAGCAATATGGCTTTTGCTTCTCTAGGTTAACTGCTGATGTAATAGCGATTATTGCTGAAAGAGTCTATCAAGCTTTAGATAAGAATGATAAAGCTCAGGATGTTGCTTTGGATATATCAAAGGCATTTGACAGGGTTTGGCCTGCAGATCTTCACAAGTTGAATAGTTACGGTATTTCTGAAGGAATTTTTGAACTGATTCATTCTTTCTTATTGAATCACGAAATTAAAGTTGTCTTGAATGGCCACTCTTCTAGATCTTTTTGCATTAATGCAGGGATTCCCTAGGGCTCTATCCTTGGACCTATGTTGTGATGACAACACAACCATTTATTCCTTCTTAGTAAGTCTGAGTAGTTCAATAAAATCAAATTGGCAACTGATCTCAAAAATGACTTACTGTTTGTTATTAACTGGGATAAGGAATGGTTTGTTAATTTTAATGTCTACAAAATGAAATTGTTCTCTTATACTCAATGGGAGAACCCTTTTTACCTTTCATTACCATGGCTGATGCTAACCCCTAGAAGAGTGATTCATTGCACCTTCTTGGACTAACGTTTCCTGCCGACATGAAGTGTAAATATTATAACCACCATTTTTTTTATTTATCAGAATAGGTGAGAAATTATTGTCAGCATGATGAGAGATAATTCTTGTTAACCATGTGGAATGAAATTAATACAAAAAGAGTAAATTAACAACTAAAGAAATTTATTTGAATATGTACTGTATTTGATGAATGTGATCACTTTACCCACACTCATCTCTCGAAATTTTAAATAATAAAAAGATTGACAAAAATTGATCAATTACAACTGACCTGTTTCCGCTCCAAATTAGCTATTCTTTGCTGAAGAGCTAAATTGTCTTCCTGCAAATCTTTGTTGGTCATCTCACTAGTGTGCAATTTGGATGCTAAATGTTTACATTCTTTTTCCAATTGCACATTGTGTTCATTTGTTTCTTGCATCAGCAACTGACCCTGTAAGTGCACAAACGCAAAGACGTATAGAGAAAAAACACACACACAGGATTATTGGATATGTAGATTCTGACATTTAATTTTTTTTATAATTAGTTGCATCTCTTTCGTCTTTTTATTTCTATCACATGAAAGCTTGCAATAAAATCATAAAAAGGAACTAAAAATGAAAATTCAGTCTCAGAACAATAGATTAGCTTGCCAATTTGGTTAAGGAATCATCTATAAAGTGTCTTGTGTGAAGTTATTTCTTGATTCTGAATTGCTTTTAATAGCCAAAGATGCAATCAAAATAAAAAAAATCAACAAAAAGATGAAGAAATTACACAAAAGTAACAATGAGAACAAAAATGTGACAAAGTTTAAATTGGACAAAAGAAATGACAAGTGCAAATTTTACTTGAATTGTAAAATTCAGAAAAGCAATCATTTTCTAAGTTTTTTATAAACCTTATCTTATTTTCATTTGTTTCATATTTGGAAATAGATAACTAAATTCAAACATTTCAAACAAATACAATAAAATGTAAGGTTCTTTAAGAAAGTGGATTCAATTGGTTACTGGGTACTTGAGGTGGAATAAGGGTAATGGCCACTAAAATTTGGGAAAATGAATAAAATGACTCTTCTGGTTTCCTTAGAGAGATACCTATCTAGGAATGCATAAAGCGATTATCTCCCTTTTTACAGGAGGAATTTACTAATATCCTCGAGGGTCATGAGATTGTTGTTACTGTCATTATCTCGTACTAACACTCACCATAAACATCACATCTCACTAACACTCAAGACATCCTCCTTATAAATTATAAGACAGGTAAACTCCGACCACAATATCATTACTATGTAGCAGTAAGCTAAGGATAGTATCAATAAAGATTTCCATGATTGATATTCAGTTGCCGATTCGCTTTCAATGGAGACAGAGGTGGTAGCCAATTCCTGCTTATACCTCAAAAGGGGCAGAGGTCATAACCTGTAGTGGCTTGGCAAACAAGTGAAAGCCATCTGTTGTAAATAAGGAACAAAAAAGATATCAAACAAGTTGGCCATATCCATCTTAGAAACATTACAAGACAATTCTTTATACTCATCCTTTCAAATACAGCTTACTTTTTTCATATTTGCTATAATTTCTCTATGTGGGACAAATTGTGATAAATATATGCATGTATAACATTTTGCATGGCATATTTGCATATTCTACGACTGTATATTGTTACAGGCATCACTCATTTGTTGTGAGGTAATGACTCTTTGTACATTTGTTCTGCAAACAACATTTGGTGGACCCCTGTGAGTCTGAGCAAAAACAAGACTCAAAAACGTAATTTAAACAAATGACAATTAAATCCATGTATTAGGTTGGTGCAAAAATAATGTCGTTTTTTGACATTAAAAAATACGTCAAAAAACGATATTATTTTTGCACCGACCTAATATTAACAAAAGAAATTACATTAATAAGTCAATCAGTCAGTTATGTGCCATGCGTGAAACACGCTTAGGAGATCATATATCTTTCGATACACGACTGATGAGGTAGATTTTTTCCTGCTGTAGGTTGCCATTTCTTTCTGCAGTAGACCAGTTGCCATCCAAAGCTATAGAACCTGGTTGGTCCTGCTATTTACCCATTGCTGGGGGGAAAAGAAGAGGATTCATACCTTTCCCATGTGTATTAGAACGTAAGTGAATGTAATTGATTCGACTAGAATTCAAACTCAGCTCTCCAATTCTTCAATCTGAGCTGCTAGCCATTACTCCACCGTGCCTCTTCTGTTAAGCCTGAGAGAGACAGTGCAGTTTAATTTTTGCTGTGACAAAACTCCCTTTGAAAATGCTTTAAAAAATATTACAAATGGTAAGGGGAGATAATTCAGTTTTGCTGAAGATTGAATTTAATTTTGAAATAGAACATAGAAATGGGAAAAAAGAAAGTGTTTCTTCTCATCTCTTTTTCTGTTTGATCTTTTTCTCTCTCTCTCTCCCTCCCTCTCTCTCTCTCTTTAGGTACATTCATATAAACAATTCGCACAAAGGTAGATAAACTGCAAACAAAAAAAAAGATTTTTTTCTGTTCAATAATAGATTGGGTTATGCTTTTGTGGGAAAATATTATCTTGATAAAATCTATTAAAACCAAAGAAGCACTTTTGTTTTTTCGATTTTCAAATGTGACGGCTTTCTTTACAACCTAATATATGACATATAAAATATATTGTTATAGTGGAACACACCTATTCTTTAGTTAATAGACTCTCCGACCTATAATAAGTAGGAGTAGTAATAGTAACGGGGAGTCGCTCTGTGGGTCGGTCAGTCAGTCGATGCCGGACGACCGTTAGTCGGATACTAAAATATCAGCAACCACAACTAGATTTCTCTGCATCATTACCTATTATATCAAGTTCCTAACGTTTTGTACGTCGAACCTATTTTAGGACCAACTTAGTACAAATATAAGCCTCCACTGTGAAACCACTCCATAACATATATATATAAATATTTATTTGCATCTCTCTTTTTGTGCAGATCCAATCATATAATTAATGCACACAAAAAGGTAACTAAACTACATGCAAAAAAAATCATTGCAATCCAGTTACAATTGGAAGATTGTTGTTTGTATTTGATTTTCCTGCATAAACATTTTTTTCTACAAATACATTGCATGTCATAACATTTTACCTGTTCAATTGAGATTTAATTTTCTTTCAAATTAAATTCACTGAATATAAAAAAATCAGGATATATTTTATAACATTAAGCATATTTTTATCAGATCACATTTCAAAATAAATTCTAAATGTCAAATTGAATAGATTTTTCTCTCTTGTGGTAAAATGGTTTTCCATATTTAGCTTCAAAATATTTTCTACTTTAAAATAACAATCAGTTATTATTACAAACAACTTCTTCAACACCCAATGATGGTAGGAAAACTGACCAACAGTGTTTGACTAACCTTCAGCAGGTTTTCATGAAAAGACACTTGGCAATATTTTAAAGTCCTGATTTTGATCATTAAGGAAACAAGCTTTTCCTTCATTCCACCAAACGAGTCATAAAGAAAACAATATTGCCATATCCTCTATGGTTGACTAAATCTTTCATCACAAAGAAACAAAAAGAATAAATAAAATTATTCTGGTGAGTTCATCAAATTCCAGGGTTTTTCATTTCTCAGGAGAGTGTTCCAGTTGATATGCTAATTATAAAGATGACAACTTGCATGACTTTGTAAAGTCAGTATTGGATCCTATCTGGTCAATTGAAAACAAGAGATTAGTTTTTTCAAAATAATCCATCAGAAGAATTTCCACATTGTGAATATTTCAACTGGGAAAATGTTTCAAATTCTTTTTTATGCTAGTTTTTTTTCTAAGAACAGGAAGAAAAAATCAGTTACCTGGAATGTTCTATCAACAAATCAATCTTACCTTCTCTTTTGCCTTTTCCTTTTCATTGATGGCCAAAACTTTCTCCTTTTGTAGTCGAGCAATTTGCTCCTTCACCACAACACTTTCCTCAATCTGTTGTTCATACTTCACTACTCGATCTTCTTTCAGTCTCAGTTGCCTTTGAGAATTTTCAAGTTCCTTTCTTGTATTCACTCTGAAGTATGAAACATTAAATGTTATATTTTTTTCCTCAGTAAATGTTTTCAATGAAAAATAATCAAATTTTATTCAGGATAAAATATGAGTCAATAACATTCCTGAATGGATGCTTTGTTTTGAAATAATTGATCATCTTGCAGACTATTACTATAGGTGCTTCAGCTTCATTGGGTGCTCTACACTTGGGACCTTCTGACAACCTTACTAAATACTCATAACACACATAGCTTAGTTAAGTAAAACTGATAAAAAGAGTTTTTATCAACTTGGGTACATCAAGATCATATGAATTTGTGAATGACTTTCATTTTCTGTTTTTGTCAATAAATTTTCTCTTTTTTCTAAAATATTTTAACCAAATAATTTAATAATAATATATGAACAACTCTAAGTAGAAGCTTATGAAACTTTATTTGACTAATTCAACTTTAGCACTGAAAACTTATTTTATTATAGTTGATGGTTACAAGTGAGAGGGGAGATGAGATGTGCTTATTTTATTACTACACAAATGTAAACTAAAAATTAAAAGCAACATTATAATAATAATAATAATGATGATTATAATGTCATGAAGGCATTTCTGACTTTAGGCCTCTGGTTGTGAGCTGGAAGGAAATGTGTATACAACAAAAATCAAAAGAAGAAGGAGAAGAAATAATAATAATAATAATAATAATAATACCCCCACCCCCCGAATACAGTACTCAGTAATGAACTCTTAAACTATGGACACTTGAATATAATCCCCCACTATCTAATGGGCAGGATGAGCTCTTTAGTCTTGGTTGACAGTTGTCCTAGAGCTGGTAACTTGAACAAAATTACCCCTTGGCAGTCAAGGATAAAATCAAAAAAAATTACAAATCTTGATTACTAAGTAAGATCAACAAGAGCCCTTGTACCTCAGAGAGGAACCAGTCTGGGACTGAAAATCTGTCACTGGAACAAACTCTTCCAAAGAGACACTTAGTCACCAAAACCAGACTATTTCCAACTTGGATCAAGTGACTCAATGTCAAATCAAC
Organism: Acanthosepion lycidas; assembly: GCA_963932145.1. NCBI lineage: Eukaryota > Metazoa > Mollusca > Cephalopoda > Sepiida > Sepiidae > Acanthosepion > Acanthosepion lycidas. Next base: position 827,069 of record OZ010596.1, read on the forward strand.
TAATAAAAAGAAATCAAATGAAATGGACTCGCAAAGAGTATCAACAAGTCATGACATCCTTTTTCCCCACATTCAAAAATCCACAAATGAACACCACAGATCAGACATACTAAATATGGAGAACTATGGTAGGAAGTGGAATAAGACCCCATATCAACCCAGACATACTTGCCAATGTCCACAGGGATATCATATGAAACAAAAGACTCTCAAATGCATAGATAAGATAAAGCTAGATATAAGACAGAATACAATAACTTATCACTTAAACAATAAAGAGATGAGAGTAGAAATAAATAATATGACAGAGGATGAAATAAAACTAAAATAAATGAGATATGAAATAATAATCTCCCAGGAAATAAAACTGAAAAATCTACTGTGACATAACCAGCAGTTATCCAGACGATGTCACTGAAGATGAATCCAACTACATTAGGGTAGAATTCCTTGAAAACTATAAAGGTGAAATCACCAAGGCAAAAAAAAACCAAAACACATCATCCAAGTACTCAGTAGAGTATCTCTCACACAAATGTCAGACAGAGACTAGCTCTCAAAAATTCATATGACAAGTCCAATAAGCACATTGTGCAAATATACAATGCTGCACTGCAAACACTGTTAATGGACAAACCACTGGGAAACATCAGAGAAGTAAGTAATGTAATATAAGCAACAGCTTTAGCAGCTACTGAGAAGCTTGAGGCCAAGACAATGAAAAGATCAAACAACAAAGAGAGCCAGCTTGGAAGGCAAAACTGATGTGAAAAATAAAGAAAATCAGATGTGAGTTATCAGTACTAGATAAGATCTCAAGAAACTCAAATGTCTCAACATACAAATGCAAGAATATCAAGCAGAAATATAAAATTAAATTACTAAATGAAATTCCATCAATCAATGAAATGCTAAAACAGAGACTACAGTTAAAGACACTGAGAACAAAGATGATACAAAAAACGTTGTAGGTTCTATTGCCAAAATAAAATATTCCAAACGAATCTTAAGAAATTTTACAGAGAAATTGGAAAAGCAGTTATACATGTCAAAAAGCCACCATCTATTGAAAAAGTGCAAAAATTTGAGAATATTTAGAGCAGCCGAAAGGAATATAACCCCAATGAAGAATGGATCCAACATGAAGCAGAACAAATGTTTGATAAACGTTTAGAATGGGAAAATATAACCAGAAATAATGTTAGGCAAGCTCTAATGAAATGTCAGAAATGGAAATCCCCAGGAAACGACAAGGTGCCCAATTTCTGGTTCTATCATCTGTCATCAGTCCATAAAATCCTAGCACAAATGCTATCAATGTTTATTAATAATCCCAATGAAGTCCCAGAATGGATCACTTAAGGTACTACATATCTCATGCCAAAAAGAAGTGAGACAGATGATCTGAAAAATTATAGGCCAATAAAATGTCTGTCTATTACATACAAATTGATCACGTCTGTACTGACAAAATGTACTTAGTCTCCTCAATACTGTAAAATGTTTCAGTAATGAGATAGGTATGAATTTCGGATTAGATAAATGTGCAAAAGCAACATTCAAGAAAGGAAGAATTACAGAAACACACTCAATAGATTTAGATTTTGCCACAAAAATTAGGGGACTGGAACAAGAAGAAGCCTAGAAGTACCTAGGAATTAGTGAAGAAGATGGAATACAGCATACACAAATGAAGGAGAAGGTAAGAAAGGAGTACTACAGGTGTGTGCATGAAATCAAAAAACAGAATATCAGCCTTGGCTGTCCCTGTAGTGCAATACATCCTTAACTGGACAATAACTGACATTAAGTGAATGGATCCCAAAATAAGAAAGCTTCTCACTTGCCACCACATGCATCATCCCAAGGATGATGTTGATCATCTGTATGTACCCTGAAGGAGGCAGAGGATTAGTTCAACTAGAACTCTCTTACAAAACTACAACAATTGGCCCTAAAAGATGCCTGGAAACTACAGAAGACTGGATGATGATCTGTGTCAAAGAACATGAAAGAAACTTTATTCAGTAATAAAGGATGCCAAAAAATTCAAAATAGAGTTTCAAATGGGGGAAGAAATACAAGTAAAGTACAATACACTGACTGAATACTTAAAAAAGAAAGCAAAAGCAAATGCAACCAACCAGATACAGAAACAATGGCAAGATAAACTGCTTCATGGTCAATAATCTGCCCAACAAGCAGATATAGATAAACTGCATACCCATCCATAGCTACATAGTGTAGGGTTAAAAGCTGAAATCAAAGGTTTTATTCTTGCTGCACCAATGGTTGCTAACTAGAAATTACCAAGCACATATACTGAAAAATTGTGTTAGCCCAAAATACAGATTCTGTGATAAATAGCCAGAAACAATTAACCATCTTGTATCAGGTTGTGCAGTATTGTCACCCATTAAATATAAACCTCGGCATGAGAGAGTGGACCAATATCTGCACTGGAAAATCTGCAACTTTTATGGAATGGAAACTGCAAGAAATTGGTATGAACACCACCCAAACTTGGTTACAGCAATAGGACCTGTAACAATTTTATGGAACTATACAATACACACAGACTGAACAATCATAGCTAATCGCCAGACATTGTGATTAGAGATTGCAAAGATAAAATGACATGGCAGTCTTTGAAGATCTTAAAAAAACTTAAAAAATACAAGGACCTTGAGATTGAAATCTCAAAAATGTGGCGCATGACAACATCAACAGTTCCAGTTGTAGTTGGAGCACCCAGATTGATTAGAAAAGATTCCAATAGACTCAATGAAGGGATTCCTGGAATCCCATGCCTTAAAGAAATACAAAAAATTGTTCTCACTAGTACAACTCACACCTTATGAAGGGCTTTATCTATGTAAAATATGTGATTTTTTTCAAAAGTGATCAGTAGAAAATGTCATGAGATCATTTCTGACCTTAGGTCTCTGGTTGGGACCCAGAAAGAAATGAGTATGCACCAAAAATTAAAGGAAATAATAATAATAATAATAAAAAATAACAGCAGCAACAGCAATAGTCTTAATATTTAATAGAAGCAAACTTACAATTCTTGTTTGCTCTCATCAAATTCAGTTTGTAAAGAGTGAAGGCTTGACTTGAGAGTTGTAATTTCTTGTTCCAATAATGTTTTCTCAGCTTGCTGCTTTAATTCATTCTAAAGAGAAAAAAAGGAAATTTGCCACAAATTAGAAATAAAATCTGAAACTTTTTTCTATATAGATTTATTATAAAGGAAAATGAAATCAGACAACTGCAAAGACTGAGCCTCTTATTGGTGCCTGTTTGGTGGTTTGGTGGGTGTAGTTTCTAGGACAACTAATCAGGATTTCTAATTTTGATTTTCAAAGCAAGCAACCTGACAATTTCTGACAATATGCCTACATTAGAGTTTATTGCTTACTCAGTGTGACCTTGAACTCTCTCCAGTCATGTTAAATTTCTAAAACACAGAATTAATAGGGATTTTTTTAACAGGTTTAGTCAGGATTCAGATCTTCAGTTCTTTCCTTCTGCTGTTCTCAAATGGCAAATTAGATTTCAAACAGAATTTGATTTTCTGCAAATGATCCTTCTCAGAAAACAATGATTAGTCATGCTTGACCAATTCTAGGAGTGTGATTTTCACTGAATGCTTCATTATTATAGCACTATGTCAGACTAAACAATGCTTAGTACATATTTCCATCAGGTATTAAAAAAAACCCAAATCTAAACAGACTTGTAGGGATGTTATTAATAAAAATATAAAATAATAATAATAAATAAAATAAAACAAATAACATTAAAACTTTGTTAAAAATAAAATAAATAAAACCAACATAATAAAAGTTCTTTCATCATGCAACAGAAAATTTTTCCTGCCTGAAAACTGATACTTTATGCCAAAAAACACTGAACTCACTCTCTTCACTACAGACCCTCAGAGGGTCAAGACATTCATCTCCTCTCCTCAGCACATTAGTTGTTATAAGTTACTTTCTTCCTCTATTACATGCAACTGTAAAGCATATATAACAAAATATACACACACCAGTACACAAAAATAAATAAAATTATGATTTTAATTTACAATTTAACAGGTTTTTAGTGTTATTTCCTTGTATATTTTTATTCTTGTGAACACAAGGTTATCCCTGTTGGTATGATGTGAGTGAGTCCACAGACTAAAGGGCAATAATTGAAGCAAAGAAGATTTTAAAAGAAGAGGATAAAATATTTTCATTGAATTATTAAATAGAATAAATTAAACTGAGAAGCCATCTTGTTTTCTTTCTACTTAAGGAAGTGTGAGTCATTATTAGAAAACATTTTTAAAGAGTTTTGATCTGCAATTTGAAAAATGAACAATGTTTCTACTAATTACTTAATTATATTTTCTTACTTGACCCAATGAAAAAAATGATTATATTTTCCATTTATTGATGATTCAAATACTTTTAGCACCAATTCAAACACAAAATACAAATTGCTTTTCAAGTTTCAAATGAATGCTGAATTCTTGTATCAGATTTTAAAATAATTTCCAATTTTTGGTAATGCTAAAACCATTTTCTCACTCTGATTTACACATCGCCATGGTCCTATTTGTCCTAAAAAAATATTTTTGTGCTAATCAAGTTTTGAGATCAAAGCTCAACTTGATTTTAAAAATTTTATTCCAAGAGACTCTATGATAGATTGTCTTTGTGTGGTTCAAAAAGAAAGGTTTAATCAAATGTTTTATCAAATCAAAATACAGAAAACACTTAATACCTGTTGCTGTTCAAAGAAATTTTGCAATTGTTCAAACTGAGCCAAAAGTTGAGAATGGCGTTCCTGTTGTTCCTCAGTTTCTGCCAAAAGAGCCTTGTTGCTTGTCTCAGATCTCTCATACAAATTTTGTAGTTTATCTGAGTTTGTAAAAACAACAAAATACATTTTTAGCAACAAAATGGAAAAATGCTTCATATGACATCATAATATACAATGTGCATGCATGCAAACACACACAACAAAATGCAGCACTGAGGGGATTCAGTTGCTTTGTTAACTTTTTACAGCAATCAGAAACAATTATGTGTTGAGGGTTCATGGCTAACTCCACACAGCTACCACCAGCAGATAACAGAATTGGCAAAGTGTGATACTCTCAAATTCCCTTTGCCTAATAAAATTTCAAAATATACTAAAAGATGACAACAATTATAAAAAACAAAAACAAGCATCTCCCACATCCCAACTTAAACAATTCTAATATATCTCCATGTAGAAGAACTGATTAACAGGCAATTGAGGCAACATCTTTATAATATCTTTTTTTTTTTTTTTGTCCCTATCCTGATGATGGTGTGAATTGACACTGAAATATTAAGTTTACTTTTGTTCTTTCTGTTGAAAAAGTATTGTTTCTTGACATGTGTGTTTATTGAAATGCACATGTATATACATACATAAATTTGGAAACAGCATGCTGTATTGCTTGGCATTCAAGCTCCAATATGAACATTTCAGTGTTTGGGTGTCAGTTGAGGACAGTGCATAGGATTCGGAAAGAGTTGGATGAGTCTAATGGTGATTATAAAGGTACAGCAGCTTGGAAAACTCACTCTGATCATTCTGATAATAAAAAAACTCCTGAATTTGTTAGTGAGAGCCTCAGACTCAATACAGAGGCCTACATCAATTGTCTTGAGGAGAAAGTGCTGCCCTGGGTCAAGAGGGTGGGTGCTGGAAGACCCTATGTCTGGCAATAGGACTCTGCACCATGCCACACAAGTAGGAATACCCAGTCATGGCTGTCAGACATCACCCCTTACATCTGACCACCTTACTCCCCAGACTGCAACCCCCTTGATTATTATGTATGGAGCACAATTGAGTGAGAGACCAACAAAACTCCTTATATTAGGTTGGTGCAAAAATAATGACGTAATAATGTCATTTTTTGACGTTAATTACATCATTATTTTTGCACCAACCTAATAACACCAAAGATAAACTGAAGGCAAGGATTATGGCAGCATTCACCAACTTAAAAGAGACTGTCCAGAAGAATTGAAAGAGATTCCGAAGTCATCTGAAGGCTGTGGTTGAAGCCAATGGCCATTTTATTGAATGAATTTACCCTTAATTGCACCTTTAATGCAATTACTGACACTCTGAAGAATTATTATATTGGCATATTAGTGATCCCATTGAAAAAGACCAAAGGAACATGTTTCTTTTCCACCTTCAAATGCAACAGCACTTTCTTTCCAAATTAACACACACACATACATGCACAGAAGTGGACACTGAGGTCAACACTAATTGGTGATAGTTTCTTTCATGCTTGAATGCAAACTTTTGGCTATGTATGTTGTGTGTTAGCTTGACTATGTATATATGTTGATCAATGGGGGCATTATCAGCAGCAATCTCTATTGTATTATTCTAATGGTTATTGAGTAGGCACAGTAATGATTATATTTAAAATTATTCCAATAGCTTTTGAGAAGAAATAATTGTGGATTCAATTGCAGTTATCTGTAGCTAGTGTTGTTTGTTAACTTTTAACTTATTGTTTATTTCTTAGTATTTTTTTCTATTTATTCATTACTTATTTGTTGTTCATTATTATTACTATTAGATTTAGTTGTGTTTATATGTGCGATCATAGTTTGTGCTGTAGAGTAAATAGTACATCCCTGGTGACTCTATGAACTCATCCAATGCTATAAAGAGTTTCATGGTATGAGATTGACAGTAGTCATATTGGATTCAGTTTTCATGCTAGTTATATTGGTATTACAGCAATAGTCTAAGCATCGTGTATATAGAATACTTAACAAATTATGTTATACCAACTACCAGTGTGTGTTATAACAATAAATTTACAAAAGGAAGTTATAATAGTTGATGATGAGGATATGCAAACACAATCGCAGGATAAAATCATAACAGTATAAATGAAGTTATAATAGTTGGTGACAAGGATACTCAAACAAAAGTGCGGGATAAAAGTACCAACATTATAACTGGAGTTATAATAGTTGGTGAAAAATTTGAATTCAAACATTCTATAAAAAGCACCACATTATAACTGGAGTTATAACAGTGGGCAACCAGATTTTCAAAATTCATATGTGTGCAACAGGGTTACAAGAATTTCAACCATGTTGGTTTAAAAAAAAATTTTCTTGAAGATATCAAGAAAATTTTGGCTTCAATTGTTGAAATTCAACAACAGAGGCAATAACAACAAAATAAGCAACAGTTGCTACAGTTGCAAAAACAAGAGTTGTTGGAAGTGCTTTTGAAGAAATATACTTCAATGTCTTTTATATCACACACAGTAAAAAACACTGTATCAGAATTCATATAGTCTTGATGACGGACTGACTTTTGCTGTGTATGTTCGCAGACATGAAGTATTTAGTCAGGAATGCAGTGGCTGGAAAGAAGATAAAAACCCAGGTTGTTGTCAAGAAAAATAGCACTAATACAGTACAAAAAGTACTGCAGTTATATTTTACTGACAAAACCAGGTGAAACAAAGTTTGAAGACACAGTACACATTCTAACAAAAACTTGTAGTGACAAGTGCTCTCTATTCCATGCTCGTTGAAGTTGAATGAATTTAACCAAAAATATGAAGATTTTGTCAAGTATGTAGGTATCATCAACAGAGAATGTGAATAATTTAAACTAAAGGAAATAACTCTGGATATGTTCAAGAGATTAATTTTTGTGCAAGGATTAACAGTGGAAAAAGATGCTTATCATGAACTAAAATTGTAGTAAAGACTGAACATAATAATTGTAGTATCATATGCAAATGAGAATGACAACATAAATAGAGAGCAGAAGGAGAACAAAGCAGCATTAGTCAGCGAACCTGTTTGTTAAACATAACATGGAGAACTGTGCTATGAATGCTCCTGCCCAGAGAGAAATGCACGACATAACAATGGTGTTGCCGATAGGATCCTTGAATGCATTGGAAGATCTAGAACATATAGAGACATGGATCAGAACTTTTGCTGCATTTGCAAGAGTAAAATATTAAGAGATAACAAGACTGAAGGAAGAGAAAACGAGATAACAGATTTATTTCTTGCTATTGCTGGGTGTGAAGCCGTGAAAAAATTTTCAACAATGTGTTACCCAAGCAAATTAGAAGAAATGACAATTAAAGAAATTGTCAAAGTTATAAAAAAGAACATAAGACCAAAGAAAAGATTAATCGTTGCTGAAAGAACCAAGTTTTTAGAGACAAGACAAGCACCAAATGAATCCATTATACAGTACTTACATAGATTAAAAGAATGTGCTAAGTACTGTGAGTTTGAAAAGTTGGAAACTTGGGAAATGACTACAGAAGATGAGTTAATTCTTCTCAGAATAATTGAAGGTTTACAAGACCAGAACCACAAATGAAAAATACTGGAAGCTTTACAAAGTAGTAACATGAGTTTGGAGGCTAGTGTCAAATTTTTACAACAGTTAGAGTTGATTAGAGAATTTAATCAATCAAAAGAAGAATTTGAAGCATACAGGACAAGCATGGCCAAGTCTACAATTAAATGTAGATACTGTGGAAAAAACCACGAGAGAGACACGTACAAATGTCCTGCATTAGGAAAAGTATGCTGAAATTGCAAAAAAAGAGAACATTTTCAGAACGTATGCAAATACAAAAAGAAAATAGAAAGAGTACACAAAAAACAAATGCCTTCTGAAGAAGAGGCAGAAATATTTACAGTGAATACGTAAAAAAGGAGAAAAATAATAAGGATAAATGGCCAAATATTTAACGAGTCGATACAGGTAGTGAAGTCATGCTGATACCAAAAAATTTGGGGGTCAAATTGGATGGCCTAAATTAAAAAAAAGCAATATCCAATTGAAGCAATTTGATGTAACAACTATAAAAATAATCGGTACATTACAAGGCAATTTTGAAATGGATACACATTTTGAAATAATTCCCATTACAGTGGTAGAATGGAATTGAAATTCATATTTAACCTGAGAAAAGAATTACCAAAAGCAACATCGTCAAAGATTTTGAGATGGGCGATAAAGGTCATGGCATTCAATTTTGAATGAAAAAAATAAAAGGGAACACTATCCCTCACGTAAATGCGTTATCAAGATTACATTTCAAGAATGAAGCAGAAGAAAAACAGGAAAAAGCAGAAGACAAAATAATACACTGGGTTGAAACGGATGTTCTTCCTCTAAATAGACTCAAAATAGAGACAGAGCAAGACCCAGTATTAAGCAGAATAGTGGAGAGAATAAGAAATAATGTATGGAGCAATTGTTCGATGGTAGAGTGACCCTATAAAGAAACGAAGCACAAACTAATCATAGAAAATGGCATAATATGCAATGGAGATATAAATTGTAGCTCCACAAATACTGAGGAGGGATATATTAAAAGGAGTGCATGATGATGTACATTGTGGCATAATATTGATGCAAAAAAGACTAAAGTTGCAAGCTCGGTGGCCAGGATATTCAAAAGATGTAGAGGAGTATATTAAGAGATGCCCAAAATGTGCGGAAATAAAAAATTTCAAGCAAAGAAAAACTCACTCATGGCCCAAGGAAATAGAGCCAAGGAAATGGAGTATCCCAGACACTAGTCACTGACAATGCACCTTAATTTCGCGATGAGAATTTATGTGCATAGTTGAAACAGATAGGATGTATCCCACACAAGGCACCACTGTTATCATCCACAATCTAATGGCATTGCGTAAAGAATGGTACAAACGGTGAAAATGGGGTTAAAAGCATTCTCACCACTTAATGAAAGCCTAGAATTGTATTTACTGAAAATGCTTCTCAGTTATAGACCCATTCTACATGCAGGAAGAAAGCTGAGCCCTTCGGCATTAATGGGCAGACAAATCAGAGCTCCCATAACTATGTTCTTTTCAATGAAAGAAAATGTATGGTATAGAAAGAATAAAGAGGCTGAGCCAGAACAAGCAAATTTCCTGATACAAAAAGAATACAACATGGCTATACTAGAGAAAAAGGGACAAAATATAATAGCACATGCAGATCAATTCAGATGTGGAAATGGAAGCGCAAGAAAATACAGTCACAAAAATGGAACAGAGCAGGAAATGGAAAAAAGTGAGAATAAAAAGATGGACAAGAGTGAAGAAGAAAATGAAAAAAGACCAAGATCACCGTTAAAGAGAAAAAAAAGAAAGACAACTGGAAGGAGAGCACAGTACAAGAGTAATCAGATATAGTAATAGAAAAACAAGGGTGTCCAGCCTCTTCGATTCAGGGAGGTGTAGTATCATATGCAAATAAGAATGGCAACATAAATAGAGAGCAGAGGGTGAACAAAGCAGCATTAGTCAGCAAACCCGTAACATGGAGAACTGAGCTACAACTGCTAATACCCAGAGAGAAATGCACAACAATTATAATGTAACACTACAGGAAATAGTGAACGATTGCCATACAATGCTAAGTCTGAAGAATGATGCTGAAAAACTTCAGAATAAAGAATGTGTATTGGTAAAAGCTAGGGAAAAATGCACAAAATGGAATATAACACCTTGTTTCAGATATAAAAAATTACATCTTAGGAAAGACTGTTCATGGAAAAATGCAGAATGCTATAACTGTGGTAAACAAGAACATATCAAATCACACTGCAGAACTCAACCAAGAAGAAATTTTTGCAGGAAGAAAGTAATACACAATATTGTGACAGAAAAAAGAGTCACGCACAACAAAAGAAAATTTGTTAATGTGCAAATCAATAATGAGGAAGTAAAAATGTTACTAGATACTGATAGTGACATTTCAATAGTAAATGAAACCAATTGGAAACCCTTTATTAAAAAGGACTTACAAAGTTGCAACTTCAGTTTCTGGCAAGAAATTATTGTGGGGAGAATTAACATGTGATATTTATTTTCGAAATAAGCATGTAAAAACTTATGAAAAACTTATGTTCTAAGAATTGCAATGAATCTATTCAGTACAGACTGGATGGAACTATTCAAACACTGAGAAACACTTATTATAAAAATGTAAGTAGATAAGCGACAAATTTAAAAAGTCACTGCGAAAAACTGAAAGAAGAATTAAAAACTTGTTTTCCTGATTTTCTGTCTAATGAACTGGAGGGGTTGAAAATTCAAGGAGAATTTTAAAGTAAAAAAAAGATTTGATGCTAGTATTTAAACTGAAATGAAGCATACCATTCATAGCATTAGAACTAAATGAAATGTAAATGAAGAATTGGACAGACTAGAAAGAATTGATGTATTGCAGAAAGTAAACCATTTGAAATGGGCTGCAACCAGTGGTGTATGTAAAGAAAAAAATGACAAATTTGTGTTTGTTTGGATTTCTCAACTGGATCAAATAGTTTGTCTTGAAAAACAGAATGACTCATTACCAAGTCAAGAAGAAAATTTTCGAGGTTGAATGACAGAAAAAAAAAACGTTCAACATAAAAGGCACGAAAATCAGCTGAAGAAAAAATTCACTGAAGAACTGGTTAAAATGCTGCATGACATTTTTGATATGTCAGCACCAAAACAAATCGGGTACCTGTAAGGACAAAAGTTCAAGGAAAAGTAAATGCTACAAAGTATGTTGGTAAACTCTCCAGAAAGAGGAGGGGAAGATACTAATACTAAATAAAAAATATTAATTAATAAAATAGTAATCTCAAAAGGGGAAATATTGTGGAGTAAAGAGTATACCACTGTGACTCTATGAACTTGTCCAATACTATAAAGAGTTCCATGGTATGAGGTTAGTGGTAGTCGTATTGGAGCCAGTCTTCATACTAACTATACTGGCATTATAGCAATAGCCTAAGCATCATGTATAGAGAATACTTTAATGAATTACATTATACCAAGTACCAGAATGTGTTATAACAATAACCTTATAAAAGGAAGTTATAATAATTTGTTAATTTATTATTTTTCTTAATTTGTTTTAATTTTTTATTTATTTGTTAACATTTGGGATTGGTTATGTTATTTGCTTTATCTCAAGTATGTTACATTATTTGCATCATATAAAATCTGTATATTTGCCTTTTTCATTGTGGTATTTTACAAGGCATTTGTTTTAGTTTTTTAATAAATATAGTAAAAATTTGTTTTCGTATCTGCATTTTGAGATAAGTTCTGATCATTCATTTAATATGTTGGTCTGGGAAAATGATTATAGTTATTTTCTTCTCCAGACAGAGTTCATGATTTTTGGATTTATTGTTATAGTCTGATGCTGTCTTCCTTATTATCTGTATTATTCTTAGGTTTTGCTTTTAATTTTCATATGTTTACAAAAGGTTGTACTGTTTTTGTATTTACTATTTTGTGTTCATAGTTTTTCTGTTTCCAGGGTCCTTCAGTTACTCCTATGTATTTTTTTTTTTCATAATCTGCTGATTTTATGGTGTCTTGGTATATTGTTTTGAAAATAATTGCCATTTGAGGGGCATTTAAGCTTTGCTCTGCAGTTACAGGTGGCTTTGATTTGTGCTGGCAATTTGTTGGTTATTTTTCTATTGTGTTTTTTATTATTTTTGTCATATTTTTGGTGCAACTGTAGCTAATCTTTACTGTGTTTCTGGTAAATATCTTGTGAAAAGTGCTTGATGTGGGGGAAATGTTTGTGTATGAGTTTAATGAATATTTTTCTTATGTTTGTTTTTAAGTTTTTATTGTATGGTAGATTAAACTATATGGTGTTTCTTTTAATGTTGGCTTTTTTTGTACTGTGTCGAGTGTATGTGAGTGTTGCCAAAACTCCATTATCTTTTAGAGTTATTTAATAATCTTTTTTTTTTGGCTTCATTGAAAATGGTTTCATTAGAAGAATTGTCAGATAGCCTATTGTTAATTGATTGTGGGATCTGCTTGATTATTGTTGGCAGGTGGAAAGAAGATGTGTGTATATAAAGTGGTTGGTTCTTGGGTTTTCTTATGATTGATATATGCCTTTTCTTTGGTTAAATGTAACAGCCAGGAAATCCACTTCTTTTAGGTCTGTTTTTATGTCTATGTCAAACCCTATGGTTTTGAAAATGTCTGTGATTATTTTTCTGTTTTTCTCAGTTTTTTGTCTGTTACAGTTAGGGTTAGGATTATGAAACCTTTGTCCTTGTAGAGGGCGATATAATTTTTATTGATTATTTTGCTTTTTATTTATTTATTCAATTACTTTTATTATATTAATTTATTTTTGCATAAAATGTATTATTTGGAATAAAATTTATTAGGTTTAGGTTATGAGTTATTATTTGTTTAGTGCTTTTGAGTTGTGATGTGGTTGTAAGTAGTGTAATAGGAATTTTTTTATATCTTTTGTTTAGGTTTTGTATTATTCTTTCATTCTCCACAAATGTACTTGCCATCTACTCAGGACAAAAAACAACTGACTTTACATACACACTTCCTCAATCCAACCATCCCCTTACCATAATTAAGAAAATCCCACAATCCATCAGTCTCAGTATCAAATGAAAAGATTTTCAATAAAATCATAAATTATAATGTAACAATACTAGAGAGCAGTGGTTTTTGGCAAAACTGAAATTCCCACTGAACAAAACATATAGCAAAAATGGAAGCATCACATAGTTTAACTCACTGTACAATTTTATTGTAAAAATGAATATCAGTAAAATATTCATCAAAATCACCAAAAAGACACTGCCTCAAATCAAGCACAAAATATTCAACAAAAGTACTCTAAAACTCACTTGCAGCTACACTGAATATATGATAGAGAAAAAAAATCTAAATGCCTACTAAATGGTAACTACCTACAAACTGATATCATATACCAAGCTACTATAAGATCCAAAGGAAACCCATAAAATATATATACTGGAATAACAAAAGTTCCTGGTAACTGTGAAGGTACTCACACAAAATATCATTTAATAATAAAAATATGCAAATAGCACAATGCTCTCAAATCACATGGAACCACAAAAACACAAACCAAAACATACTAAAACTAACATAGAAAATAAGAAAAACAGCACTAGCTTACAACAGCATAAAGGATGTACCCTTTGCCTAATCATCACTCTTCCAGAGCAATATAAACTCATAAACAAAAGATCAGAGCTCATTCATATTGTTACAGATAATTGTTTGGCAAAATGGTATCTTAAAGTGTGTATGAACCAGATGTGTATCACTGAATTCTTTCATACAGGAAAAATTGCACCTGTTGCTATTCACTGATGCTGTCTTAATGTTAATGGAAACCAAAAAGTGGATGTGAGCTCAGTCAGGTGGTGGGTAATGTGTTTCAACAGAGGTGGCACTAATGTATGAGTAGCTGTGCACAGTTGTCAATCCACAAAATGAAGAGAGCCTTGAAAATGCATGACTAATGGTAGTGACTATGCAGATTAATAGCGTTTTATAGCTGAAAACTTTCTCTAGCTAATGTTACTTTATTTATTGTAGTTTCTGTGGAAATAAATATTTTCAAAGCATCTGCTAGTATGCACCCCTAAATGATAAATGTTTCAACTATCTCCAGTGACTTCAATCCTTACTTTTCTCTGCAAGTAATGATTGGCAGTTTTTTTCAATCTTCACTCTTTGCTTCTGTTCCTCTCTTAGCTTTGTCTTGGATTTATCAGTTTCTTGTTGCAACAAATCATACATGGAGGTCAGCCCTTGCACCTGAAACGTAAAAAATAATCAAATCAACATTTTTTCTCTGAGATAATATATCTTAATATCTTATATTCTCTTATGTAAGAATTCAATAAAATGATATTTTTCACCAATAAAACTTAACCTACAAGGAGAATTTATTTTGTAAAAATTGTTTCTATTTGATGTCAAAAGTTTATTTTTCACAATGTAGCAATGTCTTTGGACCCAGAACACACAGTCACTTGTATGAAAGAACTTGTTGCTTTTCCTCCTAACATTGCATCTCATGAGGAATATCATTGAAAGATAAACACAACAAAGATGAGGAAACTTTTTTTGATTGGATCAATGTATAATAGTAACAACACCTGAAATGAAAACAAAAATTGATGAAGGCACTCATGCATTAAAGAAAGGTTACTTTTGAACAGAAATTGATAGCATCTAGTTAAATTGAAAAAGCCTGCAACTCTTTGCTGTAGCAGTATTTACAATGATGAAAAATTAATATTAAATAAATTTATGATAAGAAGAAATCAGTGGTAAATCAATTTCTAAAAGGTATTTTCACTAACCTCATTTTTTTCACAATCCATGATTGATTCCATCTGCTCAATTCGGCTGAGTAAGGAGAGATGTGACACTTCCAAGTTTTCACGGGATTTTTGTTCTTTCACAAGTTGTTTTTCTAACTTGGCAATGTTTTGAATAAGATTTTGCTTTTCTGTTTCCAATTGATCAGCCTTTGTTGAGATATCTGCCTGGAATAAAAGACAAAAACAAATTCAAATTTTGATAGCATCAGAAAGAGAATTGGCAGCCTCCAACAAGTTCGATGCACCAAATAAATGTCAAAAGAATGCATTAAAGAGACAGTGCAAGCGCACTTGAAGGATGTTTCCATTCAGTGACTTGAAGAAAAATTTTCCAGCTTAGGAATGATCTGGCATAGGAACCATTTTCAGCGATAAACTTTCCAGTGTAAGAATGAGATCTGGCATTAACCATTTCCAACCCAAAACTTTCCAGCAGAGGAATGAGATCTGGCATGAACCATTTCCAACCAAGTACTTTCCAGCAGAGGAATGAGATCTGGCCTGTACTGTTTCAAACCAAGAACTTTCCAGCATAGGAACGAGATCTGGCATGAATCATTTCCAACCATTACTTGGGTTATCATCAACCATTATAAAGTCAGGTAGATGTGAAATTTCATGAAAAACGGATGTTATATCAAGACATAAAAATAAAATAAATTGTGCCGGCAAAAAAGTATAGAAAGTAAGCAAAAAAAATGTTAATGAAAATATCTTGGTATCTAGGTAGGTGGTGATGAGCAAATTTATAGATTCTATTGGTGGGGGTGGCCATTGATTAACAAATCATTCAATCTTTCTACAGGTGTTGGATTTATAGAAAGTTCTTGTAACAATGTGCTGAGTCCCACAACCAGTCATTCTCTCACTGAGGAACAGCAGAGAATATTTGGGGGAAGATAAGCTACCTCTTCATTATTAATTAAATCCCCAATTGATTCTTTTTCCTTTAAATGCCATACTCTTTCAAGATGCAGGTGGTTAGGGTTAGGGATATCTCTTCAAAACTTCCTGTCTTTTGTTACTCTAAGTAGCCTTTGACCTTTCCTCATCCCTCTTTATCCTTTTCATATCCATTTACACAAATTCAATTAAGTATTTGCTGTTTCTCTCTGCTTTTCTTTCTTTTAATATGTCTATGCCTTCTTTCCTCATTATGCTCCCCAAAAATTCCAACTGTCTCTTTCTGATTGTAAGCATCAGTTTCCTTGTTGTTCAGATTTTCCTTAAAACTTCTTTGTTGCTCACCCGTTCTGTTCTTGACATTTTCACTATTCATTGATAGAACCATATTTCAGTCACTTCAAGTCTCTTTTTCATCTGTGAAGACATTGATGAGGAGATTAGATGTTACATAGCAACTCAGCATTCTTTTATTTCTTTTTAAGGACATTTCCTATCTCCTAATACTTTGCTTAGTTTCTGGAAGGTATTTTTCACTATTTGAGTGTTCCTTCGAATTACTGTCACATTTTCTATCATCTGTGACAACACAACCTAGATAGTTAAATTTCTGCACATGTTTGATTTTGATATCCTCAATACATGTAGCTTACACATTGGGCTGTCTCTCTTGTTGACAACAAGCATTTTTTTTTTTTTACTGTTAGAAGTCTTTTCTTCTTGCTTTCCTTTATTACCTTGTCTAAGAGTTCTTTCTGAGTCTGTCATTAACACAGTGTCATTTTATATTGTTAAGATTATATCTGCCAATAATAAATTACGGTAGTCCTTTTTGTTCTCAAAATTACCAACCTTTTCTAAGCTTTTATATTTGTCCATTACCAGATTAGCATATTTTTGTCTACAAATTGCATCATTCTGGAGCCTGTTGTATTGTGTAGTTTAGGCATTACTTTCTATAATCTTATCCTTTACGATGTTGACTTAATAAATACTAAACACTTCAAATATCTTTGTTGTAATGTAAATTTGATTCTCCCATCATCCAATAAAAAAGAGCCAATTTAATTTTTAAGTTAAAACAGCATTATTTGAAAACATTTGGTCAAGTAAAGGTGTTAATAAAAGTCTTCTTAGAAAATAGAAACAATTTGTTGTGTCCTATAATGATGTGTATCTAATCTTACCATTTTCATATGGAACAGCTTATACTGCTATAAATTCCTGCAAAAAGAAAAGTAATCCTGTCTTATTGTCAACTATAAAGAAAGTAAATCTTTCTTACAGGTTCAATTGCAAAAAAATATCTAAAAAACCAAGAACTACCACAAACAAAAGTGACAGATCGCTACAATATGCAGTTGTTCATGTAGAGCAAAACTGCTATAAGAACTATCACAAGGAGGAAGGAGACTAACAGAAATTGGTTTACTTTAAAAAAAATATGTGTTTGAAGACATCTGTTGATATTCTGCTTATGTCATAAATATGTAGTTACTTTTCTTTTTATAATTTGGGATTTATATATATATATATATATATATATATATATATATATATATATATATATATATATGCAAAACAACAACTTGGCATGTTCTTTCTTACTGCCAGCCTTTAACAAATAGTAGCAGAAGGGATGCTTTCATGTGACAATAGAACTGTTTTATATTCTACACATTAACAATGTTAAACTATGTCTCAAAATAATATCAGCTTTGAAAATGTCTCTGATCTTAACAAATGAAGAAAATTAGTGTGGTTGGAAAAATGATTTACAGATCTCAACCAAATGAAAACAGTTCTTGCAGTTTACCTTTGACTGACGAGATGAGAGATTGTGTCTGAGATTTTATCTAAAGCCAGAAAACATTGCTCAGAAGAATGGAGTAAAATCTTAACTGATAAATTTGATAGTCTGTTTATAAAAGATAAAAATACACACATGATTTTTGAATCTTTAAAAAATACTAAGATTATTGGCATTCATTAGTTGTGAACGTAACAGATCATTTTAAATGAAGTTTGAATACTTATGTCCGAAACTTAAGACTTTTAATGTTCAATTACAAGTATTTTTCCTGTTGACTGCTGCAAACATGTTCGATGAAAATAAGAGTCTATCTATTTGACTATGATGTCTGAATAGAGATGAAATTTTGATGATTAAAAAGATTTTAGGTGATCCAGCTGCTGCTATTTCATCTGTTAATTCAGAGCCTGTTTACTTAAGGGAACATGAAATGCCATTTCAAACTGGTTCATTCGTTGTCAACTTGGAAGTCATGGAGGATTTTTATAATACAGCAACAACTCTAAGCAGAAGCTTATGAAGCTTTATTTGATGAATTCTGCTTTAACACTGAAAATACTTATTTTATTATAGTGGATGGTTACAAGTGAGAGGAGAGATTTGATGTGATTATTTTATTACCACAAATTTGAAAATACTACTCTGAACTTTTAATCCAATTGAGTTTTAAGTTTTAATTGTGATTCTGCAAAACTTTTATTAAGAAACTACAAACATTGTCATGAAAATAAGGAAATAAAACAGATAAAATTATTTAATTCCAAATCTTACTCCTCCATAATAATTATGGAGTCACTTGGAATGCACACAGGAGGCATCACTCATTGGATTGAACACATGAGGCAGCACCCATTTTGGATACATGCATGAGTCAGCACAAATTTGAGATGCACACACGAAGCAACACACATTTGGGATGCACAGAAGAGGCAGCACCCATTTGGGATGCACACATGAAGCAGCACACATTTGGGATGCACACAGAAGGTAGAAAACATTTGGAATGCACTCATGAGGCAGAACCCATTTGTGATGCACATACAAGGCAGAACCCATTTAGGATGCACACAGGGGCTCAGCAACCATTTGGAATGCACACAGGAAACAGCAACCAATTGGGATGCATACAGGAGGCAGCACCCATTTTAAATGCACATACAAGGCAGCACACATTTGGGATGCATGCACAAGGCTACACCAATTTGGGATGCATACATGAGGCACCACCCATTTGGAATACACATGAGACAGCAACTATTCTGAATGCACAGACAAGGCAGCACACATTTGAGATCCACACATGCAACATGACACATTTGGAATGCAAACACAAGGCAGCACACATTTGGGATGCACACATGAGGGTGCGTACAGTAAGCATCACCCATTTTAGATGCACATACAAGTCAGCACACATTTAGGATGCACTAACGAGGCAGCAGACATTTGGGATGCACTTATGAGGCAGCACCCATTTGGGATGCACACACGAGGCAGCACCCATTTGGGATGCACACACGAGGCAGCACCCATTTTAGATGCACATATGAGGCAGCACCCATTTGGGATGCACACACGTGGTTAGATGATTTTTTGAGACACATTAACTAATCAAGAAAGAATAATTCAACAGATTTCTAGTTGAAGATATTCCAGCTAACAAAATATTCAAGTTTGAAAATGGAGCAGAAGTTACTGTAAATAGGAAAGTAAAATTTTCATCAATTATTGAAACAGAAAAAGTTTGTTTAAGTTTTGTGTAGTAAATAATTATGTTCCACTTCTCTTGAGCAAGATATCTATGAAGAAAGCTGATGTTTTTTAAATTTTGCAAATGATAGATCTCATTGTGCTCTGGATGATACAATGGATTTAGTTTGTACGGCATCAGGTCAATGCTGTTCTGTCACAAATATCTTATTTAATAATCACAATGATTTAAGCAATTCTGTGCTGTGACAAATATCTTATAAAATCTCTAAAGAAGAAAAAAAAGATAAGGGCAATGAAGTTTCAGAGAATATTTTCTCAGGCCATCAAGAAAAGTTGTTCAGATTTGTGGAAGAAAGAAAGATTTTTGTGATAATGAATTTGTGAGGATACCTGAAAAGTGTTGAGATTTTTGCAGTGTGTACAGAAAGTATAAATATCCATTTTAATTAGGTTGGTGCAAAAATAATGTCGTTTTCTCACATAGTAACATATGTGAGAAAACGACATTATTTTTGCACCAATCTAATACAACCAGTTGTCGGTATGCCCTTGACTGATAAATTTAATCAAACTGTGTGCCTGGACTTAAAGAATTGTGCATATAATCCATCTTGGATTTTACACATGAATCAGCTGCAAAATATTCTAAAGCTTTTTTTTTTTTTTTTTACTAAGCACCAAGATGAAATTGTGTGAATCATTTACTTTTTATGGTAGAAGTTCTTAAGTTCTGAAACGATAATTTTTTAATGCTAAATATGAGGAAATAAATGAAAAACTAAATGTAAAACTCTAATGACAGCAGATGAATCATCATTCAGTAATGGAATTGTCGAATGGCATAATCAGACATTGGTGGAAGAATTCTACAAGACTTTATCTGATGAGAAATGTGTGAAACCAAAGTGGCACTTATATTAAAAAATAATTCCAGTTTTAGTCCAAATCAATTCATATTTGGTTTTAACCATAAACTTACTTCAATTTTAGACAATAAATTTCCAGTCATAGAGATTTGACATTTTATACCAGGATATGGAAATTTTAAACAATGCCAGATAAAAATGCTACAAAATCAAACAAAAAGATGAGGAGGGGGAGACCTTGGGCATAACATGTGCATTTATGCAAATGTGGTATGTAATAATGAAGCTTATTAAAAAAAAATTTGTTTAAATTTGAAAGGCTGCAAAGACCCTGGAAAAGATGGAAAATTTGTGTTGGTGTACCTTGGAAGAGTGTTTCTCCATGCTAGGTGATGAAAATAAAAGATAATAGTAAGATATGCTAGACTTAGAAGAAAGAGAGAAACAAAAAAAATTAACAATAAGACCATAGATAAGGAATCCCACCTATGAATGAAGATGATAATCCTGAAAATTCTAGGCCAAGTGAAACAGATTCTTTGAAAAAGGAGGCAACTGTGAAAACTCTACTCAGAGTGTAAATAATTGAATTTCTAAACTGACAAGAAATTCTTTGATTAGGAACAAGCTGAAGGGTTCAAATGTATGGAAGGGAATGAAAGTGGTGAAGTGTGTAATTCAAAGTCTCATATTTGAATGCTTTTCCCCCCATAGAAGAAGGACAATACATAAAAGTTTATGCATTCATATGCAAGCAAGGCAAGAGGCATTTCAATATTACTACACTTCTCAGAAATGAAGTGGAGTTTATCTTTTTTGTTTATTATTGTGATCTTGGTGCTGTGCTTTATAGTTTATGTCGATCTTCTATTGACTTATCATCACTAGTTTCATTTGCTCGATTTAAAAGTTTCTGGCTGGGATTACTTATCGTAACCTCTTCTTCTATCTCCTTTTCAGATTATTCACTGGGCCTTATTTAGTCAGCATGGCCAATAACACCCTTCTGATTTCCTGATACTCATGCCATATTTTGTCCTGTCTGCATTAGAAATTTGACTTTTTCAGGAGTTGATTCCTCATTTTTCTTGTACCACATTTTCTCATTAGTGGAATAAGACATTGTTAACAAGGCTCTAATCTGTCTTCCTGTTGATGCAGATAAACTTTGTAATCTGCCAGCATGTGGTATAGTTTGATAACTAAGAAATAATCTTGGTAGAAAACTGTTAATATTATCCTGGTGAGTAGAAAATGCTTTCAATCCAATTTTTATAGTCTGTGTTATTCTCTATGCATTCCAGTTCCATTTGTTTGCAGATATTATGGACGAGTTTTATATAGAATGCAACCAATTTTTCTTAATTAAGAACACAGACTATCATTCAAAAAATTCTGTTTTTTTAGGACCCCTAAAGTGTGCAATTTATACTGCTGAAAATTCTTCATTTCTGCACATTTTAGACATTTGTGGACATAGTTTTCAATGACAACATTAAGACCCTAGTTTGCATCTTCGTATATGTGAGAGTTCCATTAAGGGGTGATATGTTACTATGCTACTAATTTTAACCATTTCTGTCTGACTGTGATTCCACAATGAACATCGTTGTGTACACTTTTTAATACATCTTTTCTCAAATATTTCACTGGTACTACTAAGTCTCCATTGTACGTGATACCATTTTCAATGGCTAACTTATGTTATCTCATTAAATGACCTTTCAAAATAGTTACTCCAAGTGTTCCTTTTTTTTCTTGAGGCAATTTTACTTAATATAGGATTATGCAATGATTCTGAGGCAAGTCAGTTTTCAGGTAGAATGTCAGTTTCAATCCCATGAAAAAGTTCATCTTCTATATTATATGATATACTCTCACTTCATTCAACTTTAAACTGTAATTGTGATGATGTGTTTCATGTGAAATAGTATTTCTTTCTACATATTTAGTATCAAAATCAAAGTCCATCAGTTTTATGGCCCATCTTAAAATTTTAGAAAATGTAACTTTTGATAATTCCTTCCTTGAATAGAAAATAAATTCTATAACCTTGTGACTGGATGTCAGCAAGAATTTTCTGCCCAGTAAGAATTGGTGAGCTCTACTAGAACTCCATATGATTAGTAAAGATTCTTTTTCTGTATTTGAATGATTAGATTCTGCAGATTCTAGAGATGTACATAACTGGATCTCCTTCCTGAGATAGAATTGTTGATATGCAATGATCACTTGCATCTGTGGTTAATGTGACATCCTTTTTGGGATAAAAAATCTTCCCAGTGGGTTTTTTTAACAAAGACATTTTCTTTTTTGGTTCATGTTCTTAATTACAATATTTGCATTTTAGTTACTTCTTTATCATATATGTGTCAATTTTTTCTTTTACTTTTTATCAATTCTTGTTGTATTAAGTCAACACATGAATTCTGTGATGTTTTACTCAGTTGCAATTGTTCCAACATTTCATATCTATGTACACACTCCTCAGTTATTCTTAATTAGATTAATTCTTTTTCTATAGACATTTTGACTTTATCAAGTTTTTTGAATTCATGGTATCTGCTAGTATTTCTTAGCAGATGTAAAATTTTTATAATTGGTTTCTCTGCCTCTTGTCATAAAGACATGAAATTAATTCACTCTGCAACAACCAATCTCTTCTTCAGTCTCATATTTTTCTTGATTATATCACTAATTTCTTCGATGGTAAAGTTTTCCAATTTTTTTGAATATGTCATTAATGAGATTTTCATAATTGCTTTGCGTTCTGCTGATGCTAAAAATAAATTGAAGACATCATTTTCACCTTCACCTGTTTTTTTGTCTTTTAGTTTCTTTGATTTAGTATTGGCTGTAAAACATTATAACCATGTTTCAACAAAGTCAAGTTCATCCATTTGTCATAAATATCTTATTGGTGATGCCATTTTTGTGATGCATGTAATCCAAGGTTTTCTACTTGAATGCTCTTCCTCAGTAGAAGGACATAATATGTGCTCATAGGTAAACAAAGCAAGTGTTATTTCAATATCAGTACACAACCAAAAACAAAGCAGAATATTTTACTGGCTAAATGCTTACTTTGGAGGAGAAGAAGAACCAGTTTGTATGAATTGGAATAATGAGGAAGAATGGAATGAACTGCCTTATCCAGAAAATTCTGGAATGTTAACAGCTCATCAAGAAACATCTCAAGATGTGGTAGATGCTAAAGAGAGAAAGAACTGAAGAGTTTGATCAGTAATGATGTTTTTGAAATAAATCCTTTTAAAAGTCAAATTACCGTATCATCTCATTAAAATATATCAGATATATAAATATCATGAAAATAAAATTAAAAGACCTATGTCCCCCTTGTTATATGCATTAAAAAATCAAAGTTTGACATCTGAAAAATGTATTTATAGAAGAAATGATTTGCCTAGATATTAGTATAAGGCAAAAACTACTTTTATACTTTACAGTTTGTTCACATGATAATGACTTATTTACATGACATTGTAAGTGTAGATGATTTATAGGAATTTTGGTTCATTATGTAGATGACTTTGCTTTTTTTCCAAGAACAAATTATAGGAAAAACAAAGAAAACATTTGAGATGATCACGCATGAAAATGTCTTTACAAACTAAAGCAGTGCAAATTAATTAAGTTTTGTATATTCCAACTATCTGCAATGAGTAGAGCTGAAAGTTGTGTGGAAAGTAAAACCAATGAATTGAATGCAGAAGATACAAACAAAGCCAGATATAAAATATGAAAGATAGGGTTATACAGAAATACAGAAAATCATCCAATTGTAAAAAAACAAAGAAATCTTTAAATAGAAATCCAAAACTTCTCTAAAAATTCATAATTTGAATCATCCTTGAATATTCTGATGAAAGCATGGAAGATGGGTCATCTGAGAGTGGCTTTATTGTTTTTGTTCAAGATGAGAACAAGAAGGAGGCACCAATCAGCTGGCAATCTAAAAGGTTGGACAAAGCAAGAAAAATGTTCATTGACATCTGAAACATTAGCATTAAGTGAGGCAGCAGATACTAGATTCTTAGTCTCTTCTTTGATAGAAGAAATATTTAGATTGAATTTCACTTCATGGATAATGCAACAGTAACTAGCATTTTAGAAATGTCAAGCATCGTTAGTGACCAAGAAGTGGATAGAGCAAGATCAAGATAAATGGGATAGAGAAGGAGGTCAGAATGTTTTGATAGATTGCTTTGTTTTACATAGCTTACCAAACCATTGCAGGTCATTTAAAGCCAGAAAATATTTTTAGAGTGTAAGATATTTTTTAGAGATAATAATGATTTAGTCATACAAGTCTTACTAATTAACCCATAGCTGGGAGGGGAGAACAGGTGGATTTATGCCTTTTCTCAAGGGGATTTGTGCATAAGTAAATGTAACAAACTTAACTAGAATTGAAACTTAGAACCCCAATTAACAATTCCAAGCCATTATCCATTATACCACTTGCATATCCAGGCTTACCACACCCAGTATTCCCAAGTGGTCACCCATCTAGGTACTGACCAGGCTTGATGTTGCTTAACTTTAGTGATCATATGGGAACTGGTGTTTCAATGTGATGTGGCTGTAAGCCTAATTCACAATCTCTAATTTACATTTTTTACATTTGGACTAATGTTCCCATCTTTGTTGTTATTATCACAAAGTTTCAGCTGTTGTGCATTCTGACCTTCTTCAGGTGTCTATTGATTCAGAAGACCTTCAAGGAATTTCAACTGAAACCATTTTCATTTAGAGAACATTCAAGCTTACAGAATCAGGTATTCCCAAGTGGTCACCCATCTAACTACTGACCAGGCTTGACATTGCTTAACTTTAGTAATTATACAGGAACTGGTGTTTTGACATGATCTGGCCATAATCCCTGGTAAACTACAGTTGGCAAATGAACAAAAAGTAGAGCTTCCATGCTTAAATTATTAGAAGTACTTGGAAATCTCAACGTAAAAATAAATTCTTTTATTGATGTTCAAGAAAAGAATTGAATATGACAGAGACTTTTAGATAAAAAAAGTCTGACACTTTGGAAGCTATGTTTATATTTGAGTTATTTCCCTTGTCATGGACAAGTTATTATCTTTGTCATTGTTTGGGAATATCTCAGACTCAGTGAGGAACTTGATAACAAATACATCTCAAAAGACATTGTAGCAAACCACCCTCATTCCCTTTGTATGCCATTGGTGAAATGTAATTTCCACTTGAGCAGCTTCTTCTCATGAACTGTTGTTTTGTGGAACCAACCCCCAAGAGGATACTTTCCTGTTCACTACAGTCTTAACCTGTTTAAATCTAGAGTTAACCATTATCTTTCCCACATATCCCCATAAATTGTACCACTTACTCAGTAACGCTCTACCTCAAGTGGCTTTTGGGTCTGTTTTGGGTGAACATCATTGTAAAAACAAAGAAAATTTAAACATTTTTTTTTAATATCTGCATTAAACTCCAAAATCCTTGACAGCCTCTATTGTCAAATAAGGAACTTGTTCATTATCAAGTATATGTGTTAATGTTGAAGGAAAAAGACACTATTGTAAGATGAGTCAATCCCATTTGTGGCAGCAGAGAGACAACCCTTTTTGCTTTGCTGATCTAGTAAATGGTTCAATCTTTATTACATGTCATGAACTGTGAAGTTTTTTGAGTTGCAGTATCAGCCACTGGTGTTGGTGAACTTGATGTGATGTGATCAAATATCTAAATGCAAAAGAGTACTAATTACAGAAAGGATTACTTTTCAGTATCCAAAAGTTTTTTTCCCCAAGTGCAGCAATCATATTTTTCAATTAGATAATATACCTTTCTATAAATAAAATGTGGTTAAAAGACAAGATAATAAAATTATGTACTGGCCAGGTCAGAGTTCAAATCTAAATCCCAAACTGAATCTATGGACTTAAGTATAAAATGGTTCGAATAAATTTTAGAAATGCAAATCAATTCTGGGAGGAAGTTATCATGCAGAAGTGGTTCAATACTGACATTTCCAGATTTTGTAAAGATAACCAACAGAATTGAATATAAATATATATATATAAAATATATTTCTAAATATGCAATCCTATATTGATTATAAAAAGATTTTTGATGATTGTTTTCTTTGCTGTTTTCGGAGGCATTCATTATGAAAAATGCTCAAAATATCGTTTTTTCCTCAGATAAATAAATGTTAAAAGAATTTTTTCAAAAACAATCAAAGATTCTTTACCCTGATTTGTGTACTTTCCATCAAAGCATCCTGAAGATTTTGGACTTGTGAACGGCTCCGAGCTTTGGCTTCTCTTTCCAAAAGTAATTCCTGTTGTAAACAAATTACTTCATCACGCAGTTTGTCCATTTCTTCTTTGTGCTGTTTCTTCACGTCCAAAATTTGGTTGTCCTGTTCTGCATCTGCCACATGTCTCCATCGATCTTCATCATTCTGCAATGTAGTCAAAGCCAATTTTAGAGTGGTCACTGCACTTTCAGCTTTACAAAGACGGGAGGTGAGCGAATCTGGATTTTTCAAACCTTTTGCTTCAAATGGGGGTATGACACAAGGAGGAGGAGAGACTTGACTGGTTGTGTCAAGACTCTCTACTGTCAAGTTTGGATTGGTTGCCATCAGAGACAGTTGCTGGGCCAGGTATTGGGTGTCCTCTTCAGCTGCTGCCAGTCGTTCTGACAACAGATCCATGGCTTGTTTACTGAGTGGAGACAATTGCATAATCGATGACACATTCAGAGCTTTTGTCTTCTGTTCTTGTCATTCCAAAAAAGTTTCATCTTCAGAGAAATCCCCTTGAAAAAAAAAAAAAAAAAATTAACAGTAAAGGGAATACTTTTACTGCTTTATTAACACAATGGCTGGGAAAATAATATAGGCTTTGGAAATAAGGTCAGAAAAATTATAGTAAAAGAAAATCTATTGCATGTTAGGAACTGTTTTATAGAGACTGTAAGGTGAAAACATGAAGAAAAAAAGATAAATTATCAAAAATGAGATATAAAAATTTTTGATTATGCAAATCAATCAGCAAGTTTGTTATTTTTATCAAACATTTCCAAGTTGGATCACAGAAATATCAATGAAATCAGACATCCTAACCTATTTTGCCACAAAGGAAAGTTTTTCTTAATTATCAATTTTCTGATTTATTAGAAATAGTTTAGAATGTCTGAATCTACTTCTCAAAAATGCCAGAAACACTTGGTATTTATCTGGCAGAATTGGAAATTTTCAACACTTTATTTATAAAAAATCATTTCTTTCATTTTGCAATATCATAAAACAATTTGTGATCAATCTCTTTCTTATTTATTTTTTGTAGAGTTTACAAAATTCTTGGTTCCTTGAGAAAGTTCAGGTTTTATAAATTGTTTTTCTTGCAGAACAATCCCACTTAGATTCCCTTAACATTTTATTTAGATAAAGAACATTGTTTGGCAAAGAATTTTAAATTCCATTTTTATTAAAAAGTTCTTTTCTTTTTTTTTTTTTTACAAATTAATTGTGAGTTTTGTGGTCACAAAAAATATATATTAAAAAAATACACAGACGCACACAGACTTTGTTAATAGCTACTCTATTTATTACATATCAGTAAAACACTAAGAAATAATAAATTTTAAAGTAAAATTTAAGAATAAAATTGATGTTTATGCTTCAATGACATTTTAAGAAGACAAAATATCAAAACCAAAACAAAAAATAAACATTAAAAATTTAGAAGCTGATAAACTATTGACTTATTTTGGGATTAAAAACAAATCATCAATAAGATATTTGTTTTTCAATGTTTATATAAGGTTTATTCTTTGATAATCAGACGTTTAATCAATTTTCTTTCAAATGGTAATGTTAATAATAAGCACTATCTATAGCTATATTTTTGAGGAGATAATCTATGTACTTGTTTGACACCCAAAAGAGTATGTACAATATGAATAGAATAGAATGTGCTAATAAATGAAAATAATGAGGATAAGAAAGAAAGATAATGATTGACCTTTGAAGAGGTCAAGATTAAAGTATTCTGGGAAATAACCATGTGTCAGTTTGCTGAGTATATTTGGAACAAGGAGTAAATGAGGAAGTGGCAAGATAAGCTCTAGCTGCAAAGGTTCAACAAGTGGGACAAGAGAATGGAACTCAGTTAAACATAATACGCTATTGAAGTAGCAACAGAGTTAGTGACATGTTTGCAACATTGTGTCTTTGCAAAAGAGGTTGCAGAGAGGGAAACAAGTTATGCCCCCCACCCCCACCAGAGCACATAAATGATTTTAAGCTCGATCAAGTGTTGAAAGCAAGGATTGAACAGCTCCAACCCAGATATGACTGCAATACTCCAGTATTTAACTCTTGCAAAGATAAAGCAGAGCTAGAATCAGATACTTCCAGGAGCAGACAGAATGTACTGACCATTTTGCAATCAGAATTGGAAAACTGTCTCTAATCAATTATTATTACTGATTAAATTGCAGGAGTCAAAATTTAACTGTAGCAGAGATTTAATCCTGGCCTGGCCCCAGGGTCTTGCAGAATATATGCAAGGCTCTTCAGCAACCACAGATATTAAAATTACTCAGCCCAATCCATTTTAGCATCTCACTGTTCTTTAGGTTAAGACAGCAATAAAACCTTTTTTCTTTTAAAAACAAAAGATACCATATCCCTTCATGATCATGGCTCTCCAGAACTTCCTTCTTGCTTGAATTGTAATGACTTTGTGAGAGAGATAATAGAATTGGTTTCTATTGCCTTCTCTATGGCTTGGAATTCAGTATAGTCCTTATCTTAGACTGGCTGCTACCCAGGGCTCACTACACTGCTATTTAACCCTTAACCAGGAGGAAAAAAGATGTTATCATACTTTTCCTAAGGACATAAATGGGAAGTGATAGCAACAAACCATTGCTGGAATTCAAACTTGTTGATTCTACATTCTACACCAATAAGCACTTTGCTATTTAGACATCCCATCACATCTCAAATTAAGGTTATCATTCCTTAAAAATAGGCTTACCATAATGTCCCAGGATTGGGTTTGTCTTGGCTTCTCGTGAGAAATATAAGCAATCAGTAATTATTTGTGCACGCACATGCATGTGTGTGTGAGATTCATGAAACTTAAGGGGTATTTAGTCCTGAAAATATTTTATGAGAGAAGAATCTAAATCTATAATAAAAACTGAAAATATTCCACTTTGAGACTTGGAAATGATTGCAAGCCAACTTAATAAATAGGTTCTCTTCTGAACTATTTTTAGCTTTTTTATATATATTTTCAGAATATTTTTAAAAGAGCCAATTTAAAGAAGAAGATAATGTTAAGAGGATTTTCAGTGTAAGTGAAATTTGTGTTCCGAAATAATGTGGCTTCTATTGTAAAAACTGATATGAATTCCTTTCATCCCATGATAAAACACTTCCATTGACCAAATCCAGTAACCCAGATCTATGATCATTGAGAAATGCATTACAAAAATAAACAAAGATTGATTTCTATTTGCTTTTATTACAAGCTCAAGAGATTTTTTTAGTAGGAAAAAAATGCAGTTTCCATGCCAATGTTTTGACTTTATTTCAGATGACAAAGTTTTTGATCAACTTGACCAATGAAAGTATGCCATGACAGACTTTCTGATGTAAATCAATATTTTCACAATAAAATTGTTATTAACCAACCAATGTTGGTCAAATTTTCAGTTTGTACTTATTGCCATATCTCTAATTTTATCATTTCCAAAAATTCATTCTAGATCTTTTTGCATTAATGCAGGTATACCCCAGTGCACTATCCCAGTGCACTACCCAAGGGCAACTATTCTTGAAACATCATCGATGACCTTTCCTCTATTGTCCTCAGACTTTATGAATTTAACTGCAGTACTAGATTGGCAACAAGGTCTCATCATTTTACTGTGGAAATGGCTAGATTAACTGTAAGTTCTATGCTAACAGTTTCTTCTCTTGCACTTCTCACTTGTGGAACTCTCTTTTGGCTTACTGCTTCCCAGTTAACTTTGATCTTTAAAAATTTAAATGCAATGTCAATTGCTATTTTCTGTCTTCTTAATTCTTTTATTGTTCCCTCTCCTTAACAGGGTTTTTTTTTTCTCAGTCTGTCATATGCAGTAACTCCTTGTATCTTAGTGGGTTTATTGCCTTGCTTGGAGTGAAAGGACTAAAAAAAATGTTGAAATGGCTAGATGTAACTGTAAGTTCTGTAGCAGACCCTCTGGAGAGGGAGGTGATGTGAAACAGCCCAAGTGCCCCGAATTAGTAAGAGGTCACAAGAGGCCCACTAACATTTTTCGAATTAAAGATGTAAAATCTGACAGATGAAACAAAATGGACAACAGAAATGAGGATAATAAGATTAATGCAAAGTTTATGCAAAGCAGACCCGAGTGGTCGTAGGTTAGATGGTCTGGTTATTGAAGAGTGGTCGGACTGGTCATTTCAATGATGGGATGTTGAGGTGCAGTGGTTCCTGTCTGTGTTGAGAGTTGGAACATTGATGTGTGGACATTGCACACATGCTGGTTGAGGCCGAAGTCGAAACCTCCCGTAGTATTATAACTGATAGTGTACAGAATAGGTTATGGATAATGTGCAGGCAGCAAGTAGGGACAGAATGCTGAGAGTTGAAATGTGCAAGAAGCCAGAAGTAAGATAGAAGTAAAAAAGCCCAACTAGTGTCCAGTTGGCAGACAAAAAAAATGGGAACGTAATTTAATACACAGCCTGTCCAGGCACCCTGGCCATTATGGCCAGGGTTCTGCATTTCTTCTCCTCCTCTCTAACTGACTGACCAAGAATTTGGCGAGAAGTCACTATGTTATATTAGGGGAGACCAACAATAACCGCAGATCTCACAAAATACTAAAAATCTTAAGGAAAAATAAGCGGAGATTTGCTACGAAAAACGATGGTGTAAAAATGCTCAGGATGTGTATTACAACTATGTTCATAACACAAAAGGAACTAAAAAGTCATTAAATCGATTCTAAAACTAAATGAAATTAAATTACATAGTGTGTAAGGAACACAATAAAAAAGGTAATGGTTGAAGCATCCTATTCATTCCTGTTTAGGGAGCGGCCACAACAGTTCTATGCTAACAGTTTCTTTTCTCTTACTTCTCGCTTGTGGAACTCTTTTCTGGTTTCTTGTTTTCAAATTAATTTTGAGCTTCAAAATTTTAAATGCAATATCAGTCATTATCTTCTGTCTTCTTAACTCCTTTTCTTTTATTGTTTTTTCTCCTTAATAATGTTTACTAGCACATATCTCCCTTTTTCAGGGTGGAGAGGGTGATTAAGCCATACTTAAACAATATTGCATGGATCTAAACATAGTCATAGCACAAGACAAAAACATGCAGAGTACACCTGATTTCCTAACTTTCAGAGCAGAACTACACAAATAAGCTGTTGAAAAAATCTCTTGTCAAGCAGATAATATCACAAGGAGATTGAGTGTTATCAGTCTCCTACTGTTTGG
Source organism: Acanthosepion lycidas (assembly GCA_963932145.1). Taxonomy (NCBI): domain Eukaryota; kingdom Metazoa; phylum Mollusca; class Cephalopoda; order Sepiida; family Sepiidae; genus Acanthosepion; species Acanthosepion lycidas. The sequence continues at coordinate 859,156 of OZ010596.1, forward strand.
CAAATACATTCCTTTGGATTATGGTAAGCGTAAATTGGGAAATATTCATTATTACTCAATACTTAGCATTACTTCGTAGCTTTGATTCCTTTTCTTTTAGTAAAACTTTCTCCCACGTTTACCATCACATCAACTTTTTAAAAAAGGAACTTAAAGCTCACTGAACACTTAACCTTACTCTAACATTCAAACTCAGTGTACATACAGACTATTGGCTTCAAATGTCTTCACACAATCCTTGGTTTGTCCTGTAATCCTTTGTTTTGATTCATTGAATATTTGGTGAGAGCATACTGTCACAAAAGAACTTCAAGTCCTTTGTAGCAGTTCCTGGAAAGGGGTCATTATCACAGCTTGGGAAAATGTATATGAGACTTGGTTCACAAGTCCGAACCGGGATCTGACATTGGTGATGCTTTGGGGTGTAAGGAACTGCAGGATTGCTTTCCTCATCCTCTTAGTGGGTCCTGTTCTCCATTACATGGAACCTGGCAAAATCCACCTCCTTTTCTGCAAAGTGAAATTTTCCAGGTTGAAAACAATGCCATTGTTATTGCAGTGAGTAATATAGTCCAAAATGATGCTTCTATGGAGTCATCACAGAGTATGCTATCATCAATACATCGGGTTTTTCAGACCATATTGATAGTTATATTGTTGAATTGACGAGTATATGGATCTACCAATGTATGGAATGTAAGTGGGATCCAAAGGTACCGATATCTACCCCATTCAGTGATGAATGTAGTTACATCACGTGCAGTTGGGGAGAGGGCAATTTTGTTAAAATCTTATAAAGACATTCTGGCCTTCTTTGTCATTGATCCAAGACTTTGTTCAATCTTAGGAACCTGTCAACTTTAATTTTGCATGATGTCATAATTGTCAAATTTTAATGAAATTTTCTGGATTTATTCACAAAAGAATTTGTTTATTTTTTAAATGTTTCTTTTTTTAGAAAATCTTGGTAAAAATTTTTTTTTTTTATGTTTGTTACCTACCATTCCCATTTATTTAATTTCATGAAATTCTTTTTTGTAGCATTTAATGTTTATAATAGTTATAAGAATAAGTTCTCTGAGAATTTAAATCTTCAATTTTTGGTGTCAAACAGGACACTCAGTTACAGAAAATCTGCTTTGAGAAAAATGCCAATAAGAATAAGACATTATTTAATTAGAAAAGCTTTTAATTGCTTTTATGAATAAAATATACTGTGGACACTCTTGTTGTAAGAAAAAAAGTTTTTTTTTTTTCATGAAAAAATTAATTTTTACAATTGTTTTAATTAGAATAATTTATAAACTTTTAAAATTCTGTATTAATTTGTATCAGTCAAGTGATATTGCTATTAAATAAAATCTATAATTAATAATCAGAAATGGAAAAGCTTACAATTCAGTGACTTCCAGTTATTACAAAAAAATTTGAATTTATTTTATGTGTGTATGAACATGCCAATTTTATAGACATCCATGCACAACATTATCAGAAAATAAGAGCAGAAACTATCGAAAATTTAAAATTTACTGGTAATTTTTTAACTTTTCCTCAGTAAGCATCTTTGTCAGTAAGACTATAAAGCCAAATTACATAAAATTCAATAAAATATTAGAATGTTTAAAATATTTTAAATTTTAAAGATTACTGGGTAGTTTATTATCTCAAAAAAGGCCTTTACAATGTAGTCATCATGTAATTTTACTACAGATATTTCCCCCTTACCTAAATCTCACAATCATCAGGTTATCGATAAATCATTTATCATAAATCAGTAATTTTTTTAACACAGTAGTTGTTTTTATGAAATGTTGAACATTTATGATAAATGTTTCAACATCTCATAAAAACACCCACTGTGTTAAAAAATTTTTTCCTATATTTTAAATTGAAAGTAACATTTGTTTTAATTCCGTTTGATTAAACTTTTAATCAGTCAATCTTCCCAAAATGAAGTTTTAGAAATGTATATTTTATTTCCAAAGTTTTAAAATAAAGACATCTTGAGTTACTCTTGAGAGATTTGTCAATATAACTTAGGTACCTCCACGAGATTGCTAAAAAAAGAGCATAGCATGAAGAAAAAGATGCCAAACTTGATGAAAACAAAATTTTATCGTCTAAATGTTTATGTTATTATTAAGAGGAAAGATCAAAGTATTTTGGGGGTATTTTTTTTACATTTTTTAATCGTTCCTAGCATGTCCAAAATTTTCATTAAAAATCTTGATTTTTTGAGTCAGCAAAAATGACCATTTTTTTCCATTTTATAAAAAAACTGAAAATCTCCCTTTGAAATTCTTTTAAAAATCAATTATCATTTTTACAAAACTTATTTTAAGAAAATCAGAAATTATAATGTTTATTTAAAATATTTTGAACCAAGCTTAACTTAGCTTCTGCGCCGAAAAGATGTAATTTGAAAATAAAACAAAGCAGGTCATAAACTTTTGCGTCACTTGACAGGTGAAGAATGACATATTGATAGATTCCGTTAGGCTAATTTGTTCTATGGAAGGAGAAAAGTGAAATAATTTACATTTCAGTGAACAAATTATTTACCTCGTTATTTTTAAGGAAAACTTTCAGTGCTCTAATTTCTTTTCGTACTTATCTTTCACCTTTACATTTATGATGCTTTATGGAAAATTATATTATAAAGAAATTAAAATAAGACTGTTAAGAGTGAGATTAAATTTCATATTTCATAAGAAAGGTATCTAATTAATTTATAGGCACCTTTCTTATGAAATTTTATCAGAAGTGTACATAAAATACTATAATTTTATGTACATTTATTACATTTTACTGTGTTATTTGTATTTCCATTCATTTTATTATTAATTTTGATATTTCATTTATGGAAAAATGTCATAACTGAGATTAATATAAAAATAAGATCATATAAATTTCATAAGATGATACTGATACTTGTAGGTACCCTTTTCAGTTGAAATTGAAAAATCAAATTAACTTCTCCACACATGTTTCGCAAAAGTAAAGGCTTAACAGCGGAGAACAATGCTTAATTCAAATAATGCAACTTAATTGTATTCTGGTTGGTCTTCCATACTTTATAATTACAGCCCGATTATAAACACAAAATTACATTTCCTAATTACTGTGGGTTTTTTGATTAGTCAAAACAATACTGTTGTGTCGTGTATCTTGCTAAGTAAGCATTCAACATCTGTTCTAGTTGGTGTCCCTTTATTATATGAGCTACCAGCTCATATGCAAATTATACTAATTTGCATATCACTACATCTCCCTTTAACGGAGGGGCCTTATGCCGCGAGTACTTCTTGTACTTCTTCTTGTGCCCTCCTGAACATCTTCCCTTATCTCTCTCCTTTCCCTTGGAGATCTAGATCTATCACGTCTTTCCCTATAATCGAACTGTTCCTCTTGCATACTCTGGTCTTTCTCTTCTAACTTGTCCCATTCTACTTCTTCCTCTTCTAACTCATCCCTCTCTACTTCTTCCTCCGCAGTTTCATTCTGCATTAACTCTTCTGTTACGTCAATAATAGGCATCTCTGAAGGCATTTCCTCATCCGATTCTTCTCCTTGGGATCTTATTTGGTCAGCATGAGCTAGAACACTGTTCCCATTTTCTTTATTTAATATTGCAGTATTATGACTCGGGTTGCATATTCCTATTTCTTTTGTACCACATCTTTTGATTTGTGGCATATGACATAGTCAAAGGGGACCTTAATTGTCTGCCCATTAAGGCAGATGGACTTTCCGGCCTGCCTGCATGTGGAATTGTTCTGTAACTTAATAATAGTCTTGGTAGGAAAGCATCGATTTCCTCCTTCTGTTGCAAGCATGCTTTTATGCCCTTCTTTACCGTCTGGACCATCCTTTCCACTGTCCCATTACTTTGAGGGTGGTAGGGAGGGGTCTTGTAAGGTCTGCATCCTATTTTTCTTAGCCATTCATGCAAATCAGCATCCCCAAATTCTGGTGCGTTATCAGTCACCAATGTTCTCGGTGTCCCATTCCTCGAAAATATTACTCTTAATATTTGTTTTACGGTGGTACTTTTTTTATCAGGTACTCTCACCACTTCAGGCCAACCTGAATATGCGTCTACTAATATTAATAATAGTCCTATCCCATTGACATAGGCATGGTCCATGTGTACTCTGCTCCATGGTTCTACTTCTCGGGGCCATACATGTATTTTCTTTTGCTTAAAATTCCTGAGTTCTGTGCATTTTTTGCATCTTTTTACGTAGTCTTCTACGTCTCTTGAGTACCTCGGCCACCAGGCTTCCAATTTTAATCTTCTTTGTGTAGCTGCCACTCCACAATGTACGTCATCGTGTACACTTTTTATAACCTGTCTCCTCTGTGTTTCTGGGGGAACTACCAAGTCTCCATTACATATTATCCCGTTTTCTATAGTAATTTTATGTCTGATTTCTTTGAATGGTCTTTCAGCCATTGAACAATTTCCCCAGTGATTCTGTTTTATCCTCGACATTATTCTATTTAACACTGGGTCATTTGTAGTTTCAGTAGCCATTTTATCTACAGATATTACATCGGTTTCTACAAGGTGCAAGAATGTGTCTTCAAATTCCTCGTCGTTTTTGTCCTTCTCCTCTCTATACAACCTCAATCTAGATAAGGCATCAACGTGCGGTATCGTATTCCCTTTAACATATTCAATGTCAAAGTCGAACGCCATCAGTCTAATCGTCCAATGTAATATTCTGGACGTTGTAACTTTCGGTAGCTCTTTTCTTCGGTTGAAAATAAATTCCAGTGGTCTGTGATCACTTTTCAACAAGAATTTTTTTTCCCATCAAGAACTGTCTTGCTCTATCCATTGTCCACACTATGGCTAGTGCCTCCCTTTCTATATTCGAATAATTGTGTTCAGTCGTTGTTAATCTCCTCGATAAGTACATTATGGGATGCCCATCTTGTGACAAAATACCAGATATGGACTGCTCACTAGCGTCAGTAGTTAGAGTTATGTCCTTCTTAGGGTCAAAAATTTGTACTATTGGCTTTTTTGCCAGAATCTGTTTTAAGTTTTCAAAGGCTTTCTGTTGGTGTTCTAACCAAATGAATTCCACATTTTTTTTTCTTAACTTAGCAAATGGTTCTGTCAACTCATTATATTTTGGTACATATTTTCTATAAAAATTTACCAAACCTAAGAAGGACTCCATCTCTATTTTATTTTTCGGTGTAGCAACTTTTAGAATTTTCTCTATTAGAACTTTATCTGGAGAGATCCCTTCCTTTGATATTGAGTAACCCAAAAATGATATTTCATTACTGTTGGTTACACACTTTTTTGTATTTATTGTCATACCAGCGTCTCTTAGCCGGTTCAGTATATTTTCAGTTTTTTTCTTTAAATCATCTTCATTTAAATCTCCCAACACATATATTGTCTTGATAACAGACGGTATTTTCAACATTTCCTATTACTTTTTCAATAGCTTTTTGAAAAATTGCACTTGCCATTTTTATGCCATACGGCATTCTTTTCCACCTTAACAGGCCTATAGGTGTGTTTATGGTCGTCACTTCCTTAAAATTTTCATCTATCGGTATTTGGTGGTAAGCTGATTTTAGGTCTATCTTCGAAAATACTTTCATTCCAGCAAGTTTATGTAAAGCTACTTTCACATTCGGAATAGGGTACGAGTCAGCACAAACTTTGTGGTTCACCCCTATTTTATAATCTCCACAAATTCTCAGGTCCCAATCTTTTTTTTTCAATACCACAATGGGTGATGCCCATTTACTTCCTCCTGGAGGGGCAGGTTCTAATAAGTCTTCCTTTATTAGCTTTCGCAATTTAGCTATTACCAACGGTAATAAATGCATTGGTATTTTTCTCGCTTCGTAGTAGGAGGGGGAAACATTTTCTTTTAATTTCAGGCTAGCTTCATAATTTTTTAATTTTCCTGTTTTTTCCATTTCTATCTCATTAATCAACTTCGTTGAATTTATTTTTAACACGTCATTCCCCAGTAGTCCATGCGTTTTTCGGCAATTTGTAACTATAATGGGTACTATTTCATATTTTTCTTTTAGTTCTATTGAACCTTCAAAGTAACCCATAATTGCTATAATCGAGCCATCAAACTGACGTAATTGTACGTTGGTTTTTTTTAAAAACTGTTTTCCCATTTTTTCCCACAAATTTCTGGGTACTATCGTGACCTCACTAACTGTGTCGATTTGCATTTCGACAATACAGTCGTTGATTTTCACTTTTATTTTTGTATCTCCGTTCTTAGATCCAGTATTTTGTATATTATCCTTTTTTACATTAAAAATCTGTCTATTTTCATCCTCTACTCTTTCCACATTTTTCGTTTTACATACTTCTTTGAAGTGATTTTTTTTAAACACTTTGAACATGTTTTTCCAAAGGCTGGGCATTTTTCATTTTTCATTTCATGAATTTTTCCACAGTACGCACAATTTTTCTTTTTGTTTGTACCGTATATGTTTCAGCCATTATTTCTTCGTAGGCTTTATTTTTATTTTGGTTGTAGGTATGTATTAATTCCTGCTGTTGTATAAATTCTATATACATATTCAAAGGCATGTTTGTAAGTTGTATCTGTTCCATTAACTTATATCTATGTGCTGAATTATGCATACCTTCAATTAATCTTAGTTGGATTAATTCTTCTTCCATTGTCTTCTCTCCTGTTCCTAGTTTTTCGAATTCACAGTATTTACTCGCACTTCTTAACCGGTGTAAATATTTTACTATCGGTTCATCCACTCCCTGCTTCATTGCCATAAACTTGGTCCTTTCTGCAATCACCAGTCTTTTCTTTGGCCTCATGTTTCCCTTAATAACCTGACTTATTTCTTCGAAAGTCATTTTTTCTAGTTCTCGAGGGTAAACCATTGTAGCAACCTTCATAATTGCTTCACAACCAGCGGTAGCCATAAACAAGTCGGTGATTTCATTTTCCCCTCCTCTGTTTTTGTTGTCTTTCAACTTTTTATATCTTGCATTAGCAGCAAAGCAACGAATCCACGTATCTATGTATTCTGGGTCTTCAAGGACCAGAGAGTATCCTATCGGTGACGCCATTGTTGTGTCGTGTATTTTGCTAAGTAAGCATTCAACATCTGTTCTAGTTGGTGTCCCTTTATCATATGAGCTACCTGCTCATATGCAAATTAGTATAATTTGCATATCACTACAAATACAATTTACAACGCGCTAAAAAAAGATCTATCTCATAAGGACACTTAGGAAACCTGATGTAGCTTTTAACTAATTTTATAATATTTTAACAACTTAAATATAAAAATCTATTATAATTAAAAAATAACAAATAATTGTATTAAAAATTCATTTTTCATCAAAAAAATTTTTTGCTTTCAGAAAATATTGTCCATATTCATAAAAACAACTAAAAGCATTTGAAATTAAATAATATCTTTGTTTTAACTTTTGTATGTTACAATTCAGAGCTGATTTTCAGGTAGGGGGTGTCCAATTAAAAAAAAAAAAAAAAAAAAAAAAAAAAAAACAAAAACATGATTTGCATTCCTCAAAGCCTTGTGCTTTTAACTATTGTAATCACTCACTATCGAATTTCTAGTGTTTTCCTAAAATTAGTTGGGGGGGGGTAATAAATATTAAAAAAAATATTTCTATATATTTATAATAATTTCGATCATCTGTGAATAGTTTCTGAAAGTTTCATTAACATCCGACAATTATTTTTATTTTTGCAAGATTTTCCAAATTAATGTGTGTCACACAAAAAAAAACGTGCTAAAAATTGTATGTTATTTATTTTACTAGTTCCGGTGATACAAAGAGAAGCAAGGTTTTTTAATCAAAATTTAGAATGTTCTAAAAAGAAAGAAAATTTTTTTAAAATAATTAAAATAAACTTTGATCTTTCCTCTTAATAATAATATAAACATTTAGACAATAAAATTTTGTTTTCGTCAAATTTGGGGTCTTTTTCATCATGCTATACTCTTTTTAGCGATTTCAAGGTACCTAAATAACCGATTTTAGTGATTTAAAAAAAATCATTCCAATTAATTTAAATTTGGTTTGAAATACATTAACGTATTTTGTTTATTGGAAATATTAAATTTAATATTCACTTGGAATTAAAAAATAAAAAAATAAAAAGCTTCAAGAAAGATTTTTATTTTTAAAATGCAATTTTAAACAAAACTTCAAGAAGTGTCACTTTTTTTCGGCAGGGAAGAACCTGCATAAAAAAGCATTAAATTCTCAAAGATTTTCTGTTCAAATTGATTGAATATTCAAGAATTGAACAAGAGAAAAAATAAAAAAAATATAAATGACATGTAGAACAGCAGACATTATAAAAAGAAAGAAAATATTTTTTATTTAGCATGTAAATAAATAAAAAAGCAATGTAATCAATGAAGAGAGAATTGAAAGAAAAGATTATGTCAAACAAAACAAAATGACTAAATGACCAAGCAATAAATTTTAACAATGGAAATTTGTGAACAGAAAAGGGTTCAGAAGTCTCTTCATTAAATGGTGTCTTCACATTTTAAAATTTTGTTTGCTGAATTTTAATTCTTGGATTTTGGATGTTTGTTTAATTTTGTGAAGTCTCTTCAATGAAATCTGGATAAAAGATTTCAAACTTATTGTATAATTTGTCCTTAATTTTAAGTTTCCCTTCATGTCCCACTTGCTGTGGGGTGGGGTCTGATTTTTTTTTTTTTTTCAAAGTCATTTTAATTTTAATAAATTTCTGTTGCAACAGAATCAGATCAAATGATAGAGACATTAAAGGACGATGGGGTAAATTTTATTATAAAATAAAAATATTAACATTGTCAATGTTGACTATGTTAAAAAAAAAAAACTAAAAAAAGCCTCGTTAGAAACACCGAAAACAGGAAATATACAAAAAAAAAAAAAAAAAAAAGGATGGGGGTGCTTTTATTTTAAAAATAAAAACTGTGGGAACCAGTCGCGACCAAATGCCGCCCTTCAATCCGACCTATGGATCAGTCTTCAAAAAAATTATAAAAAAAAAATAATGTTTTCATTAACAAAGTATTTAAAAAAAAAATACACACTACTTGAAAAATCACTGATTTTGCATAAAAACTAAAGTAAACGGAAAACAAACATTTAAGGATTTTTATCCCCGCCTCTCAAAAAGGCATTATTTAAAAATTGTTTTCATTATTTTTAAACTTTTTAATTTACTTTTACTTTTATTTACTTTAATTACTGTTTTCAATTGAAGAAGGTTCCTTAATAAATGCGTTGCTAATTTTGTTTAATGTTTCAACAAGTCATTTATTTCTTCATCATAACAACAAAAAGAAAAGAATTATTAAAAGAAAAAAAACTAACTGTTGCTGTTGTTGTTACCATGACAGTGACACAAACAATATTTTCCACGTTTCTTAAAAACTGTTTTTCTTCTTAAAAAAATCTCTCGAAAACTAAATCAAAATGACGATGAAAAAAAAAAAAAAAAGTTGGAGAATGAAACTCACTTGAAGGGGAAAAATTCGGCCTGATATTTTATGCCATCATGATGAAAAACTCGTTGGCTTTTTTTCTCGCACTTTTCATCACGAAAAGAAAGTAACTAAGCCTTTCTGAGTTACGTCCCTTGAATGACTTGCCCACATTTGGGGCTGACAAGTTCTAACATGTTTTTGAAGGATACACTTCAATTTTTTATTCTGTCAAGAAATTGTTTTCTTTTTTTAATTCTTTCTGAATTATTGCCCAGCCATTTGTATAGTAAACAAATTTGTAAAAAAAAAAAAATTAGGTGGCATTTTTATTTTGACTTTGTTTAAATAAAACAAAGTCAAAAACAAAATGCCTTCTATTTTTTTTTCTTATGCTTGGAGGTTTTGACATTAATATGGGCAGGAACATTATGTGGAAGTCAGTGGAGCAATTCAATTTGCACATTTCAGAAAATATTCTTCACAGTGAAAAGGCAACATGTCTCTGATTTTCAACAAAATTGAAGGTGGGATTGAATAATCATATACCTTCAATTAAATTATTCTGTTTTTGTTTCATGGATACAACTTATTTGAGTAAATGCTCTGTTTTTTAATTAAATAGTATTAATTACATGTACCGGCAAAAATCCAATAGCTATCTGAAGAATGGCTGCAAGACTGTAGATTGTTTTTGTAAATTCAAAAAAGATCTTCAATTGAACAAAATTGTTTCTATTTTAATTTCTCAAATGGCATCTCAGTGTCTTCATCTTTTGTTAACCACCAAGTGTCATTTTAGTACAAAGATAAAAGCATTCAGAAGAATAGCCATCTGCTCACAATATCAAAGCTTGATGCTAAATATTCAGAAGCCATTTAAAAGAATGTAAAAATTTCCTAAGTAAATCAACACTGAAATGTCTATAAAACAATGATACTGCCTGTAACGAGTATCTTACTGTATGTGCATATGATCTGGGTTAAATCATATCTATTTTCAGATTCATTCTCTTCCCACTAACTTATGACACAATAACCACAAACACCATGGGATGCTTTTTTCTCCTTCTCAATGCATTGCTCTGGTACAAATTAAAAGACATGTTTTGGCCTCCACATGAAAGGAATGTCTGAGTTTATAAAACAAACTATGAAGCAGACAACAACAAAAATATTTTTTAAGGTTAAAAAGGAATTGGCAAGATGACAGCAAAATGAATGAATCTGTTACATTCATTAACCTGTCCACCATAAAATCCATTATTAATTTTAAAAATAATAAAAATTCAGTATTAATTAGGTTTCTAAAAAATTATTGTATTAATTACAGGTTTATATAAAATTCTGTATTCAGTACAAGTTTCTACCTATAATCTATTAACAACCATTGTCCCCAAAATTGGATGGTGAGAATTAATGGTTAATTTGATTGCTGATGGTTTCCTTTAAAAGACATTAAAAAATAAAAAAGTACAAAAAATGTAACAACATTTACGAAAAAAGCATTGCATATAAAGTAAAGGAAGAAAATTTTTTTGTTTCTCTTTCATTAAGACAAAGATTAGAAATGAAACTTTCAATTTCAAAATTTGATAATTGTGTTTTGAGTGACCAGATGCTCTCCAATTGCAAATCAAAAATAATGTATAGACTGGTTCTGCCTTACATTGAATGTTTACTGAACTGCAAAGTTTTTTTCTCACAAATCTGTCAAAATATGTCTCATTCCAATATTTGGAATAAATTGACTGCAGAAAAAATGACATATGATGGGGAATTAGAAGATTTGGTTTCATTGATTTTGTTTAGTGGAATATCAACACCTTTATGGGTTCTCTAACACTGAAATCTAAATATTTCAAATACAATTTTATGGCTTCAACTAAATATATTTTGAACACAAATGTATGCCTTCAACTACAGATAAAATATATTGTTGGTCATTTTACTACAAATAGGTCTTGCTGGTCATTTTTACTATAAAATGTATTTTTATACCTTCATGGTGTTTTGATTTTATTTGGGGGTTCAATATTTGGGACCCTAACAGGTGCTACCACTTGGGAACAACAACAATTAAGAGGTGGTTCCATGTTCCTGAAAACCTCACATCTCCCAATTAGAGGCCTTACTGCTAGATGTAGTTTATTGTCATACCCAGGACTAAATTAGAAAAAGAGAATCTGCAGATGAAGAAAGACATAGAATCTTAGCAGACAAAAATATGTGAAGAGACATCAAGATGGAAATGAGCTGGAAATAGGATTATCAAGAGAAATAAGGTGTTTAATTTAGAATTGAGAAAATCAAAAAAGCCATTGCAATCCAAAGTCTTGGATTCATGGACAATTTCCAACTGGAGGAAATCTCGCATGAGTTTGACTTGCAGAGACATCGTTTTCCCTTGAAAGACTTGATGGCATAATTGCTGAGTGGCTGGTAAACTTTGCCCAAATTTTGTCCCATGTCCATTGGGTTGCTGTCTGTATTTTGACAACCATACACTAAAGATCTGACAGAAAGGCAACCTCGGTAGAAAATATTCATACTCATGGCTGAAAATGGAAAGAAAAACAAAAAAGAAGCATTTTAATGAATTTCTGTTGTTGAAAGAAATGAACCACAATTTATGACAATAGCAGATAACATTTTAATTATTACTATTTCAGTGTGTGTGTGCATGTGATGGATATTCTCATTCATCAAGTATGACTATTTCTAACACATTAGCATATAAGTTAAGACATATTGCATTGACAAATTACACTGTTAAACTAATTTTACACTAAATCGCATGTATATCACAAAAATAGATTTATTTTATTAAAATGATATACAAAATAAATTACTATGTACAAATTGAATTATTATGCTACAAAATTTCAAATATGAATTATTATGTTACAGAGTAAAAAAAATAAATAAAATGAGTGAAATATAGATAAGTGACCTATTCACAAGTGATTTATATTCTTTTCCACAAAGACAGCATAAAACTCTTAATTTGATTATTAGATTGTACATTGCGAAACTTCACATGCATAGCTAATCTGGGCCTATTTCAACATACTTTATTGCCAAATACATAGTGCAAGATAAATTTGGAAAAATTATTTGTGCATAGTCTGTTGGAGGTCTGTATGACTATGCATGTGGCTAGTCAGGCCAATATCAGTGAGGCAGACACAGTTACATGTAGCACATATAAAAATATATTTCCTCCATTAAAATCAATAGCATCATTTTCCCAATTACAGCGATTGATTTTAAAAGCCATGAGTGACTTGTCTATTGAATCCTTAAAACATGCTTTTAGTTCATGTTGTAGCCTTTTAGCACCCTTTATTTGTACACACAGTTATTGTTTTGGGATATGCTTATCCTCTCTGACCAGATGATTCATCTAACATTGCCTATGCTTATAAATTTCTGTTTCAATGGATACTGTCAGTGTTATAGGCAACATTTTGTCAGTTATATCCAGGTATTATTTGAACACTACAATTTAAATTCAGTTCAAATACCTGGATATAAGTTATGTAATGTATAAAATGGTTTTACAAAAATACAAGGTAAAACATATAAAAAATAACATAGACAATAAGGAAAAGTGCTTACAACACTACCTCAAAACACTGTAACCATTTCCTAGAAGAGAAAATAGTGACAGTTACCTTTCTAAAACAAGATAAATTCCTATTGAAAAGATCAAAGTTTATTTCCAGACACAAAAACAAATTCCTTCTATGCTACCAACACCCACTTCATGACCAGAAAGACTAAAAAAATATTCCATAACCTAATTCTTTATTCCAAATTCCAAAAGAGAGTAAATACAGGAAAAAAAAGAAAAGAAATACAAAACAAACAAATGAATAATATAAATCAATCAGCCAACCACCCTTCCTTCCTTCATGTGATGCACACTTGGACAATCAGGTCTCTTTTTGATTCATGACTAATTTAGCAGAATTCCCACAGTAGGCTGCCATTAATTCCTGTGGTAGACTGGTTGCCAACCAAGGCTATAGAACCCAGACTGTCTTGATATTTAATCCTTAGATGTATATAAAAGATTTTGAGAGCCAAAATCCATTCAAGACCCAACTCAGTCATATTTGACATCTGTGGTTGTTATCATATGTCTGTATACGTGTGCACATATAAGGAATCTAGAGGCCATGACTGTAAATATCTGTCAGCATTAAACAAAAGAAAATTGGAAGGGTAGGTTTCCTATTCAACCATTTTTCTTCATCTCCAAGTTGCCAATGTAGACATCCTGCAAATAAAGTAATGACACATAGTCTGAAGACCATATTTAAGTGTAAAACTGTCACCATGCAGTGTTGATTTCTATGTCCACATTATTTATAAATGCTCTCAGATTTTGAGCATCTTCCCCTTATAGCAAACTACATATATATATATATATATGTATATATATATATATATATATGTGTGCGCGTGTGTGTGTACACATGCACGTATCTTGGAAGAATGGTAGGAAAAAATGAAGGAATATTATCATTTGTGAAACAGTTAAAACTAAGAAATTAGGCTATTTTTGATGAAACAAATTTCAAAATGAAATTTGTGTTTTTAAAATCTAACAATTCTAGAAATGCCTTCAGGAATTTCTACTGTTTTATTGGTGATCTTTACACTTCATACTTACGATAATTTAATCCTGTTCCATTGACGAATCCTTCTAAAATTCCACAAGTTTTTGTTTCGTAAATACTGCTGCTTGTTGTTTCACACAGTTCCATCTTAATTCCAGATTTATTGGAGGCAGTGTCATATGTTCGGCAAGACTGATAATTGTAGGTTTGCAATATATTTTTGGTGGCTTCTTGGGCAACAATGTTGTCCATTGACGAACATGAAACACAAAACTTGGCTGCAAAGAATGACCAAAGAAAGATAATGGGTTTCAGTTAATCATCAAATTAAATGATGAGAGCAATAACTTGGAAGACTTTTTGAATTTTTTGTTTCTATTAATAATTATTAATAATGTTTTGTATTTGAGAATTAATTTGCAATAAAATGAGAATACAACTTCTGTTGGATTAACCAAATTGGGATTCATTAGATCAAACGTTTGTGTTGTGACCTTGAGATGCAGTTTCTAAAGATTCCATGTGCAACTGATCAGAAAGGCTTGTGCAATGTATAATGCATGTTGCAGAACCACAGATGTAACACTAGCTAACATAAGTAGGGAAAATATCACATATTTCTTGTTTAAAACACAAAGTAGCTAAAATGCATAAGAATGTGTGGTTGATAAAATTGGACTCCAGATGAATGTTATTCTGTCAGTTTTTCAATTCACATCTTGTCTTGGCTGCAATCTTGGTGCCTTCTGTCGAGTCATTTAACTAAACACTTAACTCTGGCCTTCAGTGGACAAGAAAGCTAACTACACAACCAATCAGAACATTCTTATTCAGGGCCATAACAGCTTGACCCCCCCCCCCCACAACCACAATTTTTTTTACCAATTGTACTATTTTTTACAGAGTTTTAACAAAATACAATAAAGAAAGAAATGCCAGAAAGAAAGAAAAAAAACTTGCAAAGTAAGGACGAATATAACTTTCATAAAACCCCAAATTAAAAAATTCTTAAAAGGTGTATGATGATGGTAATTTCTCTTTATTGCGTGGGTGTGCTTTCATTTTAATTTGGAATTGTAGTGAATCCAATATAAAAAGAAAAATGAGAAGTTTTGTGACAGAGATAACACACACATATTTTTTTTTTTTAGTGAAATTGGAGTCGATTTGGACTAGTGAAATTGATAAGAGCCTTTTGTTTACTGATGGGAAATCTGATCTAGGGCAGGAACTGTACCCATTGGAACTGGGTCATTAGAAGACAATGGAAATGGTTGAAATAATTTTATTGATTAAAACTTGGAATAGAGCTGAGTAAGCAAGGAGGACCTTTAGAATTCACATGATTTTGGTTGAAACAGTCAAAACCCTGTGCTAATCACGTGCGAAGTAGTAGGGCCATGGTTCAGTTGTAACCAGCCAGATTTTTCTATATAAACACATAGTTATGCTGAAAAAGAGAGAGATGGAAGAGGCAGACAGCAGAGAGAGAGAGAGAGAGAGAGTGACAGAAGAGAATAAACCCGGGCAAGAGTTGGGCTAGAGACAGTGGAGTCGATTTGGAGACTCAAGAAGGAGAGAATGTGACGTCAGAGATTGGAACAAAGCGACCACTAACATGTACTATTGATATAAGTACCACTGCTTCTGCTACCATGAATATTACTATTACTGTTACTACTTCTAAGGAGGAACACCACTATAAACTTTAAGCCGCGCACAGAAATCTCATTCCCCTATCGCAAGAGTCATATATTGTTCTGAGATGATTTAACTACAAGTTAATCATAACACACTCTGTCTAGAATCCAGTGTATGCATTTTTATGTCAATTACTTTTCTTTTCTGTAACCCATTTCTTTTCTATACTATTCTTTTCTGCTATATAAAAGACATTAACAATTCAATCATTGAATAATTGTTTGTCCGGCTTTCTGTAGATATTAATTTTTTTTTGCTGCATTCTAAATTTCTTAGCACAGACTCTCCAGCCATGTCTACATCTTCAGTCAATTGTGAATAGATGAACATCACATCTACTTTCTGGATCAAACCAAACACAACGTGGGCAGGAAGCAGGATTAAACCAGTGGACTGGTTGAATAATCAATGGATGCTCAGGGGACCTACGGCCACTCCCTTAAGTTTGGTTAGGACCGAGTAGACACCTCAACCCAGAGAGTAAGACGTCGGAGGTTGAGGGGCTGAGGCAAAAGTGTTAGAGTTCTTTCATTTGTAACATCAGACAGTTCTCTATTATTTCAAAGATCATTTCTGCCAATCTAGAGGCACTGGAAATTTTAAATGTCCTTTGCTGCTAACCATGGTGGTGGACTTTTGATAACTTGATGCTAAATTCTAATCCCCGACCTCACAAAAACAAACAAAAAAAAACAACAAAAAAACGCAACATTTGTCTCTGCTACAGCCCTGATTAGATTACTTACAATCCAAAACAATCATTGCAATCCTACTTCACCTGATAAGAGATCTTATTCATGGTTACCATTTCTTTCATCTTTTCCTCCTGTTGCTTTTTATTACAATTAATTCATCCATCTATTCTGAGGGTGTGACTTCAACAAAAATAACATGAAAGAAAACTTAGTTGCCAAAAATTAATAAAAAATGTCAAAATGTTTCATTTAAGAAAGATCAGAAATGACCAATAGTTGTTGTGATGATAAATTTTTCCCTTTCAGTGGAGATACATTCATCAATAGGAAAGACATTAAAAGAAAACTGTAAACTGCTGAGCAATGGCAGATATTTTCATAATGTTTTAAATTCTTAAAATTTCAGTCAAAGAACAAAATTTATTTTTGGAATAAACTAAATTTATTGTTGCACCAAATTTTAGACTTATGTTGTTTTGGTTCCTGTTCAGAATTTTGTTGTTCTCTGCTTTCAATCAAAACTGACAAATTATTTAAGAAACTTGTACACCATTTGAATTTTACTTTAGAATATAAGTTGCAATGTTTATCTTCTGTTTAACAAATACTTTAAAAATACTTTGCATATTATCAATGAGATAGATTCCTTTTCTAAGGCTTATCAACCATTTGGAGATTATTTAAAGCTAGAAAATATTTACAGATTGTAAAAAATGTTTGGAAGGTAATAATGATTTAGTGATACAAGTCTTACTAATTAACCCATAGCTGGGAGGAGAAGTGGATTCATATCTTTCCCAAGGGTATTTTTGTGAATATAAGGAATGCAACTGAAATTGGAACACTGCTCTCTGATTAATAATTTTGAGCCACTATTCATTAAACCACCTGCCCATCCAAGCTTACAGCACTTCAAGTGGTCACCAATTTAGGTACTGATCAGGCTCAATATTGCTTAACTTCAGTGATCATACAGGAACCGGTGCTTCAACATGACGTGGCTGTAAGTCGAAGTTTAATTGCAATTCCTTAAGCAAAGTTACTGATTTGCTGATAAACGAGTAACAAATCATTTTGTTCTTTAATGAGAAAAACATTCAAATGACTTTGAGGGGAATGATTTCTTAAACACTTGAAATGATTTAAATGAAAATAAAATGTGCTTGAAGAAATGTAAAATAGTATTTTTTTGTAAATTTGTTCAAAATCTCTCATAATTTTATGCCTGAAATTTTATTTTTTTCCAAAGATCATAATTCATTTTTTTATTTTCAGAACAATTTCAGCAAAAATGTAAAAGTATTTTTATTTTAAAAATCTGCTTAAAATTTGGCAAGATCAATTTAAAAAACAAAAAAAAACAAAACAAAAAAGAAAGATCGTTACTAGTACAATTTTAAAAATTCATTTGTTACTAAGCATCCAATATTTGTGGCCTTATGCTAATTTGGGTAATTTGCTTTTTAAGTCCCACACTAAGAATCTAATAGAAATTTCTGGAATCATTATATTTAGGTTAAAATTTACATGCTTAATTCGAAAATAAAGAAATTTTGATAAAATCTACCGTTTTGGAGTTATCGAAAATAAGAGTTCGGACTCAGTCGCGTTCAGACGTCCGCCATTACTGGTCTTGTTTAACTACATTCATTACGGAACCTTTTGCGCGCGGAAGCTTAATTAACGGCCTTTTTACTGCACTGATCTTATTCGTTTAAATTACTGCGCACTTCAGTTTTGTAGAAAAACAAGTATTTTTTAAAATAGTAAAGAGTAAAACCCTTAGGAAAGCAATGACAATTGTTGTAAAGCTTTTCTTTTAAATTAAAAATAAATCAAATAATAATTAATGCGCAAACTTTGTAAAGAGCATGAATATTTACAAAATAAAAAAAATGCTAGAAAGGAAATAATTAATGAGCAAAATTTGCTCATTACTTCGTTTTTACTTTTTCTTTTTAGCATTTTTTTTTTTTATTTTGTAGATAATCATGCTCAAAGTTCGCACAAAAAGCAAATTACCCGCTAATTTCCTGAGAAACGAAATGTTAAGAATTTTCAAAATTTTTTTATTTGAAAAAAAAAAAAAAGAAAAGAAAGAATTATTAGATTTTTTAAATCGAACTTGAGACAAGCGTTGCCCTACAGTAGGTGCCCAAAGAAAGTTTTCTTTTATGACAATTATTCACTTAAACAACGAACACATCCTTCTTTAGTGGTGATGATGGTGTGGAGGTGAGGTCAGGCACAATTACTGTTGAGGTATTTTTTTTTTATTTCTACATGACTTTGTTGAGCATTTTAGTGCGAAGAGAAAAGATTGAAGAAAACTGAAAGTAAATGACGAGGGTCACTTGAGTGTGAGCGCACTGAAATCTGCCCTCCACTCCAAAGTTGCTTATCAGGTTCATTGGCTCATTTTTGTTTTTCTTCATGCACATTGCATATTTGTTCGGTAACATGCCGAAATCGATACTTTGTGGCTAAATTCATGCTTATATTATTTTCAATTTTATAGCGAGTTCCCCATTGAATGATAATTCTCTCTCTCCACGGTGTTTCAACACGGTTTCGCTAAAATAAAAATTAAAAAAAAGCATACCATGATAAAAAAAAAAAAACTGTCTTCTTACACTTGATGAAAACAAAGTTTTATCGTCAAAAATGTTTGTTATTATTCAGAGGAAAGACCAAAGTATTATTTGATTATTTTATTAAATTTTTCCATCAGAGCATTGGAATTTTTGATTACAAAATCTTGTTTCTCTTTCTTTCTGCCTGCAGGGGAACTAAAATAACAACAGCAAATTTTAGCGCAGTTTTTTTCCAGTGACAGGCATTAATTTGGAAAATCTTTTATAAGTTTTTAACGAGAGTTTATTTTTTTTTAGTTTCAAGTAACTCACTTGTAAGTAAAAAAGATGTAATTAATTAAAATAAATTGTTTATTTTCAAAGCTGCCATATAATAATTAAGATACAAAAATATGGAAAAAAAAATTAACACAAAAAAAATATCTAAAATTTCAAATAAGAGCACCTACAATTATTAGATTTATTATTATCTTGTGAATTTAGGGTCTTATTTTTGTATTATCTCAGTTATGACATTTTTTTTTCTTTTAGAAATGAGATATAAAAGTTATAAAAATAACTGAGATAAAATAAAAATTAATAAAAATAATATCCTGAAAATTTCATGAGATGTACATAAAAATTATAGGTACCTCTCTTATAAAATTTTATCTCAATCTCAAGCAGTTCTGTTATGAAATTAAAAAATCTTTTTTTGTAGTATTTTTAAATTTTTCCAGAAAGCATCTTCAACAAACGTAAGTTTAAAGCTAAAGTACATAAAAAATAATAAAATATTAGAGTGCTGAAACTGAAAGTATTTGTTACTTATTAAAATTACAAAGTAAATAAGTTGGTTCAAAGACTTAGAAAAAACTAAAAAAAATTACATCACTTCTGTTCTTCTGTGCGATAACTTTCCCTCACGTTAGCTGTCAGTACGTCGATGAAACAATCACTTATTTTTTAACGTGTAAAAATGTTTGTTAGTATTAAAGAGGGAAAACCAAAGTATTTTCTAAATATTTTTTCAGAGTTTTTAATCCTTCCTATAAATGTTAAAAATTTTATTTAAAAATCTTGTTTTTCTCGAATCAAAATTTTTTTCGTAAATTCGATCCTAGCGGCCATTTCTGCCCGAGTTTGTAAACAAAAATCAAATGTATCAAACAAAAATCATGTAAAATTCAGTTACACATTTTTCTTTTGTTATCTTAGGAAATTTAGAATGAAAGTATAATACTTAATGTAATTTGAAACAAACATTACTTACTTACTTTTTTAGTAGAAAATTTTTTAATAGAGATTTCCAACCGTGGTGCTTGCTTAGGTGCATGTTTGAGGGGCGTTAATTGATGTACGTCAATATATTGACAACTTACGTCAGGGGAATTTATCGTACGGTAGCGCAGAAGTGATGAATTTGTTCTAATTTTAAGTGAACCTAAAAAATTCACTTTCAAATTTTTTTTTTTTTTAACCTTACGTTTGAGGAAAAATTTCTGCACTGAAAATAAAATTTAAATTATGAAAAAAAAATCAAATTTTACAAGTAAAAATAAAACAGTAACAACATTTTTTTTAAATTGAGTTGTATTGTCTTGAAATATTTTTCTGAGAATATAAAATTTCATAACTGAAACAGGTTAACTTAATGAAATGAGATTTTATTTCTTTTTATTAAGGCAGACTTTTTTTCTATTTATTAATACTTGTGATATGGCACTCATGGGAGTTTTATACATATTTTATTTATTAATAAAATTAACATTGAAATGCTATGCAATCGATTTCAAACTTTGCTGTGTTGTTAACTGAACGAATGCAAAGCAATTTCTGAAGTAAAAAGAACTTCAGAGTCTGTATATTTCCGAGATGAGGTATTATGTACAGTATTTACATTATGCGGACTATTGTCCTCATCTTTGTCGCCATATTTATCACAACGTTTCGGCCCTTGTACGCTCCGGCCTTCTTCAGGTGGTTGGAATTCTCTAACCCTGTGCCATGTGTCCTCAAGGACACATGGCACAGTGGATAAAGGCGTTGGTTAGATCCAGTGACAGACCCAAAGAGTGTGAGTTCAATACCCGGTTAAGGCAGTGGAGAACTTTCAGAGGGAAAATTAGCAGGAGATAACTGACATCCATCAAACATGGCACGTGGAACTAGAACAGTCTACCCCAGTGATCGAAATAAAGGGTTCAGTTCGAAATTCCAACCACCTGAAGAAGACCGGAGCGTACAACGGCCGAAACGTTGTAATAAATATGGCGACAAAGATGAGGACAATAGTCCGCATAATGTAAATACTGTAAAAAGAACTTGTTTCTATCAAGAGAAACAAGTCTACCTCATGTGACATTATTTCAAAGCTGTGCATCCATACTTTCGTTGGAGACGATTTTAAATACAATTTTGGAATATTAAAAAATTATTTTAAAAATATCAACGGTTGTCAGATTTTAATAAGCTTTCAAATTTATGACCTTTAAAAAGTAGAGAACATAATATGTCATTTCCATAAGGTTGCATAAAGAAACTTAATTTTAAAATATATAACATTTTGTCATATTGTGTATTTAAAAAAGAAAAGAAAAAATTATTGTAAAAATTCATTTTTCATCAAAATTTTTTTTTTCTTTCAGATAAAAATGACCTTAGTATATGTTATTCAGAAAAGTCATAAAAAGCTTTTTTAATTAAATATTGTCTTAGTTTTATTGGGTTTTGTATTTTTACAATTGAGGTAAAAGTTTGGACAATTTTGCACATTTTTTTGCCAAAAATATCGATGATTTAGAATCTTCAGTCTTGTGCATTTAATAAAAAAAAAAAATTCAGGTTGCAAAAATAAATTTTTGAATTTTTCATAAAATTAAGTTCGAGGGGTGTAACATATATATATATATATATATATATATATATATATATATATATATATATATATATATATATATATATATATATTAATAATTTCATTCATTTGTGAATAAGTTCTGAAGTTTTCATTAAAATCCAACAAGTACTTGATTTTTGCAAGATTTTCCAAATCAATGTTTTTTTTTTTAACTGAAAACAGTGAAAAACAAGTAATGCTAATTATTACCTAATTTTTGACCTAAAAAAAAAAAAAAAAAAAAAAAAAAAAAAAAAAAATTTTCAACCTAAATTTAAAACATGCTGCAAATGAAAAAAAATAATTAAAATAATTGAAAAAAATACCTTGGTCTTTAAATCTTAATAATAACAAACTTTTTCACGATAAAATTTTGTTTTTATTAAATTTGGGGCCTTTGTTCTTCATGCTATGGGTTTTTGGGCGACCAAAGGGACAGACCTATGTTAAACTATATTTTTCTGCAAAGAAAGTAATTAATGTTTGTTTCCAAATATATTAAATAAATTTTAAGTTTTCTAATTTTCTTCAAATAACTTTTGAAAAAGATATATTGATTTGTACAAGATTTTTAAGTGGAGATCTTAACTTTTGTTTACAAATTTCTCAAAAATGGCGAATATCATCGATTCTATGGTAATTTCGCTGACTCAAAAAAACAAAAAAAATATTTTTAACTAAAATTTCGGACGTGATAGGAATGATTTAAAAATGTAAAAAAAATTAATCAAAAAAATACTTTCTTAATAATAGCAAACATTTAGACATTTAAACATTTAGAAAAATTGTTTTCATCAAGTTTGGGGCCTTTTTCATCAGGGTATGCTCTTTTTAGCGAATTAATGGTGAATGGCTCTGTGCCATAATAGACGAGAAATTGCCATGGCAGATAGTAACTAACAAGTTTGATTTGCAATCAAATTAAAGCACTTTCAAACTCATACATTTTTTTTTTCAAATCTAATAAAAAGAAGAACGTTCACGCTTCTTTCTCCAGGCATTGCGTCTTTCTTTTTACCAGAAATAAAAAAAACAAACTAAAAACAGAATAGAAATGGAAGTTTTGCTCCTAAAAAACGTGGGGTACAGAGCAAGAAGGAAAGTGTGTGGCACTTGTCGCTCCCCAGCAAAACGTCGGTTTTCATGTGAACAAACTTGTGGCAGTTCGCAATCCCCACTGCCTTTTTAATTTCATTCCAACTTGCTTTTTTTGTTTTTAAGTTTCGTCTCGTTCAAAATAATCAGATTTTTTTTTTTTTTTACAGTTCTCACTCGGCATCCAACAACTACAACACAATTCCGTTTTTGCCTGTATAAATAAAAATGAAAAAAAAAAAAAAATCGAATGGAAAAAAATCAGCAAAAGTTTTTTTTTAACATTTTAAGAGGAAGTAATTAACGTGCTATTCTGCAAATTTTTTGTCAACAGGTGTATTCTCCAACCTTCCTTTTTTGATCCCCATAAAATAAAGATGAAAAGAAAATACTTTAATAATCAATGCAATAAAAATACTTAAACTTATTAATTATCGCAACTCATTTTTTAACCCACTTTTGCTCTTTAATCTTTCATTATTGCTTAAACTGACAAAGTTAAGCACAGACACTAAGTGACTACTTAACTTAATCAACGTAACGGGGTGGGGTCATTTTGTTTTTCAAGCAAGCTTTTCGTTTCTATATTCAACACAAAAAAAGGGTGGAGTAGAAACAACACAGCAGGGTTCTTTGAATATTGCAAACCATTGCCCCGAATTGTTTGACCGATTTTTTTTTTTTTTTTTTTATGATTTATCAACCCTTTTTGTGGGTTATTTAGAACCGAAATATAGATCATTTCTCCGGACAACCATTCATTAAACTCATTAAAGAAATATTTATATCATTAAGTGAGGATTTTAATTTCTCAACAGGTGAACAAGTTGTTGTTTACGGAAACACGGGCATTTACATTTGGTAGCTATTTTTATTTTAAACAACTGAATTCTTGGTTTATAATAAATTGGATATTTTAAATATGTTCTTTGATTTTATTTAGATTATCGAAATTAAATCCATGTCCTTTGCAAACACCTGCTTACTTTTTTCAGTGTTTGTTGTTTAACATTCGTTTTTAGAACACAAAATGCAAACTATTTTTTGGGCTTGAAGACAACAATAAGAGAAAAAAAAATGACTCAACTTAAAACGAAAACAACAGCAATAAACGATTGATTTAACTTACTGGCTTCAGTTGTGTGTATTAATAAAATACCTTGAAAAAGAAACACGGTATAAAAAAGTGTTAGTTCCATGTTTGAAGTTTTAGGAAAACCGACCTCAAGGGCCGTTACTCAACGCAGGTGCGTCGGTTTATCAATACGAAGGAAATTTCGTTGATTTTCCCCCACCCTAATGTAGGACACAAAACGACCACTTTTTTTTTTTTAGTTTTACTGATTTTTAAGGATTAGAAAGAAAAGCTGTAGTTTCGGACAAGTTCTTCTTGAAACACAAAATATTAAAACGGCCGAATTAAAATGACAACATCAGTTGCGGAAATGAAATCTCATCTACGATATTTGATTTTGGAGGGGGAGCTTTAAATAACGCAATTTTTTTATAGATAAAAATAAAACTTGCTTTTCGTTTTTAGTCAATCAATCATGTGTAGAGCATTAATTCTAGTTGTCATTGTGTTTTTGCAGGTTAGGAAATTGAGCTACATTTTTAAGTTGAGTGCTAATAAAGTTTGAATTTCAATATTTGCAACTATTTGTATTACGTTTTTTGTTTTTTTTAAAGTTGGGCTTATTAATAATTTTGTGAGAGCTGGACTTGTAGCAGCTGCACCACCATGTACCAAACGGGTTAAAAATTAAAATAATAACAGACACCGCTGAAACAAACACAGGAGAGTTTTAATAAATTTTACTACAAGATAATTGGAGAAAGTCAATGATTGATAAGCATTTTTAGGTAACTCCAAAGAAAAGTGATACGTAAGGTTTAAAATGCCTTTTTAAAAATAAAATTTCCTTGAAGCTTTTTTATTTTAGTTTTTATTTCAAGCTAAATTTAATATTTCCAATAAGCAAAATACTTTTGTATTTCAAACTAAATTTAAATTGATTGGAATTAGTTTATTATCATTATCATCAGTAAAAATGCTATTATAAAATCGTCTATACTGACAAATCTGTCAATACAACATAATTCTCTTTATTAAAAAATCTTTCAAAAATAAAATAAACTTTTCTGAAATTTTATTTGAGGAAAATTAACTGATTTAAAGTTTAATTAATCTGATTTGAAACAAATAATTTAAAATATTGCAGAAAAGCATTTTTTAACACAGAGGTGGGTGTTTTTATGAGGTGTTGATAATTTTCTTTTTTTAAAAAAATTCCTAAGGGGGTTATAACTGTAACAATTACTTAAGTATAACGTGAATGCCTTTTTTTATATAGTCGAAAGACACTTGTTGAGCAAATGTTAGAAAAATACCAATAAATTTTAACTTTACTATAGTTATTCTTATTTTCTGATAATGGTGTGTTTCAACATCCATATTTAGAAAAACTGACACAGTTATACACAAATAAAATAAATTCAAAATTCTTTTTAAAATATTGGGGATGGTTGAATTGTAGTGAATTTCTCCGATTGTGATTAATAAGTCTTAATTTAATAACAATATCACTTAGCCATTACAAAATAATGCAGAATTTTAAAAGATTTAAACGTTTATAAATTATTCTAATTTAAATTTTCAAAAATTAAAACAATTTTTTTAAGACAATAGTGTTTATAATATATTTTATATATAAAAGCATTTAAAACTTTTCTAATTAAATAATGTTTTATTGCATTTTTTATTTTATGATTCAGAGTAGATTTTCTCTAACTGGATGTCCTGCCCCCCCCCCCCCCGGTCATGATTTAAATTCTCTGCAAACTTGTCCATATAACTAATATAAACATGTGCTAGAAAAAATTCCTTGAAATTTCATAAAATTAAACAAGGCTAATAAGTAAAAGAAAACTGTTTTTTTTTGTTTTGTTTAACCAAGATTTTCTAAAAAAGAAACATTTAAAAAATTAATTAATTAATTAATTTGTGAATAAGTCCTGAAAGTTTCATTAAAATTCGACAATTATCTGATTTTGAGTTGCCAAATTGGTTGGTTGGTGTCTGTAGCATAGTTATTGATATGTTCGTAACAGGCTTCCAAAGACAAAGAGATACAGGTTCAAATGTGTTTGGCAGTTTAAACATTATTTCTCATTCATAAATTGTTTAACACCAACAGTCAGTTATAAAAAAAAACACCAGACAGTATTGTGATAAAACATAACTAAAGTAGAAAAGAAAGTTTTATCAAAAATACACTCATCCCTCTATATAGCTTCAGACTCTGCAGTTACTGCAATCCCTTAAAGGATGGAAAATTTGCAGTTATCCTACACACATTTTCTTCTATATTTCAAGTCATACAATATAAATGCTGTTTAAATTAAAACGACAAATAACATGTGTGACAAACAATGCTCAAATGACGTGTGTTGGAGAGGTTTTGTGAAATGTTGAGAGGTTACTGCTTGGTTTGTCATGTCAATTCATTCGGCATTGTGGTCAGCATGCAGAAAATTCAAGTTTTGCCTTTTTTAACTATTCCAGAATTTTAATAATTTTATTTTTCAAATATTTTCAAATCTGTGTTTGGTTGACTCTGCTGATATGTGAAAAGCCTGACTGTAAGTATTGTACTTTCCATGTGTCATCTGAGAAATTTGGATGTTTTCAGCTTAAGCTCCCCACCAAAGCCCAACAAGTGATAGTTGTAAAGTACATTGCTTAGAAAATGTTTCAAAAGAAATATAGAAATATCAAGAATGAATATCCTCCTTTTGTTTTGCAATTGGCAATTACAATTAGAAATGGTTCACTTCGGCTAGTATAGAGTGATGTTAGACTTTTTAGTCCATCAGGAATTGCTTTTCATTGTGTGAACAATGTCTATCAGGTTAAGAGATCTTCCAGGTTATTAGTCAAATGATTATCAATTATTATTGATTTTATCATTCAAAATAAGTTTTGCATTCTAAACAC
The DNA here is from genome assembly GCA_963932145.1 of Acanthosepion lycidas. Classification (NCBI taxonomy): domain Eukaryota; kingdom Metazoa; phylum Mollusca; class Cephalopoda; order Sepiida; family Sepiidae; genus Acanthosepion; species Acanthosepion lycidas. Next base: position 886,227 of record OZ010596.1, read on the forward strand.
TCAATTAACTCTCCTCATATTCTGAGCACAGATTTATTATCACAAATAACAAATTAATATGATTTATCATTTATGACCAATAAAAACTTAAAATTTGTAAAAACAAAAATAAAGAATTAAAATAAAGAAGGTCAAACTAGTCTTCTTTGGATTTGAAAAACCTTGCATAAGGAGAAGAAAAATAGTGTCCAAAATATGTTATTTCATTTAGAGCAATTATTTAAAAAAATAAAAAAAAAATAAATAAAACCCCAAATCCTGGCTATGTTTGAATATTTAAAATGATATTTAAAGTTCATGGAAGCAAGAAAAAATGTTCTTGTTTTCACTTCTTGGACATTCTCCCTCCATATCGATTCCTTCATATATCATGGGAATAATTCTTGATTACAGTATTTTGGTTTCATAGTATCAAGATTAAAAGGATATATGATCAGAATTGAAGCTGAGGTAAAAGAAACCTAAGGGAGGTAATTTAGTTATTTGGAATGTGAAAATTGTTTTAGATATTAAAATCGGCAATACTCAAATTATCAACATTTTACTTATTTTAGTCTATTATTTCAGAATAAATCAAAATCCTTCTGTCTTAGATTCTTCAGGGGAAATTCCAAGGTAAAATAACCTTAAAAATTGAGAATATATGAACTCTTTTTACACATAGCAAAATGACAGGAACTCAAACATGATGTAAATTTAGATTTGTACAAATCTCATAATTCATGTAGATTTTTAAAAGAAAATTTAATCTTTTTTTTAAAAATCCACTATTTCAATGGATGTAACGAAATAGAAAATATTTTTAAAAGATTCAATCAAACGTGGAAAATTTTCTTATTTTAGTCGTTAAAAATCATTGCTTAAATCAGTTTACCTTAGGATCAAATTTTAAGACATTATATTATAATTTTTAATGTCGAACATACGCCCCCCCCCAAAAAAAAAACTTTGCTCCCAGCATTTAAAAAAAAACGTATCCTATAAAATTTTTAGGAAATGAAATAAAAACATCATTTACTGTTGATTCAATTTCTGTCCTGGGTAGTTGATATGACTTGCTTGGAAAATGCTAAATGCAAGCCATGAAATTCTAATTTAATATTCTGGATGGTGAAAACTGATTGTTGGATGAGAAAAAAAATGATTAAACATTGATAAATAAAAACATGACTACTTGCTTAGAGATATTGGTCTTCCATCTGTCCATAAAACCATTCTTATCGGATTGGACATGGACAAAAACTTCTCAATGTTTTCCCTGGAATCTGATGCCAGGATATTAACACTAGGTCTTTGAACTGCTTCATATTACATGGTGAAGGTTCTGCAAAGTCAATTTGTTGGTCAAACACAATGTGTTTGGGATCTGCAGAGTTTTGAGGCCAGAACAGCATGGTAGAATCATTTTCATGTTACCAAAACAATTCCTGTACGACTTGTGCAAGTACACTGCTCTATTGAATGATGTTACTATCATCTCTAAAGACCATGACATAAAAGGGGTCATACCTGGTCTTCAATGGTGTTGAAATATAGGTTGTATGCCATAAAGTACGTTCAACACAAATGACTGAATAGAAACATTAGTAAAACATTGTCTAAATCATCACACTGTTTTCAGTCTTGTTCTCCCATAGAATTGTCATCATTTTCTCAGAATAACAATTCACACATACCCTGACATCCACCTTGTTTAAGAAAAACTCATATTTGTTAGACTTTCTTTCATTGATATAAGGTCCTCTTCTGACATTTGCATGGCCCCTGAAGACACAAATTTGGAAGGAAAATTCATAGAAGACATCACAGACCATTGTTTGAGTGGGGGTATCAGAGGAGGTCAATACATTTTGGAATTGAAGCCCAGATGATCAAAGTTTTTTTCCTGTGATCTCACAGAAAGTTGTTATTTCTTGGTCAACCACTAAACTCTCCCAACTAACACCAAGCTAAATGATGACCCTATTTCCATAACAGTCAGTCTGATACAAGTAGAATATTGAATATAAAGTTGAATATATATTATTGTTGATGGCTGTAAAATGCATATGTAAATAAACAAAAACTATTCAGATATTACATTCATGCTAATTTGCCTTGTGGGGTTGGGGTGCTACACTGAAACTTAAAAGTGTGCAGCAGAGCTGCAAAGGCATATGACAGACCAGCAAATAGCAGATTTTTATAAATTTTTATATTTTATTTTTTTTGTTTCAATTGTCATATGATCAAAACATGCACTTTCATTCTTATAAAAGCTTGTTAACAGGACTGCAACACGGTGTATTGTGCAAGGGTATTGGACGAAGCAATACAATAAAGGTGCTTCCCACTGCACTTTTCATATCAAAACCATTGAACAGGTTTTCAAATTAGGCACACGTCCAGGAGTGGAGTATGCCTCTTCCACCCTCAACCATTTATTTCCCACTGAATTAATATTCAGTTTAAACCACTCAATGTGCCTGAAGGGTGGAGGGAGTCAAATGAAAAACGTGGAATATTTGTTTCAGTTTTAATCTATTTTATGAAATAACTTAAAACTTTCAATCGAATCTCTGATATATGTTATATTTTGTAAATCTGACAATGATAGTTTAGAACTATGACTAGAGATGACAATGTAGATCTGTGACTAGAGATGATATGAAGGTGGATCAATAAGTCTGCATCCTGACACAGTTAAATGAATTTTGATCTGGAGTTTTTATTGTATAATGTTTGTTCTACATGATGGACAGGGAAGTACGAAGTCAAGTATCAGCAAGGAAGATTATGTTAAAAAATGTATTGTATAAAGTAAATGCTTTTTAAATCATTAGAATTTATGTAGAGTTGCATGCCCCTTATATCTATAAACAGCTAACATTTTCACAATTTGGTCACTGATACACCAACATAAGTAGAAAACACTGCACATCAGAATGAAACTGACAATAATAGAATATTTACATGGCTGCTTGAAGTTTGACAAACAAGCAGTCAATAAAAGAGGTGAGTGTGTGTCTATTCAGATTATAGTTTCTAATATTTTCTGTAACATCAAAAATCATTTGTACTTCATAGGATTCTAATGTTTCGTAAATCAAATTACACACTTGGGTAGAAGAGACTATCTCAACTATTTTGAAATTTGGATTGCTCAATAATTTAGAAAATATTAATTTCCATTTCTTTTTCCTATTTGCCTGACAAGCCTATGCTAGATTATTGTACAATAAAATGTACTTTAGGCCAAGTTAGAATTTTCTTTTCTTTATTCCAATGCAACTGTTATCTCAGCTGTTGTTATCGACTTCATTATGCATTGTTTCTTTTTTGAGATTTTCTGTTCCTCAAACTTACATCTTCTGCTGCTATCAAAATTATAGTTACACATGAAATTAAGGGTTTTCTACTTTACAAACCTTCAGTAGTTGTTGAGGTGGAGGAGTCTTGTGTTTTTTAAATTTATGACTAAAAAAAAAAAAAAAAAAAAAAAAAAAAAAAAAACAAGAAAACACTGAAGATTTTGATCCAAACTTTTTGAGCTAAAATGAATTATTGCTTTTATCTTTTTTCTCTGCTTTTTTTTATTTTTTTTTTTTTATCTTTCATTCCATTTAGTTATTTTTTGTTTTCTGCAAGTCACTTCTCCTGGTCATTACATTCAAAGGATAATGTGATCAAAAACTGAAACAAAATCAACCACATTCATATTGGATCAATTGTATATTTATGACCTTTATATATTTCTTTTATAATCATTATCAGTCCCCTGACTGGAAGTGGTTGTAGGGTTGCTTGGTCACTGATCCCATTGGAGGAAACCCCATTGGCTGTTGACTTTTATAATCAATAGCAAATTGTGTTTTTTATAATTTGCTGCCAACTCGATGTTTTCTTGAATCATTTGGATGAAAGAACCATTTTTGTCTGCTTCAAAATATTTCTGGCTGGAATTAAGAAAATTCATTTTATATTCAAATAAGCAGTCCATCTTGCTTAAAGAAAAACAAATCAATCCTGGATTTGTACTAAAAAAAAAAAAGAAAGAATAACCACCACATTAGCAAGCAATGTTGCTAACACTTCAATTTTTATAATGGTGTTGCTAACTAAAGCTGAAAAACATTTCAATTATAAATTTGCAGCAGATTTATTTTTATCTTATGTAAGCTAAGATTGCTTTTGCAATTACAGCCAAAAAATTGATCATGGGAATTGGCAACACTATGGCCAATGACTTTCGGATGTATACTATCTTGTAAAAATTAAACATCTTTTGATTATTAAATTTTGAATGATTTGTAGAATTATTTTTTTATCTCATCGGTGGCTTTATGTCTAACTGTAAACAGCAATTATTGTTTTTGTATTTAGAATTTAAAATTTCGTGAAATGGAGAAAAAATTGGAAATCCTCATCTTGATTGTTAGAGTTACAATGTTTTGGCTGTTGTAACCTCCAGTCTTCTTCAGGTATCTGTCATAAATCAGTTTATAATAATGATAATTCCTCATTAAAAAAGAAAAAAACCTTTTTAATCGATTTGAAAAATTACCATTTAAACTATTTTTTTCCCCTTGAATTCATGAAAATATTGAATGTAGTGAAAGTGGATAAAGGGAAATAGTAAAGACGAGTGGATTTTCTATCACAGTGATTAGATTTATTATAAAGATGGGAAGCAAATCAATGTGAATGTAGAAATAGAAAAATATCAAGCAATACCTGACGATGGCATCAGCCAGGAACAAGAAGAAGAAGAAGAAGAAGAAAGAGAGCAAAGAGTTTGTATCAACCATAGAAAATGTCTCTTCTGTGTGTGAGTGTGTGTGTTGCATTTCTTCTTCTTCTTCCTGGGCAGAGAAATGAAAAGAAAGTAGGGAGGGGGTGGTTATTCAGATTATGGGAATTGGTGGGAGAGGTGGAGTAGGAAGAGGTTTGTCAGAAGGAAATTGCGTAGTAGCCAGGAGAAAGAGACCTGGTCAGAATGTCATCATTCTGGCATATTTTAGTGTCATAGAATTGGGGGCGGGGGGGGGCATGTAAGGGTGGGGGTGAAGAAGATGATCCTTTCCTTTCCTTTCCTTCATCCCTCCTTCACCCAATAGTATCACATGACATTTGTTTTGAGAAAGTCAAACACATCAATTGACAGCAGGATTGAATCAGCTGTAAAAACAATTTTCTTAACTTCCTGCACTATTTTTTTTTTTTTCTTCTTCTTCTTCACATATAGGAAAGCTCCTCATCTGGCTAAATTTTTCAAAGCAACAACTGCTTGGCTCCTGTTATCAGACCAAATCATCACAAGTGGCTGGAATAAAGCAAAACCAACATTGCATGGTCAGCTGGTATTTCTTGAAGTAACGAGGTGTGAGGGGGGGAATGTTGGTAGCATCCACCAAATCTATGAATTCTTGCACTGAGAGTGGAGGCTCAGCCAAAAGAAACCAGCAGGAAAGAAGTCCAACTAAATTCTGTAAGTGCATAACACTCAGCATTTAAATTTAATATTTTTTCATTTTTTTTTTTTTTTTGTTAAATCAAAAAATTTTATAGGCACACAGTTTTGATTTGTTCTTTTGAGTTTTTGTCATTTTGGTTGGGTTAGAAAAATTTCCTTAGAGATGTTTTGGGTTTTTGAAGGCAGCAACAAATTTGCATTCACCGAGAAGGTTGTATTAACTTTCTGACACTGACACTGTGTCACTGCTACTACTACTGCTACCCTCACTACTAGTGGGAGGGGGAGGGGGCTGTTGCTGCTGGGCTCGTTTGGTGCTGGTGGAATTACCAGAATCACTGGAAGTTGATGTCTTATCACTGAAAGAGGTCGAGGCTGTTGTAGCCACAGACACAGTTACCTGGGACCTAGTGGGGGGTGCTGAGAGACGGGAGCTTGGATCATCGGGTATGGATTGCATTGAAGTGTAATTGGACTTGAGGCTGCTGCGATGACCAACCACAGCTGTTGCAGGAATGGTCAAATTGTCATTAGCTTCAATTTCAGTCAGCAGGGCAGTGGCACTGTCCAAGGTGTCCTGAAAAAATATGACAGAAAAGCAATTGCAATAAAGTGGGTCTGAAAATTATACAAGTGAAAAATTTTCTAATCTTTTCTGAGAGAAAGATAAAAACATTTTAAGTGGGTGCACAAATGTTTCAAATTATTTTATCCATCATCAGGACTGACAGATTTTGAACTTTGCAGTTGAAAAGGACAAAAATGTTGGTTCCAATCTTGACTAAGAATGACTGCAAAATACTTTCCCCCTCCCCAATTTATAGGAAAATGCATGCTGAGATTTCTTCCTAGCCAATAAAATAGGCTGGTTCTCAATGTCATCTGACTTAGTCCCGGTCTGTCTTGCCTTGAAATCAGAACATTACATTTGCTTATCTGGCAACCCCAATTCTTAGTTTGTGAACTTTTTGCCATATTACTGTTAATTTGCCTTGCATATATTGTTTGCTTGTTTATATTATTTTTTGCCCTGTTCTTTTATTTTTCTTGTTATTGCAAACTTTGTCAAATCTGTTTGTTGGTAAGTTCTGCCATTTATTTACATTTAACCATGGCCACTCCCTCTACAAAAAAGAAAACAATTACATTCAGTGAATTTAAAAAAACCTGTATTTGTAAAGTGTGAACATTTCCTTTTTGTCTCCTGATGAATAAATCATGAAAAATAGAAATGACAGTTCAAGAAAAAAATTCTAAACATAATAAAAAATGAAGAAATTATTTTCTTGGTTTTTGTTCATTGATTTTAATTTTGTAATATTTTTTAGGTGAGAGTTTCTTGAATAAAAGCAAAATATCTTTTTCTCTTTCTTTTCATCTAAGAAAATCTCTTTGAAGATATTCTGTTGGAAGATAAAAATAAGTAAAGATGGATAAGTGTTTTTTCAGTTTATTCAAATTATTTTCACAAAATTTTGTAATAATGAATCATTCAAGATTTGTATAAAGAAGAAGCACTAACCTGAGCACTGACAGTTCTTTGAAAGGATTTTTGGTTGGAATCTTCATTTGATAAAGGAACTGTACTTGAAGGAGCCCAGTAATCACTCATCTGTCAGACAAACATTCAAGATATAAAACAAAAAACAATGGTCATTTATATTTTGACTTTAAAACCATCACAAAATATAAACAAAAATATTAAGATTTTTTTAATTTGAGGAAATAAATGAATTTTAAGTTTTGAAAACAATTTGAAACAGAATTGATAATGGAAAAGGCTGAAAAGGACAACATTTAAGAGGAAAGAAAATTATTGATATAGAAATATTTGGTGTTTGAATCTATGAATCAAGGTTCAAAACATCTGTAAAATTGAGAGACAATTTCTTGGATTCTTGCAAACTTTTGCACAAATTTTATTTCTTTTTTTAAATATCAAATGGAACTGTTATTGGCTCTCTAGAGGTTAAAAAGAAAAGTTTCTTATATCAAAAAAGGTCACAGGAAATTCTTTTCGATGGTTTTGAAAACTCATGAAAATTTATTAGCAATAATTCTTATACCTAATTTTATTAACTTTGATCAAATAAAATTTTGAATCTGCATGTTTCGATCGTGGGTTTGTGAAGGATTCTGGACTCCTACATTACTGAAATGATCACGTCACAATGGAAATTTCTCTTCTACACAAAATATTTCCACAATTGATCCATAAAAAAAAAAAAATGAAAGTGAAGTGAGAAGGGCAAAATGTATGATCTCTCCTGAGTATAGAATGTCTTCAGAGAAAGGTGGGTGAGGGGGGAAATTCTTGCCTTTTTTTCCAACCATTTCACTGCCCATTGCCATTTTGAAGATGTCTTCATCAATTGATCTTTCACCAAACTGCATCGATTGCACAATTGCACCAAGAATTTGATGCATTGATAGGAACGGGAACTGTCAGACAAATGGAAACTTCGTATTGTGCCTAAAAAGAAAAAGTGAGAGAATTTCAAGCTCAGGAAAAAAAAAAAAAAAAAAAGAAAAAAAAAGGAGACATTAATAATTCTCAGTCAATTAGGAGGAGAATTTGTGTTAAAGAGAGAAAAGCAGTTTTGGCTGAAGAAACTTTCATTCATTCTTATTTATTTCAATTATTAAAGATACTTGCTATACAGCGATAGTTGACCAGTGACATCATTTTTCACTGGTTGCATCCAGAAATCTGACCCTGTTTAATAGCTTAATGTCTCTCTCCTTTAAAAAAAAGTGGTCAATGTTTTAGTGGATAAAGCTCCATTTGAAAACAATATAAAGATGGCTTGTCAATGTCTGACAAATGTACTGCATCATTCCAGTGAACAGGGAAGAAACAGCAAAATAAAGAAAGAAATCCTGGTTTGATTGATCAAACATTTTGTTGTGTAGAAAGACTGACTAACCTTCTCTACACTTCTTATTGAAACATGGACTCATCCCCTTGCTATTAGTAGAATGTCTGCTCATGAAACTGGAAAAAATGTCGGTTGTAAAGACGTAACACTTTTTCAGCCATACGCTTATCACACTGAACTACTGCATTCTCAATCCATGTGATTCTCATGTGATAAAAACCTTTCTTCACTCAACCTCGTTTCCAGTGTTTTCCTTACAGTCTTACTAAACAGCAACTATGAGTGTTATACAAACTTTATAACACATTTTTTCTCATGTGCACTAGAAGAACTGAATTCCACTGTTAAAGAACCTAATGAAGAATAGATTTGTTACTGCATTAATTGAAAATAAGAATGAAAGCAACACAAATTATGTAATGATTTTTCCATTTAATCTTTTGCCAAAAACAAATTCAAAAAATTCTAAAAACTTGATAATTTACATTTAGCTGAAATTCCAGCAGAGAAATTGTTTTCTTTTATGAAAAAGTGGAACTTCATAGCATGATGCCTAGAAATACATTTTTTTTTTTTTTTAATACCTCTGATGTCAGTTTGCTGATTGAAAATCAAATCCAAATTTGGCTGATGAAGTTGGATTTTTAGCTTGGAAATAATTTGTTCAATTTAGTGAATCTCTAACAGCCACTTTTATTGGTTTAAATTTATATAGAACAAAAACAAATTGCTTTGTTTTTTTTGAGAAAAATTCTGTAAAAAAAAAAAAAAAAAAAAAAAAAGGATAGAAAGAGTTCCACTTTTGCCAAAGTGAAATTGGCTTACCAAAAATGAAAGCAAGCAGAAACAGAAATTCTTCATTTTAGGCCAGCAATAATAATAATAATGATGATAATAAATGCAACAATGTAGTGTGTCTTTTTGAGTTTGTTTAAAAACTTAACGACCCATCGATCAGCAAGAGATCATTTAAGGTCAAAGTTGTTTTTTTTCTTTTTTTTTTTAAATAAGGTTGAAATGCTTTCAAAAAGACTTTCACTTTCCTTTCCTTCTTTTTCAATGTTGTACTGCTTTTTGTTTTTAAAAATTCCCTGTTTTCAGAGGTGTGTTGTTGTTTGAAAATTCCTCACCTAGCAAGTATCCAAAGGTTTCCCCTTTCATCATCAGACACCAAATTGGAATTATATTTTATTATATAGTCCAACTTTCCTAAGGAAAGTCAAGATCAAATTGGGGTTTGATTTTTCGAAAAGTTCTTTCAAGTTGTTCACATTGTAAAATAATTTTCGAATATGTGCCATATCACCGCAATCAAGCAGGAAGTGCTTCACAGTATAAGCCTCCTGGCATGGTATGCATTCCGGAGGATCTTCATCTTTTAGGAGGAAGGAGTGAGTTATGCGAGTGTGTCCTATGCGAATACGGGATAAAACCACTTCTTCTTTGCGTGATTTTCTGTGTTCAGTTAGTTGTTTCTTTAGAGAGGGTTTGATTTTAAATAATTTGTTGTTTTGACAGCTGTTCCAAGCATCTTGCCATTTCTTCAAAATAAAGTCATTTATTAGAGGTTTATAGTCAGTGTATGGAACCTTTATGTTACTTGTGTTAAGTTTCAGAGAGTTTTTTGCAGCCACATCAGCTTTTTCATTTCCATGAAAACCAGAGTGGCTGGGAATCCAACAGAAAATGATAGTTTTATTTTGTAAGATTGCATGTATTCTATGCAGGAGTTTGATAAGCAAAGGATTGTCTAATTTTTGGTTTTTTATTGATTCGAGTACTGATAATGAGTCTGCAAAAATAATGAATTTATTTGAGTTATGTTTAGTGATGAGGTCTAGAGCTAAATCAATGGCTGTAATTTTAGCACTAAAAATTGAGGAGTTGTTAGGTAATCTTTTCTGTAGAACAGTACTTTTAAAGATAGCCGCACATCCTACTTTGTTTTTGACTTTGGAGCCATCGGTATATATGTGGGCCCAATCTGGGTATCGTTCCAGAATATCATTCAGTTTTTCTACATAGTATAAGGGGTGTGTGTCAGATTTAGTGTGGGCAGCCAGTCTTAAAATGACTTTTGGTCGTTCCAATAGCCAAGGTGGATGTTTGGGTAGCTTGAATTCATGTATACTATTTTTGTCTATCAAACTGTCTGTAAGTGGTTTTATCATTTTTTCCATGTAAAGACCAAAAGGTTTGATAACATTTTCTTTTTTGTCAAACAGATGTTTATAGCTTGGGTTGAATGTGCATTGATAGGCCGAATTTGATGGATTGGATTTGAGTTTTAAGTAATATTGTATAGCTAATTTCTCGCGTCTCAGTTTTAGAGGAGCCTCATGAGCTTCAACATATAGGCTTTCTCTGGGAGATGTTTTAAAGGCACCAAGAGCAAGTCTTAGACCTGTGTGGTGGATGGGGTCAAGAATTTTTAGGTAGGATTTCCTAGCCATACCATATATGAAACTTCCATAATCCAATTTGGATCTTATTAGTGTTCTGTATATTTTTAGGAGTGATATGCGATCTGCTCCCCATTCTATGTTAGCTATAACCCGCAAAAGTTGTAGTGTTTTGAAACATTTTTGTTTTAAGTATTTCAGATGGGGAATGAATGTGAGTTTTTTATCAAATATTATTCCCAGAAATTTGTGTTGTTCAGTCATTTCTATTTCAGTTTCTTCTAATTTAAGTGTTGGGTCGTTGTGCATTTTTCTTTGATTACAAAAATGCATACACTTTGTTTTGGTTTGTGAGAGTTTGAAACCATTTTCAATGGTCCATCGATTTATTTTATTTATGCATATCTGCAGTTGGCGTTCTGAGGTATGCATATTTTTTGATCTATGGCAAATTAAAAGATCATCTACATATAAGGAACCATCAACTTCATTGTTCAAACAGGTTACAATGTTGTTAATTTTTATGTTAAATAGAGTGACGGACAAGATGCATCCTTGTGGGACTCCTTCTTCTTGAATTTTTGAGTCTGAGAGAGTCGATCCTATTCTTACTTTGAAGCTTCTGTCAGATAAAAAGTCTTTTATCAACAAGGGTAATCTGCCTTTTAGGCCAAGATTGTATAAGTCTTTCATTATTCCCTGTCTCCATGTAGTTTCGTAGGCCTTTTCTAAGTCAAAGAAAATGGCTATTACATGTTTTTTATTGATGAAAGCCTCTCTGATAAAGGTTTCTAAGCGAACTATGTTATCTATTGTTCCTCTTTTATTTCGAAAGCCACTCTGTAAGTTGGTAATTAAATTATTGATTTCCAGATACCAATTTAGTCTTCTATTTATTATTCTTTCAAATGTTTTGCATAAGCAGCTTGTTAATGTTATGGGTCTAAAGTTTTTTGGATCTGATTTGTCTTTTTCTGGTTTTGGTATGGGAATCACAATAGCCTGTTTCTAGCTATTAGGTAGTTTTCCCTTGAACCATATTTCATTAAAGATGTTTAACAAAAATTTAATGGATTTGGGGGGAAGTTGTTTTAAAAATTCGTAATGAATTTCATCAGGACCAGTAGCTGTATTATGTGATTCACTTATAGCATTTATAAGTTCGTCCTTCGTAAAAGAAAGATTGTATTCTTCTTTGTTATTTGAATTAAAATTTAGTTTATTATTCTTTTTTTCTGTATCCTGCTTAATTTTTTGGAAGAGTTGTCTGTAGTTTTTGTTAGAGGAATTATTTTCGAAAGTTTCCGCAAGTATGTTTGTTATATCTTTTGTTTCTGTTATTTTTTTGTTATTTAATGTGAGATGGTTAAGAGAAGAAGATAAATTCTTTCCAGAGATTTTCCTTAGCATGTTCCAAACTTTTTTTGGTTTTGTATTATAGTTTATTTTGTTTACATAATCTTTCCAGGATTTCCTTTTGGCTTCCTTGATAACTCTACGTGCTACTGCTCTTTTTTGTTTGAAAAGATTTAAATTATGAGATGTAGGTTGAGAGTTAAATTTCCGTAGTGCTGCTTTTCGTAGTCTTATTGCCTTTTTACATTCATCATTGAACCATGGTCTTTGTTGTTTGTTAGATCCATTGCTTTTTGGTATGCATGCTCTTGCAATGTCTATTAAAGTTTCTGTGAAGTATTCGATGGATTTGCTGGAGACTTCTTTGTCTGATAGTTTTTGTTGGCATTTTTTTTATATTCTCTCCAATCTGCTTTATTTAGCTTCCATCGATGAAGATGGTTTTCAATTTCTTTTGAATATGTCAAAATAATTGGAAAATGGTCACTACCCCATGAATCATCTAGAACATTCCAATCGAAATCCATAAGTGTAGACGAGTCACAAAGTGATAGGTCAAGCACTGAATAAGTGCCTGATGCAGGGTGTAGATATGTGTTAGATTTTTTATTTAGTAGGCATAAGTCATTGTTGTTAATGATGTTTTCAAGATTTTTGCCTTTTTTATCAGAGTATTTAGATCCCCATATAACGTTGTGACTATTAAAGTCACCTAGTAATAAATATGGTCTTGGTAGTTGATCTATTAGGTTGTTTAAATCAGTTTCGCTTATGGGATTGTGTGGTGGGATATAAATGGAGCAGATGTTGATGGTTCTGTGTAGAGTGGCCTTTGTAGCAACAGCTTGGATATGGGTCTTCAATTGTATTTTACTTTGAGGGATATCATTTCTAATTAGTATCGATACGCCCCCTGATGCCCTTTGATTGGGGTTATGAATGTAATTATATTGTGTATAGTTTTTTATTTTAATTTTATCATCAGTTTTTAGGAAGGTTTCCTGTAAGCAAATGATGGTGGGGAGATGATTCGTTATAAGCAGAAGTAACTCATTTATATTTGGCTTTAAGCCATGACAGTTCCATTGTATAATTTTTTGAGTCATTCTGTCTTATTTGTATTTTGTTTTTTGTTGTGTTTTTAACCCTTGGCTTTCTTTTGGTTCTGTTTGTTTAGTTAGAGATGTTGCTTTTGTTTTTCCCTTTGATTCATTTGCTCTTTGTTTAGATGTAGACCGTTCCCTTGTATGAGATGGGCTGATTGTTTTTTGATTGTTTTTGTCGGGACTTTTTAAGCTTCTCTGTCTTGAATGTCTTTCTTGACTATCAGTTTCCATCAGTTCAAAATTATTTTCATTTTCAATTAAAACAATTTCTGTTTTCTTTTTGCTGTGTTGATTTTTTAATGGAGATTTCCTTTTTGGATGTGAGGAGTTATTGAATTCGTTTGAGGTGTTTGGGAGATTTGGCATTTGCTGTTGCTTGTATTGTAATTTTTTTGTAACCTTTTTGGTTTCGACGATCTGGTATTGAGGATTTTCCTTTAGATCTGACTTGGTATCAGTTCTAGTTGTTAAACAGTTTAAATTTTTCTTTAATATCTCTAGAAGTGATCTTAATTCTTCTACCAGATCGGACAGATTATTTTGTGATGTTTCTTGTTTTTTAATCGAATTGTCTGTTCTTCTGACTATATTTGCATATGTTGATACGTTCAGAGAACTCTCGACTATTCTTCTTGCCTCCGGGTATGATATATTTTTTGTATGTTTAATCGAGGATATTTTTTTTTCTTTATTCCAGACTTCACATTCTTTCGAGTCTGCTGCATGATTTTGTTTGCAGTTGGCACATTTAACTGGGAGTTTACAGTCAATGTGATCCCCGATTTCTCCACAAACTTTACATATTGATGGTCTGGTGCATCTATCCTTATGGTGCCCGAACTTTTGGCAGTTGTGGCATCTCAGAGGATTTGGTATATATATTTCCACTTTTTCTCTTATATATCCAATTTTTATTTCTTCTGGAGGTTTTGAAGTATTAAAAATTAGGATATATGTGTTTGTAGGAATTATTTGGTTGTTTTTTTTAATTGATATTCTTTGAGCATCTATGACTCCTTGTTTTTTTAAATTATTTTTTATTTCGTCCAGAGTACAGAGTGAGAGGTCTGGGCTTCTTACCACACCCTTTGAGGAGTTCAAGGAAGTGTGGGGGTAGGCCTTTATTTTAAGCTTGGCAAAATTGTTTTGATTCAGTAACGTATTTGCAGAAGTTTTATTTGAAACTTCTACCAAAATGGTTTTGTTCCTTAGTTTTTTTATTGAAGACGTTTTTGTTAGGGATTTCATTGTTTTTTCCACAATGAATGGAGACAGTTTGGTGATAGGTGTATCCTCTACTGATTCCAAGACAATAAATCTAGGAAATTGATTTTGGTCAAGATCATCGTCAGACTCAGTTTCAGAGTATAGGCTCTCTGAACTGTCTTCTATGTGGGGCCTTTTATTTTTATTTATAGCCATTGGATTTTTTTTTTTTTTTAAATTTCACCTTCCTTGCTCCCCACCCTCCTTGGAGCCCATCAGTGGGAGATGTTAGTGGGGAAACCCATTTGCCCTATTATCCCAGGGATACAAGGAAAGGTATACTCACACTAGTAAGTTGGCTGTTAGCATTTCGGTTTAACTTTGTTTTCACGACCCGTTTTTTATGAAAATGTCTGTTAAAAACCCTATCTGTAACAGCTTTTCCTTACTAGTAGATTGACCCTTGCCACCGCCTTCTAATACTTACTTATAATCTATCTCTTGTTTGTGGTAAAAGAATAGACCGGTTTTGTATAACATAAGTGTTTTAGATGGATGGGTTTTAATGCGAGTAAGTATTAGTGCTTGACGTGACTAGCCGATTGATCGGATCGGGCCTCTCCGACCACCCGTCTAGCCCAGGTAAGGGCCAAAGTGATGTGTTGCATTACCATGTCCTTTTTGCACCTGGGCCAATGGCTTGCTCAATCACCAGGATCCCGTCCCCAGACGACACGGGTCGCCACCCACGGCCAACAGGTGGCCCCATTGAGGGACTTTTACCCTCTGCAGAGGTGCAGTTGACGTATTCTGAAGCCCCGCCAACAGGGCGATAGTGTGTCTTTTAAATGTTATTAACTGACTATATTTTCTTAAAGACAATTTTTAGTAGGAAAATCACAATCAAGTTCTATGGCCAGAGTGTCTCCCATGGCATAATGTTCAGCAAGTTTGTTGGGTGAATTAAGTTACTCATATCTTGAGTTTGATCTTCATAGGTGTATTATACTAGTGTCTGACTAAACTATACCAAGTCAATAACTAAATTTGTTGACCATATGCCAAACTCAGAAGACATATTTGCTAGGACAAAAGTCACCCTTAACTTATGAAATACTTTTTCTTATTTAAAAAAAGATTCCAATCAATAATTTGTTTGTGGGGAATTATGAGGCACTGGTTAGAAAGTTATGATCCTGAAAGTTTTGAAAACCGAATATCAACAATCAACAATTAGATTAAAAAGGAAGGCAAATTTCATTTTTCTTTTGGATTCAATCAAAATTAAAGCAGAAACAAATTAATTTATCAATATTTTGCAACATAAGAGTAATTTCTGAAACAAACGATAGAACAGGGTCTTGAGATTTTGTGTTAATAGATTGTTTCAGGTGATCAATTTAATAATTGCCAGATAACTTTTAACATGAGAACAAATGAATTCCTATGACAAAACAGACAAATGAAAAAAGATATTTTATGTAACTGTTTTGTTCTTCTGGTCTTGAAAGAAATTTTTGAATATTTTATTGCATTGGGTAAAATTTTAAGATGAAAAAGTTTTGTTTACTTACTGAGCAGACCTTCAAATTTTTTGCCTTTCTCATTGACATGGCCATCAATGACAGCCCATTTCAATCTTTTTAACTGCAAAGGATCTTTTAGTAACTGAAATAAGAAAAATAAATTTATAACAATTGTTTTCAGCAGGAAAGGAAAACAAATATATTCTTTTTTATTTCTGACATTCAAAAATTGTTATCTTTATTTTGATTTTGGCTTTTCATTCAAATGTTTTGGATAATATAAACCAATAATATTCTTTGACTTTAACCAAAACATTCTCTCCTGGCATCACTTTAAACAGACGTTTTTTCCATATTATATTTTCATAAAGAAATACACCTGAAACCAAAAGAGTACAAACTTTCTTCAAAATGGTCAAAAGATCTGGAAAAAAGGTGGTGGTGATGGTTTAAACTGATTCTAAGAGGATATGTGGATTAAAGAGTGTAAGAAAAACAACCAAAAATGAAGGGAAAAAATGAAATCTAATATGCAGGTTACTCTAAAAGTAACATCTTATTTTCATGAAAATGACATAAAATACCGAGAGAACAATACCGGCATTGGAGAGAGCAAATTTTCAACCAGTTCAGTTGCAAATTTTTGCCAGTGTCTAACAAGAGACTGCATACTGCACATTTTTAAAAATCTGCACCCCACCACTTTTTTTCTTTTTTTTTTTTACAGTAATGATTGTATTTTCAACCTGGCACTGAGATCTGTCATTATTCAATTGCAAGCAAATGTTTGCATCCTCTAGCCAGAGTTTCTAGATTCAGTTTTCATGAAGTGATGGTCATAATTGATGGTTTGTCCAAATATCACGCACTTTCACTATTGCAAAAGACAATGCACACCACTTTACCGACTCATAGTTGTACTGGAAGCCTTTTTCTTTGAAAAGCAAAGTGTGCAATACCGTCACTGAATGGAATGTTATTTTGATTCCAGCTTATAATGCTGGCATCACGTCTTATAATCCTCACTGAGGATGCAGTCCAAGAAATATTTAACATATCCTGGCAGGTTTGTGTTTGATGATCTTTCTACCTTGGATTCATCTGTCGCAAACATAATTTCCAAAGCATTGGAGCCAACATTTAACTCTACACACAGTACCCAGTTTGTAATCTGATGAGTTGCACAGGTGAATTGATTTGAGTGATCCTCATTTTGTGGGTTGGCAGTTGTGGAGAGCTTTTCAGAATATTATTTGTCCCACACATTACTGTCAATTCTGCTGTTGAAATGCATTACCTATCAACTATTCTCATATCCCCTATTTGTAAGCATTCAGCAAGCATCAATGAATGTCAATAGGTGCAAATTTTTTTCCACATGGAGAAATTCAACTTCACATTTCTTTCCTCTGTCCTTTCATGTCAGATGCTATTCTGCCATACTAGTGCTCATTTTCAATTTGTAGCAAGGCCCCAAAATATAGGTGACTGGCAGGAAGGTCCAACCTCTCCTGCCATACCATACTACCACCATCTTATGCCTCTGATGTTGTGGCACAATGAAATAAATTAGGTAGCATTACTTTTGGAGCAATCCTTGTAAAATGCATATTATTAGCTTAGAAACTTTCAAAAAGTTGAATTCTGTTTAGGTAACTAAAATTATTGAGTTTTTCTGTCTGAAAAGGAAAACTAGCCAAATGCAGTTGAAATGGCATTAGTCATTTGGGAATGGAATTTTGCTTACCAGAAGTTCCATGAGAAGAGCAAAGATACTGCGTACTTCATTGCAGGGAGCTGTTTGGTAATGAATCTAAAACAGAATGGAAATTATTGTGAGGAAAGCAGTCAAGGCTAGTTTCAACATCAATGGGAAGCCTTGTTATTTATAGGTTTTATTTTCTATTTTTAACCTGAAGATTGATATGGGTTAAGGTTAGTATGAATGTGCATCTCCTGTGCGTTTAAAAATATGTTACATTTATGGGGGAAAGTGCTCAATATCAGACTTTTTTTTAGATAGTATCAGACAGTCTGAATACCAATTTAGATGTGAATCTGGTAGAAATCAACACTGTATGACAACTATATCCATACCATTTTCATATGAGGCACTGAAAAGTTCTCAGTCCAACCTAAATGGGAATCAAAAACAACTATTTCATCATTTGGTTGGATTTTAGAAAGTGGGTCAGGTTGAGAATTTTTCAGCACCATTATATATATATATATATATATATATATATAGGTAGGTATAGATACAAAGATAGATGTAGGTATGTATGTGTGTGTGTGTGTGTGTGTGTTTATATATGTATGTTTGCAATTTGATTTATAAAAAGTCTGACAAAAAAGCATTTATTTTCCACAAATATTTTCCATCATAATTATTTCCTTGTTAATGCACTTAATTCATTGGTGAATACTAATTACATAGCTCAAAATAATTTTTTTCTCTTTAAGTGCTGTAGACAACCTTGGCTTTCCAGAGCTTCCTCTTCTTTAATATCTTCAAACTTTACATTGTTCTTGGGAAAAATGGAGTGATTTTCTACTGCTTTCTTTATGGCTTTGAATTCAGAGTTGCTTTTTTTCCTAAACTGCTAGCCAAATAGCCACAGCCTATAATCCATCAACTGGAGGGAGAAGAGATGAATTCAGGTTTATCTAGGTTTCATTAAATATGACTGACAAGGTACTGCAGTTAAGTTTATTTAATTTTTCTTGTGTTCTTATAATTTTCTTCTTTTCTGGACATAAATTATATAGAAATTGTACAAACATTTTGTATGTCTGAGCACTTTCAGCTATACTTTTAGTCATTATCAAGGATAATTTCATTTTTTCATTTAACTGAATGTATGGATTATTTTATGTATGAATTGAGAGTTATAGGAATGTTTTATTTTCTAAACACAGTCAGCACATTGTGGCTGTGTTCAATTCAAAATTATATTGGATATACTACAACATGCCACACAAGAAGACTCATGTTACATCTCTCCAACAATAGCCGAGTTAGGTCTCATTTAAATACATTACCAAACTTTATCTGGAACATACTCGTTGATAATACAAATATAATAGTCTCATCTATATGCAAAAAAAAAAAAAAAAAAAAAAAAAAAAAAAGGCTAAAAGTAATGGAAGCATTATTAATAAAGAAGAAAAAGCCAACATTCAATATCAACTATGAAGACGGGCCACAAAAAAAAGAAGAAAATTATAAGAATAATAATTAAATAAAAAAAGAAAATTAACCACAGTACCTTGTCAGTTGTATTTATGAAATTTATATAAAAGGGGGATTGCTTCCCAAATACACAATTATATATATATATATATATAGCACAGGTAATAGATCTGTTGGTATATAATCCATGTGAATCCTAGTAATATCAAATATTAAAACTGATCCACAGAAAACTCAAGGTGTTTATTATAATACAGCACATATATTTTATCCTCACAAACAAAATACAAACAAACTAGATAGATAGATACAACAATAAGATATCCAAGATCGATACAGAGATCACCAAAATAGCCAATAAGTTAAACATTGCAGATAGAGTGGGAAAGATCCATACTAAAGATTCTTACATTTTATTTAAGGACCATAAACAGAACTTCACCAACAGTACACAATCAAGACTAATAAATCCAACAAAAACAGAACTAGGCCTTATCTCAAAAAATATAATTAAAAAATAACCGATAAACTACTAATCACAACCTGTGCTAAGCTTTGGAAGGATTCATCAGATACTATTAAATGGTTTACCAATATGAGGAATAAGGATAAAGCAACATTCATTAAGTTTGACATAATAGATTTCTATTCCTCTATCTCTAGGGACCTCCTAGTTAATAGTATCAACTTTGCAAAGAACTATATGGAAATAACAGATGATGAAACTAACATCATCTTAACGGCTAGAAAATCACTGCTAACACTGAATAATTCCACCTGGACTAAGTGCCACAACAACGAATTTGATGCCCCCCATGGGAGCATATAACTCATCCCAGGTTGCTGATTTATCATGTTTTTATATTCTAGATGTGCTTAGTAGAATTGTAAATCCAGAACTAGTATGACTATATAGGTATGGCAGACTCATCCTCATCCCTAATAGTAATGGTCTGCTAACAGTGAATTTACAAAAGAAAATTATCAGGGCCTTCAAATTTCTAGAGTTTAAGATTGAGATTTTTTCTAACCTTAATGATAAAGAGAACAAAACCCCAACTACATTAATATCAGTTCTAACAGATTCAAAATTACATAAGAATATGTGTGAATATGTATGTGCATATGGTTACATATATGTATGTATATGTAAATACGTGTGTGTGTATATATATGTATGTATATGCATATACGTGTGTGTGTATATATATGTATGTATATGCATATACGTGTGTGTGTATATATATGTATGTATATATATATATATATATATATATATATATATATATATGTTGGACAGCATGATTTATTCCATTGGGTGTCTCAGTATTACTCACAATTTATGAATCTATCATTCAACTAATTTACCATAATTTTAATTGTTTTTTTTTTGTTTAAATCCCCCCTCACTTATTAATAACATTAAACTTTTATGGTCCAAATACTATTTACTGTAAATCCCAGTAAAACACACTTGTTGCCTGCATAGGATAGTACCCCATAGTAGGAAATGAAAGGCTCTAGCCGAAAATAAATTTAAAACCCCAATTCCAAACAGACACTTAAGGGCTGAAGATGGCTGGTGTCAGACCAGCTTGAAATAGACTATACCCATGTGAGGTAATGTTGGTTTTTGCCTTAATATATATATATATATATATATATATATATATCTCAAAGTTGAGAATGAGCTGGAGGCCTCTGTTAGGAACATATTGTCCAAGGCAAAGAGAAAAAATATGTATCATAAGGATAGCAGAGTTTGTTGAGTAGGTTCAGAACCCTAGAAAATTAATGAGGTTCATCGCCAAACAGCTCAAAGACCCCTATCCATGAAGGCATAATCCGTGATGAAGAGAAGGAGGTTCATGTCTGACAAGACTTGAGAGAACCACATGAAAACCAAATGATGAGCTTGCTGAACAGGTTTCAGAAGCCCAACATCCTCTGGTTCTTTGAGGAGTCAACCAAGTTAATGTCATCTGTGATGGTCCAATTTTCTGCTCAGCATTAGAGTCAATCAAGCCCTGGATTAGGCAAGAGGACATATTCCAGCAGGAATCAGCTTCCGCCCATGACCCAGGAGTGACTGGCTGGGAATTTTCACAATCATGTCATTCCCTTCGACATGGCCTCCCGTTTCTCTTGATTTGAATCTCCTCAATGATGAGATGTTGAGAGTCATCAAAAGGGGCGACCATCCAATAACCTTGCATTATCAATGTTTGTTGAAAGCTATCTTAATGGATGTGTGATAGCCAAAATGAACTAAAATCACCTGTGATCTGAGCATGCAGGGGTGCTTCTGAGGTTGTATCATGGCTAAAGTGTGAGTGTGAGTGTGTGTGTGTGTGTGTGGTGGAGGAGGTATTGAAGAACCCTTTTCTTTTTAAGTTTAACAGATGTATAGATGCTTTTGAAAACTATGCCAATTTATTGCTTTTATATATTACATATATTTTTTATATATAATTTATTCCCAATTCTCTGGTGCACCCTGTATATCCACACACACACACACAGAAGATAAAAAGGGTGTGCATGTGCTAGGGGAATGTATTTTGATGGCCCAAGTTGCTCTTAAAATAAACGAAGTTACCCACTGTAACACACACTGATTCCAATATAAAGGTCATATATAATCAGAAAAATTCTCAAGGCTTTTCATCCCACATTTAAATCTGTTTTTTTTTAAGTTTTGAATTATTGCCAGATATTACAGCCTATTCATAAGTGACTTGTAATTGTGAATTTTCTGGTAAGAGAAGAGAATTATTTTTAGCCTGGACCCTCCAAGGTAATCATCAGATGATATTTTCAAAAGTTATCCTCAATTAAAATGTCCAAGAATGAAAGATCTATAAAACCTTATTGGAGATTTATCCAGGTTTCATTTTTTTTTAACCAAATTTCACTGAATACAAGGTACAAGAGCCACTCAAGAGAGAGGGCTATAATCAAAATGCTAACTTTTTTTTCTCACATATTACACCTGATGTGGGCTGAATTATGAATCGGTCAAAATGTTAGCAGCAAGTATAAAAAAAATATGGGCATCCAAACATTGGATGCTGTGTAAAGAATTCTTAAAATAACAGAAAATCAAACTGGGAATTATCTTTACTTACCATAAGGCATTCCAGTACAGTCATACTGAAATTGCTATTACAAAAACTACAATAGAGCAACATATCTGTCACTGATTCTAAATTACCACTGACTTCACGGACGGCATACACCACCTACAAAGATTACAACAAGAAGTAATCAAATATTAAGCAATGATTCATGTGTGAATGTCAAATTAATCAAACAAAAAAGAAACTTTTTTTTTTTTTTTTTTTTTTTACTAAAACTGCTTAGGGCAAAGTGAAAACCAACCTTTATTATTTAATATTAACAACAAAGGTGTGAAAAGAGATGTGATTTGAATTGGATTACATGTATTTTATTTTTATCATTGGACAAAAAATATGTATGCTTTCAAGTCTGAGTCTGACATGCACGATCTCAAGTCTGTGCTTGGCAGGCATGCTCTTAAACATTAGCAATTTCCAAAATGAACATAAACTTCTGTAAAAAAATTTGAAACACATACAGTGTAATATGAGAAAATAAATTTATGTATTTTCAGTAATTATTACCCTTACCCCATTTACCAAATTAGATAGAAAAACTAGAACCAGTTAATGGTTCTTTTGAAGTAGCATTTTTATTTTTGCTAGATTTGCCATCACTTTTCATTTGCTGCATTCTTTTGGTTTTGGTGAGTGTTTGGTGTTTTCAATTATCATCTGGGTTGTTTCAATGCAACTCCTTATTTTATTCAATGCAGAAAACATGTCTAATATCATTTCCAATTGTTTTGGGCACTGGTCATCATTCTCCTTGTATGTTACTCTACTTTCTCCTTTCAGCCAATATATTTTGCTGAAATACCTGGCCCAGAATTTGAACTCTCAACTCTTAGGAAACAAGGTGAACTTAAATCTTTTTATCTATCAGGTCATGTTTCATAGGTATCGAGCAGAATTCAACAATTTTAATTTAAAGCCATATTCACCAGATGAATGAACTTGAATTTGGCCTGAAAACTTACCTCATTGATGTACCTGAAAGAGCCTGGTCCAAAGACATAATAGTGCATATCATCAGACATCTTGAGATAGAGCTGAGGTAGCACCGTTTGAGGTAAACGTACTTGGAAGAAACCAGGGTCTGGAGCAAAATAAGAAAAGAAACAGCTTCATTATTGCAATATTATGGGAGATTTGACAAGGACTGAGAAGATTTCATAAAATTTTTGTTGTCTTCCAGTTTGTGATGTAGAAGTATTATCCCTTGTGCTGCCAATAGACTTATTTGTAGTCATTTGACTTTATGCAAAATAGTGAAAGTCCATTTTGCATATCTCACTACACAACCTTTTGGAAATGAAGAGGTTTTATGCCCTTCATTGATCTGTGACTTCTCTGAACTATAGTAAATCTTCTTCTCCTCCTCCTCCTCCTCCCTTCCTTCTTCTGTGTGTGTATGTGTTGGAGGGGGGTGTATAGTGTATATACCTGGTTCTTTTTATTGGGGATCTAGGTCTGAACTCCTCTTCTGATTCAATGTTGGATTTATGTGAACTATCCTTCACCGTTTTTCTACTGTTTTCACTTCTACCATCAGAAGTGCTCATCTTTTTCTCCCTTTCAGGTTACCCTCATTTTTTACTTCTTCCATCTCAACTTCATAGTTGTCAATTTTAAGTCTTATTTGATCAGAGTGAGCGAGCATAAATTCTGTCCATTTGTTGTTGTTGTTACAGCTGTATTATGTCCTTTTTGTACAACAAAGTTTGCTTTTTTGGGACTTGATTATCTTCCTTTTTTGTTCCACATTTTTTTTGCTTGCTGAATAGGACATTGTTATAGGAGATCTAATTTGTCTTCCCATCAATGCAGATGTCTTAGAGGGGCTTTGCACTCTACCTGCATGTGGAATAGTTCTATAACTCAGTAATAGTCTCTGTAGGTAGATATCTATGGTGTCTCTGGGTGGGGAAAATACCTTCAACACCATATTCTGCACTATTCTTTCTGCAATTCCATTTGATTGCAGGTGGTATGGTAGTGTTTTCTAAGAGAGGCATCCAATTTGTTTTAACCATGGACACAAAGTTTGATCACAAAATTCTGCTGCATTGTCAGAGACTAATGTTTTTGGTAACGCATTTCTTCACCATGGTTGCCTTCTTATCCTGAACCCTAACCATGTCAGGCCACCCAGAGAATGAGTCCAGCAAAATTAAAAATAGTCCTATGTCTTTAACATGCGTATGGTCCATATGAACACAGGCCCATGACTCTTTAGGCCATGAATGTATCTTGGTTTGCCAAAAGGTTTTTTATTTCCATATATTTTGGGCATTTTTGTACATATATTTTTATATCATGAGAATACCCGGGCAACCATGCTTCTAATTTTGTCTCAGTGTTGCTGTTATTCCACAATGGACATCATCATGTACTCTTTTTATTACATTTGTATTTTCTTAATCTCTCTGGTGGTATTAAAACATCTCCATTGCATATAAGACCCTTCTCCATAGTTAACCTGTGACTTATCTTTTTATTGGTTTTCTCTGCCCCAGAACAATCACTCTGTTTCTTTTTATTCTATATGCAATTTTGCTTAATAATGGATTCTCTGATTTCAAATGCAAGACGATTTAAAGGTAATATATCAGTTTCAACCCAATGCAATATTTTATCTTCTGAATTGTCTGATCTTTCTAATCATTTATTGTTGAATTTTAGTCTTGATAGAGCATCCACATGTGGAATAGTATTTCCTTTCATGTATTTGATGTCGAAGTCAAAAACCATCAGTTTTATGGCCCATCTTAAAATTCTGGAAGATGTGATTTTAGGTAACTCCTTTCTAGGGTTAAAAACAAACTCTAAAAGTTTATGGTCAGATTTCAACAGAAACTTCCTACTTAATAAAAATTGGTGAGCTCTATCTGTGCTCCATATGATAGCTAACGCTTCTTTTTCAATGTTTGAACAGTTAGCTTTGGCTGATCCTCTCGAAAGGTAATTATAGGATGACCTTTTTGAAACAAAATCACTGATATGGCATGTTCACTTGTGTCTAGTTAAAGTCACAAATTTTCTTTTTTGCTTTCTTTAAATTTTTAAATGCTATATTCTGCAAAATTTAAATTTGCTATTCTTTTTATGCAACACTATAAGTCTTCTATCAATTCACTATATTTTGGCAAATATCTTCAATAAAAATTGGATAACCCTAAAAATGATTCCAATTCTTTTTTATTTGTGGTTGTAAATACCTCTGATATTTTATTTATCAAATTTGTGTCTGGCAAGATTCTGTCTTTAGAAATCTGGTATCCCAGTATCCTTGTTTATGGTCATCCTAACCTTTTTAAATGTTTAAAACATAATCCGTTTCTTGTTTTAACTCTTCTTTACTGGAAACATCAATGTATATCATCTTGATAAATGATCATATTCTTGACATCATCACATTTTCAATTGCTCTCTGAAAAATAGCATTTACTGTTTTTACACCATAAGGCATACACTTCCATCTGAGTCAACCTATCAGATAATTAATTCTAGTAACTTCTTGACATTTTCTTATCACTTTGTATCTTGTTATAGGAGGATTTGAAGTCAATTTTGATAAAGTATTTTATTCCGAAATGATGCTTGAATAGCAGTTTCAGAATTAGGAATAGGGAACGAATTTGAGAAAATTTTGTGATTTACACTGATTTTGTAATCCCTACACATCCTTAAATCTCTATCTGATTTTTGTAAAACAATAATGGGTGAGGCCCAATTACTACCAGCTGGGAGAACATGCTCTAAAATTCCTTGCTCCACCTTTGTTTTTAGTTTAAAGCTAGAATGTGAATGGGCAGAGACTGCAAAATTCAAAGTAAAAGAGATGACTATTTTCCTTTAATTGAATATTCTCACTTCGTACCATTTTAACATTTTCTCAGCCAGTACTTTCCAAATTCACACTGTTAGTTAATTTTGTTGTATCAACTTTTAAGACATCTATTCTCATGAGTTAATGACTTTTTGCATTTCACTACCATAATGGGAATAATTTTGACGCAGTTGTTGGTCTCAAAAGTTCCTTCAAAAAAAATTAAATGTTTTGATTAGTTTCAGATAACTTTTCTTTAATTTGGGTTTGCCCATTTATAACATTTAATTAAATTTTTTCTCTGGCATTTTTCTCTTTAGGTCTTTGTATTGCATATACAGCTGTATTTTCCTTGGGGGGGGGGGTTAGATTTTCCACCCTTTCTATTTTCTTTTTATATTTGCAAACGGACTGGAAATGATTTTTCTTTTCACAATTCCATCATATTTGTCCTAAAGCTGGATATTTTTTCATGTCTTGTTCATGCTCTTTATTGCAGTACTTGCATCATAAAGTAATTCAATATGCTATATTCTTCAGCATTGCTCTTAGATGTATTGAATTTATTAATTAATTCTAATTGTTGCAGAAATTCAACGCATTTCAAACTCACATAATCTGGAGACCTCTCGTAAGTTGTGTATATATTGTATTATTGTTATGTTCAGATCATGTTTGCAAGTTCATTTTGCATATCTCAATACAGTTTTTTTTTTTTTAAATAAAAGAAATAGTTTGTTTTTTATAATTTTTTTTTAATAGAGTAATGAGAGATTAAGAATCAACCATTTAACCTTCATTAATCTATCAACATTTAAGATCACTTATGAAAGAGAGAAATAGAGGTTCTAAAGGTTATCACTTTTTAGAAATGACCTAAATTCTTGGAATTATTTTATTGATTGAAGGAGAGTTTCATTATATTGAAGTAAATCTGTTGTTTTTTGTTTTTTTATTTCTTTTTATAATTAGAAGAAAGTTAAACCTTTTCACATCAATGGAAATTTATTAAGAGAGAATGAAAGAAATCAGAAGATAATTTATACCTTCAGTCCGATAACTGGAGACATCACAGTTTAATATGAGGGTAGCAAGTGTGGTTTGAAGGTGACCAAAGTCCCTGGCTTGTATGGGAATCCAGCGTCGAGATGATAATTCCTGTCAAAGAAACAATCAAAATTGGAGCAAAAGCAAAAATAATTGAAAAAATAAAAACATTTGGACTTAAATTTTTTTATTTTTTTTTTTATTTTTGTTTGGTCATTCAAGAACAAATTTTTTTTTCATCAAATTAAAATTTGTTGATGATGCAGCAATCAATAAGCTGTTTTTTTCTCTTTCTAAATTTAAAAAAATTTAATTAGTTTGATGCAATATTTTCCAGGGACATATTTTTGTGACAATATTAGGGAAATCTTAGAAGTATCTTTCAAGCTTCTTTTCTATATTTGCTTGCACAGTCAATTGTAATACACTAATTACAACTGTTTAAAAAAAAAAAAAAAAAAAAAAAAAAAAAATTTTCTTACAAACTTCTGGGAAGGAACATAGATTAGTGTTCAAATATTTTTCTTTCTCTTATCTCACAAAAAACGCCATATTTTGGCCAAATTGTCATTGAGGGTAAAAAATGAATTTATTATGAGAATTAAAAATGAAAAAAAATCGTAACTTGATTCAAGATTGTTTTCAACATGTCAGCATAATGGAATCTACTGTGAAATGTTTTCTTATGCTTCATGAGATTCAGTAGAAAAATTCTTTATTACAATTGTTGAAATCTGAATAAACTGTTACTATACAATGCTACAATGAGTCATAGGCTTGTTTGATGCGTTGCAACAGGAAAAAAAAAAACCAACTTTTTTCTTTAGGCAACAAAATTGTCATTTAATTGCAGTAAAAATAAGATGTAGCAAATAATTATGAGAAGTTTTTCTGCATGCAATATATTCTTCAGACCTCTCATTTTCAGATTATTATTTGTTTTGTTTCATGCAACAGTCCTTTTCTGGTCAGCACTTTCAGAAATTTCAAAATATTTTATAATTACTTGAAGAATTAATCAAATCCAAAGTAGAATCATGGTAGAATACACAAATTTATTGAAATGTGGCATAAAGTCATAGAAATCCAGAGAAAATAAAATGAATTTAGATACAAAAATTATTTTATTAAATAACTTGTAGAAACTTCTGCATCAAACTAATTGTTTGGCTTAAAAGAAGTTGGTTGCAAAAACTATAACCCAATTTGTTTTACAAGGCATAAATTTTCAACATCTACACATATTTACTCTGAGTAAAAAAAAAAAAAAATTACATGTGGGCTGCAAATCCCAAATAAATTGTGTTTCATTTTCATGAGAAGAATGAAGATTTGTACTTAAAGTTTTTTTGTGCAAATTCAATCCACAAAATGCTTTGCATCTAATTTGGAGGGGTTGAAACCACTTACTTCTTCTTTATCTACAGTGCCCAGCAGGAAATTGATCAAATGATTGAATCCTTTGCGGAAAAACATATGAATGCATGCTTTGGTTCCCTGAAAGACAAGAAAATTCATAAATTTTGCTTGTGGAAATAAAAGACAGAATAGAAAAAAAAAAAACTCCATGTTTTAGGATTATAACATTGGTTCTTATTTGGACCACAAAATCAAGAAACCTCTGCTTCCTGTTTTTGTTCTTCAAACAGGAACCAAGGTTTGTACTTGACAGGAAATCCAGATTTTAAAAGAGTCAAAGATCCTTTTGAGATCTTTTTTTTCATACTATAATGATGATAATTATAAATTCATCACAGTATACAAATTCATGAGGAATTTCACTTTGCTTGTTGATTCCAAATAGTAAAAGAGCAACTTGAAGAATTAAAACTGAATACAAATCACAACTAGGAAAAAACAAATATTATCCATAATGCCATAAACAGGTCTGAAGAGTGTTTAGTCATCCATGATTATTTTAAGTCCAAAGATAGGTCACAATGTTGATGTTTACTAAACCAAGATTAATCTAAAGTCAAATGGTGAATTAAATGAAGACAAAACTCAATAACAATGACTTGCGAGATGAACTTGTTATGTATTGCTCTATGGTAGGAAAACAAAAATCAAAATTTTAAACCAAAAAAAAAAAAAAAAAAAAAAAAAATCTTTAGAAAATAATCCGAATAGACTTTTCCTATAAATTTTGATTCAAATTTAAATCCAAATCATTGTTGGATTTGACAATTTCAGGCCTGATTAAATGCTTGAATAAATTCAAGATGAAATAGGGAATATTTTCAGATGTGAAAAAAAAAATAGGATAATAATCCTGTTATAGGAATTTAAATCACCGTATTCACATATCATGGGAGCAACAATCTGTACTAATATTTTTTAGTAACAGTCTGTCTTAATATTGTGAAATTTCCATTCCATTGGTTTGTGACACTAAGGTGTCATTGGTAGTAGTAGAAAGAAATGTGACACCATCATGACTGATAGTTTGGAATTAGGGTTAAAAGGGTTCATGTGAAAAACCCATATAGAATTAGAGAATTGGAAGGGTTGAAAACATTAAAAAAGAAAAACTGAAAAACAGGAATTGAAATATGAAGCGAAGAAAAAAAAAGAAAAAAAGAGAAATTTTTTTTTTTTTTTCCTGATAACCATAAATACCAAATAGAATGTGAAGTCCAAAATATGGTTTGGAGAAATGTAAATAATTTGGAGTATGTTTTGAAAATGGACAAAGTATTATTTAGGTTGTACTGATAAACTGACAAAAAAATTCTTACAATTAACTGTTTTGTTTATTGAATGTCATTCAAGTCCAGGAAGTGAATTTTGGTAAAGTCAATGAGATTTGAAATTGGGTCATATTTAGGAATTGACAAAGAGAATTTTTTGCAGAATTGAAATAAATTTTTAAGCACAAAAATTTATTGACGTAAACAATATTTGTTGGGTAAGAGGAATCTGGAGACAAAGTTTATTGTTTTGAAATACCAGACAACACTTTGTTTTAGGGTCAATGTCATGTCTCCAGAGTTGGAGAAAATAATTGATGAATACGTAATGAGCTTTAAGAGGTGGTAAGAGTTGAGTGAGATGCATATAAACTGAACGATCAGTTGAAGCCAGCAGTAGCCATTTCAAGAGGTGACCAGAAGCCACAAGAAGGCTAGCAGAGGGTGCCAGAGGCTGGCAATGGCTAGGAGAGACTGGAAGAAGCTATGAGGCCAGTTGTCAAGAGAATCACTGGCGTTGAGCCGACTGAGAGAATTGCTGACATTAAGAATTGATGATGAGAATTCTTGACAACCTAACACCTTGTGCGGATGTTTAACCTGCTCCAAGTTTTAGAAGCAAGAGATACGGTGTCATGATAGAGAGTCAAATGGGAATGTTTAATTTTGTTGTATCAACAATTATATAATCAATCAAAAATTAACCCAGCAGCCTTCAATGTTATTTGTGTTTTCAGTGGTGGAAGCATTTTTGTACTTTTTCATAGCACAGTTCCACCAACTTGAGTCAGCGCTTAAGTGTGGATGGAAATTCGATCTTCACTGCACTGTGAATTTCCTCTTTTAAACAGTTTTTCATTTCCCAAGTTTTTTAAAAAAGAAAAAAAAAAGGCAGCTTTTTGTTAATTTTTTTCTTTTTTATCTGGTAATTATTCTGTTGATTAATTGTTCATCTTCAGGTGTGATTCAAGGGAATAAATCATTCTATTAGGGTTTTAATCTTAACCCAAAACAAAATACCATGTATTCATGTTTTACCCATTCCCACGTCCAAACATTATCATTATCAAATTGTTCTCTACATGTCTATGAGCTGCACTGCTCCATGGCAGGCACCAAGCCTCAGTATGAAACCTCCTCATCTGAGTTAACAAGACTAGGTATTGAGGATATAACATCAGTGTTGTACACACATCATCTTAGGGGTTTTGGTCACATCGAATGATCTTCGTCTTGCATCAGAGTTCAGGGTTTCTGGTCATAGAGGCTGAGGTAGAGCTAGGAAGATGTGAAAGGGAGGGATGTGCAGGAGTGTGGCCTTGACCACATTAACTTGCTTGACTGGGATACTCAGAAAGAGGAAGTGAGAGCTAGCTGACTGCTGACTACCCCAGTCCCTGGGAAACTGGCAGCAGTATAATCAAAGCTCCAGATCTTGACTAGGAAAAGGTTAGATTGGGTTAAGTTATTTGTATTTAATGACAGTTCAATACTAGACTTGTATCGTACCAGAAAAGGAAAAGGCATAGAATAGAGATGAACAGGATCAACACAGTTCTATCACCTAAAGATTTTAGCATTTTTTCTGAAAACCAGACTAGTTTTCTAAACACATCATTATGAACTTGGATATTGTGAGAAAAATCATTCATGTAATCAACATGCCTTGAATTGATTCATAAAGAATTTGTATTCAATTATATTATTGCTTGTGAAAAGAAAAACTGTTTGGTTTACACTTCCATTCTTTGAAAAACCATGACTTGCCACCTTATCTCTCTGCAGTTTAAATCAACGCCCTACCCCCTCTTCCTCTATCTCTCATATTTGGTTCTGTTCATTTGTTTCAAATGTGAAGAGTTCATTTGTGAAAATAAAAATAATTCTGAAGATGTTTGGGAATTTTCAGATTAAGATGTACAAGAAAAGAAACAGTGAAAAATAAAAACATGATTTTTTATAGATTCATTCTTCTCCAACACACATGTACATGTACAGAAGCACATTTTTTCTATGACACAATAAATTCTATCCTTGGGTTTGGTGAATAACAATATTTTTTGTCAGTAAGAAAATGTCTTACCATTTGCACGTAACTTTTGAGGACCAAAAAGTACTGAATGCAATTTTTGATGTTGTCAGGTAAATCTTTATTAAGCATTTGCAGTAAATGGCCAAGGATGTTATCAAAAGATTTATGGGTCTGAAAGAGAAGAAGAGAAAGAAAGAAATCTTTAAAAACAAATTGTACTTGATGACCCAAACCAATACTGATTGGAATGGGGTGGGTCCCTGTTAAGTAGATCAAAGATCACCTCCCCTCCCCTCCATCCAAACAACACATAATGCTATACAAGTTTTCAATTGCTGCCAGAGAGAAGCCACTCCTTATCTGCAGGTAATATCTCTTAATCAAAATAATATTATTTCATGTGAGACTATGCTCTATATTTAGATAAGATTTTTTTTGTGTGTATGGAAGTATGTTTTAATGGATTACAATAATCAATAATCTATTTACTGGGAAAAAGGTAATAATTGTGGCAACACAATAGAATTCATACCTTTGAGAAGAAATAATGAAATATTAAACAAGTTGAGCCATGTTATGTTTGGGGTGATTTAAGAGCCACAAACACAAAATACCTGCTTTTCTTTAAAGATCTTAACACCTGTAATTTGCCAGATATGCATTTTTTGTTAAAAAAATGAATCAGTTTTACATATTACTTGGTGTGGTGGCTATTTATCAAAGAAAGTTTTTTTTCATTAATTTGTACACAGGATCTGAAATGTGGAAAAAATACATAAAGTTTTTTTTGTAAAGCTTCAAAGAAAGATTTGTATGGCTGAAATGCCAAAAATAAAAAATTCAATTTTTTTTTTTTTTTAAAAATGATTTCCTATCCAGATAAAAAAAAAAGTGTGAGAATAGAAGAGACTTACAGCAACTCCTCCATGTTGAAAAAAACTACTCATCATTCGTTCTAGAATCTTTGCCATTGTCAGCCGGACATCTTTGTTAGGGCACTCAAGCAAGAAAGACCTGAAATAAAGAACAAGTATAAATTTTGGAATAGTTTCAATCCCTGTAAAAAGAACTGACAATAAATTTATTAAAGTATCTAACAAGTATGAAATATTACATGCAGTGAACATTTTGTCACTTCTTTCAGCAAGCAGTGAATAATTACTTATTGTACTTAGAAAAGGTTGGTAAGTTGGCTTTGAAGAGCCCTCCCCACAAAAAAAAAAAAAAAAAAATAATAACTTCATGTTGATCAATTAAACTGATTTTACTTGAAATGATCTATTATCTGAAATTGTAAACATTTCCATTTTGAAGTTTAATGGCCTCTTCTACATGAAAAAAGTTATTTTTGTCAAGCTTTCAAGATAAGTAGTCACTGCAAAATTGAATATAAAGATGTGAGACTTACTTGATAAAAGCATAACCTTGTTCTCCATCCATAAATTCAACCAACCACATGCAAGCATCTTTGCATCGACTCACCAATGTTTCTATCACAGTCACCCAATCATCCAATTCGGCTCTGAAAGGAAGAAAAAAAAAAATTTTAATTAGGAAATTGCTGACCTTTATGTATATTGTAAGCTGTTGTTGAAATCCGAGCCAATCATGTTTGATAAAGGGTTGAAATCCAAATTGGTTTTAATCAACTGTCAAATGTGTTCATTTGCAATCAATGTTTTGTTGAACATTCAGTTTAAACTGGATGAAATAATCAAATGTTATGTAAAGATGAAATTTAGGTTTATTTTTCTTTATTTGCTATCCAATCACCAGTGGATTTATTTTTCAGATCAAAAAAGGAGGATGAGTCACTTCATTATTTAATCTAATACCAAGGAATTATTGCTTTTGTATGTACGAGGTAAAGAAGATTTGCACAGCATCACCATCAAATCTTTCCATTCAATGATAAAAGATTTAAAACAAAAAAAAAAAAAAAAAAAAAAAAAATCAATATACCCCACTCCCCGATCTCTAAATCTATTCTAATCTAAATTGAAAATAAAATAATACAGAGCACCCCCCTCCAAAAAAAAAAAAAAAAAACTCATTTTCTGTTTTTGTAAAAAAAAAAAAAAAAAAAAAAAAAAAAATTGATTTTTACAGGTAAATTTCAGTTAAAGGGTGTCCAGGCAGACTTGGAAAAAGAAATTGGTGAGTGGTGCTTAAATGCCAGCCTAGTCTGTGGCATTCACTTTCGAACGAATGTCCTTGGGAAAAGTATGAAACCATTTCTTCTCTCAGTTATTGGTTAAATAACAGCAGACTGGACTCTCTATCAGTGGTTGGCAACCAGTCTATGAGAAGAACAACTCTGAATTTAAAGTCCCCACCTTTGGAAACTGGGTGTGTAGCTTTGGCAAGGCTGATACAATACAGCCATTGACAAATTATGGAGTTTACAATTAAGTGTAGGATTGTAAAGTATGACCTTGACTGAGGTAAAAAAAAATTAATAAATTTTTGTATATATATATATATATATATATATATATATATATATATATATATATATATAATAGGGTAAAAGTGGAAAAAAAGAAAAAAATATTTGAAAAAACAAAAATTGGTTTGTACCAATTTGTTGAACTTACTTTACTTTCAGTTTTGCCCGAAAATAAGTGTTGAATAAAAATTTCATGCCCAATTGTAATGATTTTTCACAGAGATTGGCATTGGCTGTAGCATCATCATGAGGCTGGAAATCAAAGAACAAAATGGACTTTTAATTCTGTTCAGCATTCGGAATTCTGGATTTGTTACCGTTTTAAATTATTTTGTGATCTTTAGAAAAAATGTCAGTCGAAAAGTAAAAACACATCTGGAAAAGGTTTATACTGGATAATTGGGTTCATGTCTGCAAATAAGCAGTTCTGATTTTGTTGGGTTGAGGAAGGTGGCCGTTTCAGATGCATAAAAGAGACAGTAAGACACTGGGCAATAAGAAATATTCACTTAAGAAATATTGAGTTCATCAAGTAAAAGAAGCACACAGAGAAATCTTCATTAAGAATTCTTTTTGCATCTCATCTGTACAAATGGTGAATTTAAAAAAAAAAAAAAAAATTTTCAGTAAATATTTCAAAGAGAGCAAATTCATTTCTTTTAGTCATCTCTCATCTAATATTGACCTATCTGTGACCTGATATATTAAAAGTACACTTTTTAATATTAAAAAACAAACAAAAGGAGCAATGTCAGGTTAAACAAAAAACAAAGAAAAAATTGTGCAAACAGACTGAATATTACATGTTTTTCAAGCAGGGTGGAAGGTTTTTTTCTATCCTTGAAGCCAGTTCTGTCTGGAGCAATGTTGTGCTACAGTTGAAGGGGAATAAACACTATGAGTTTTTATGCTTACTTGGCCGTATGAGAGTCATGGTCTGGACGACATGACAGAAAGAATTTCATGAAGGTGAAAAGTTTTCCTCTTCCCAACTGATTTTGTTCTTTAAGCATACCAGCTTATGGTCAAAATTAGAGCAGAGAGTAAGCAACTCTTTTCAGCAAAATTCACCAAAAAGGTGGGTGGATTTTTTGTGCTTGGTGTGCTAATTTGGAATGCTATCTGGACGTGACCTAGAATAAAAGGATATTGACTGTCTGGACATTCGTCATCCCAGTCTGGCACAAGATTAGCTTAGGTCATTTCTCTGATTTTAACTTAGCTAGGGTATAGATGGCTTTTGTTTCCTTTGTTTTAGTTGTTTTTTTTTTTATCTGGTTTATTCTATTCCCTATTAGGTGACAAGGATTACAGTTGTCTGGTAATTGCAGGATGTTTTGTTTTGAGCATATGTTTTTTGTTTTATTTATTTTCATAATTGTTATTATATTTAAATGTGTGAGTAGTAGAGCAAGTGATTGTATGTATACATGTACCCAATTATACTCTAATCCCACAGTATTTTTCATCCAGTTAACCGTCATCTCTGCCATGATAAAACTGTGGGTATTTTCCCCTTACTAACACTCTTTTTGTTTAACTGTGTAAATACTTTCATTTCATGAACATTAGGGAAATATTTTGTTTAATTTTATCAACCATGCCTTCCACAAAGTCTGTACATATGGGATTAGGTAAGAATTCTTAGAGCAAATGTGGCATTATGATATGGATTAGACAGTGTTATGTAAAGGATTTGTTTTGGTGAAAGGATCAATACATGATTTATTGGGTCAGTGATTGAGGCTAGCTAAGTTATCGATAGGACAAGTGAAGACCAACCTTCCACTTCAACATTTTGCCTTTGTGGTATATTTGTGCAATAAATATTTGGCTTGAAGATTGTGTTGCAACATGAAACAGAATGTTGCCACTTGGTGTTGACTTCAGTATCCACTTTTATATTTACATACTCTTTATCTCCGATATTGAGCACTTTTACCCATAAATATAGCATACCTTAAAATTATATTTGTAAATTAAATACAATTAGGTATCCCAGACTAAAATTTTATTTTCAATATATCTAAAAACCTGTTATACAGATAGAGATTTTGACAAAACATAAAAAATGGTACCAAATTCATCTGGGTAGCTCAATTAGCAATGAAGTTATGACCATTCTAAGTTTTCCATCTTGTGTGCTATGGGAGCAAAAGCTAATTTCAACAGTGAATAACTGAAGATGCAGGCTTCAGACTAGTTAGAAATCATCATAAATGTAATGTCATTATAGATAGTCTATAAGTAAATGAAATAAAATATTAATGGAATCAATAATTATTAGATCAGACCAGCTAAAATATTGGGACAACTTCTTAAAAACAAAAATAGTTAAAACATGACACAGAAGGGAAATTTTGACTGTTCACATAAGTTTCAATTCAACAGTTAATACCTTGCAACTTCTTGCTGTGATTCATATAGGACAAAAGAAATGAAGCTAATTTTTTTTTTATTAGTACATCAATATTTACATGTGCATGTACAAACAGCCAGAAATACAATTTAACAACAGGTTAAAAGTATCCAATGGAGGTACATGTTGAAAACTTTGAAATTTTACTAATTATGGGATGAAGAATTCAACAGAATTTCTCTTTAGTATAAATAACTTTTCTCATGCATGTATCTAATTATAGAAAACTTTGTCAAAATGCTTATTGTAACACTTTAAACTCATTTACCTTCAAACTAAAACAAATGAAATGAATAAAAATACATTTATTGGAACTGATGAGAAAGACTTTCTGGACAGTTGGAATGGTACTCCTGAATTTTCTCTTCTAATGGTGATTTGCAGTCTGAACTTGTTTATAAGCCTCTGCTATAGCCAATATCCTGTCATCACTTTTCAAAGAGGTAGCCAAATGCTGATGCAACTTGTGCAATATCATCCAACAAAAATAATCATTTCTGCCTTTGTTTGGAACTAAGACTTCATAAATTTCAACTGATAGCAGTAATAGTTGCTTGGTCAATGAATGCCAAATGTTTCCTTATAAGGAAACGGCTATCAGTATTAAGAATTTTGAGCAGGAAACATAACATAGTAGTTTAACTCTTCCAAATAAAAATGAGATCACCATTTCAGTTTTTGAATGATTCTGAATAAGATTTTAGAAGATAAAAAATATTCTCCAGAAATTTAGCTCTCAGAACTCAAACACACCTTATTATATTGATTTCAATAATACTTGATTTTTTTCTTATATCATATACCTGTTTTTAAATGTCAAAACCAAATGATTAAAACCAAAATCTAATCTCTTTCTGCTTACTGCCTGAGAACATTTCCTGACCTTTAGTAAAATTATATATATATATATATATATATATATATATGCAAATGATAGTATAGTGTATGGGTGCACCTCCAAAAATAGTTATGATCACAACCTAACAGCTGATCTCTCTGTTCATCTAGCTCTCACAGCTCAGTGAGGGAAAGACTAGATTGCATCATCCAATACCTCCAAAGCAAAGTTAGAAATATTTCATCACCACTGAATAGATCCTAAATTTGCTCTAGTTCCAATGAGTGGTCAATCAAATGAGACAATTGAACAATAAGAATGTATAATTACTCTCTAAGCTTAACAGAAGAATCATAATGAAATCGATCATAAATGAAAATGACATGTTCATCATAGCTAAGGATCAGAAGTTTGTGAGGGATTGAAATTAAATTTTAATATATATATATATATATATATATATATATATATTATTCCAGGATTATTTTCCAACTTATTCACCCTCTCTAACATTCTAACTTTCTATCCTGGAGTAACAAGATGCTTCATACGTTTCACATATGATTACATTTTCAAGTCTTTTTTCACTGCTCATAGCTGAAACTCCTCTCTCACGTGCCAAACATCTTATGGATTGAGTTGGATCTTTTCTAATTGATCCCTTTAGCTCTAAGTTCAAATGATGATCCCTATTTCTCTTATGACCTCCTGATTCAATTTTCCTTTCCACTGTTTTCTCTTTTTTAAACTTATTCACTGTTCTCTTGATGGTTCTTGAATGGACTTTGAAGATGGAAGCCAGAGTATGAATGTTGGTACCATTACTGAAGGCCTGAATAATTTTTTCCTCTCACCATTTCTCAACTGAGAAGACAGTGAGTTTGACACAAAATGATTTTAACCTCTTTTATTTCTAGCTGAATAATTTAAAGGCTTTTTCAGTGATTCTGGAAACAAGTAACTCAATTAGTTTATTGGTTTTTTATATATTAAACATTTTGTGGTATGAACAATTATGCTGTCACATGATTTGGGCAATTTTGATGTTACACCCTATATATATATATATATATGTATTGTGTATTAAGGCAGCAATTCCATTTTTTATACAAGTTTCATTGAAGATGACTGCCAAGGTACTGAGATTAAGACTTTTGTTTAATTTTTCTTGTTTTCTTTTCTGGATATTTCTGGTGTGTAAAAATAGTCCAAATGCTCTGTATATTCAAGTGCTTTAAGCTAATCTTTTAGCCATTATCAAGGATGATTTTTATTTTTAACTGAATGTATGGATTTAAAAAAAAAAAAGAAAAAGAAAAAGAGAGCACATGAGAATTCATCCTCTCATCCCCTTTTGCTTAAAGAAAACAATGTGAAACAGATGCTAGTTAACAACAATTTTCTGAAATACCTCATTGATCACCACTATTTCTTTCTAAAGTAACTAATAGCAATTATCAACATACAGATAAAAACAATAATATAAACATTTTCTATAAAAGCCAAATACATGTTAACTATAAGCAAGATGAATTTTATAAAGAAATACACAACCTCAGCCAATCAAAACAAAAAGTTGAGAGATACCAAGACCGAAGGAGGTGAAAATGAAATAATGGATTTATTTCTTGCTACTGCTGGGTGCGAAGCAGTGAAGAAATTTTCGACAATGTGTTACCCAAGCAAATTAAAACAAATGACACTTGAAGAAATTATCAAAGTTATAAAAAAGAACATAAGTCCAAAGAAAAGACTGGTTGTTGCTGAAAGAACCAAGTTTTTAGAGACAAGACAAGCACCAAATGAGTTCATTATACAGTACTTACATAGATTAAAAGAATGTGTTAATTACTGTGAGTTTGAAAAGTTGGGAACTTGGGAAATGACCATAGAAGATGAATTAATTCTTCTCAGAATAATTGAAGGTTTACAAGACCAGAACCACAAACAAAAAATACTGGAAGCTTTACAAAGTAGTAACATGGGTTTAGAGGTTAGTGTTGAATTTTTACAACAGTTTGAATTGATTAAGGAATTTAATCAACCAAAAGAAGAATTTGAGGCATACAGGACGAGCACAACCAAGTCTATAATTAAATGTAGATACTGTGCAAAAACAAAAAAAGAGACCATTTTCAGAATATATGCAAATACATAAAGAAAATAGAAAGAATACAAAAAAATACCAGCCCATCCGAAAAGGAGACTGAAATATTTATTTATTTAACTGGACATAAGAGCAAACTATCGCTTTTGAAACAGTAAAGAAAATGCTGAGGAGCAAACCAATAATAAAAATTTTTGATCCACAAAAAGAAGTAACATTAACCACAGACGCGAGTAAAAAGGCGATTCCTGCTATCATATCGCAAGAACCCAATCATGTAAATATCAAGATGGTTAAGGCCAGCTGAGATTAACTACTCAAATAAGGAAAAAAAAAAAAAAAAGGATTGGGGATATGAAGCATAGAAAGGGCACAAAATTTTTTGGTAGGAAAGAAATTCTTATTAAAATTGGATCACAAACCATTGGAATTCATATTTAACCTGAGAAAAGAATTACCAAAAGCAACATTGTCAAAGATTTTGAGATGGGCGATAAAGATCATGGCATTCAATTTTGAATTAAAAAAATAAAAGGGAACATTATCCCTCACGTAGATGCATTATCAAGATTGCATTTCAAGAATGAAGCAGAAGAAAAACAGGAAAAAGCAGAAGACAAAATAATACACTGGGTTGAAACGGATGTTCTTCCTCTAAATAGACTCAAAATAGAGACAGAGCAAGACCCAGTATTAAGCAGAATAGTGGAGAGAATAAGAAATAATTTATGGAGCAATTGTTCGATGGTAGAGTGACCCTATAAAGAAACGAAACACAAACTGACCATAGAAAATGGCATAATATGCAATAGAGATATAAATTGTAGCTCCACAAATACTGAGGAGGGATATATTAAAAGGAGTGCATGATGATGTACATTGTGGCATAATATCGATGCAAAAAAGACTAAAGTTGCAAGCTCGGTGGCCAGGATATTCAAAAGATGTAGAGGAGTATATTAATAAATGCCCAAAATGTGCGGAAATAAAAAATTTCAAGCAAAGAAAAACTCACTCATGGCCTAAGGAAATAGAGTGATGGGTTAGGGTCCACATGGATCATGCACATATCAAAGATAGGTGATTGTTCTTAGTATTAGTGGACTCGTATTCAGGATGGCCAGAGGCTGCCAGATTAAAAGACAGAAAAGCAACCACAATAAAGCAAGTACTAAGAACAATATTTTCAAGGAATATGGTACCCCAGACACTAGTCGCTGACAATGCACCTGATTTTGCGATGAGAATTTATGTGTGTGGTTGAAACAGATATGGTGGTGTCTTGTATGGGATGCATCCTATCATCCACAATCTAATGGCATTGTAGAAAGAATGGTACAAACGGTGAAAGTGGGGTTAAAAGCATTCTCACCACTTAATGAAAGCCTAGAATCGTATTTACTGAAAATGCTTCTCATTTTTAGATCCATTCCACATGCAGGAAGAAAGCTGAGCTCTTCGGTATTAATGGGCAGACAAATCAGAGCCTCCATAAGTATGTCCTTTTCAACAAAAGAAAATGTATAGTATAGAAAGAATAAAGAGGCTGAGCCAGAACAAGCAAATTTCCTGATACAAAAAGGACACTACACGGCTATACTTGAGAAAAAGGAACAAAATATAATAGTACATGCAGATCAATTCAAAAGCAGAAACGAATTGGATGATGTGGAAATGGAAGATCAAGACGAAGAAGAGACAGAAAGCCACAAAAATGGAACAGAGCAGGAAATGGAAGAAAGTGAGTGTGAAAAGATGGACGAGAGTGAAGAAGAAAATGAAGAAAAACCGAGATCACCATTAAGAAAAAGAAAAGAAAGACAACAGGAAGGAGAGCACAGTACAAGAGTAATCAGAAATAGTAGTAGAAGAAACAATGGTGTCTGGCCTTTTCAGTTCAGGGAGGTGTAGTATCATATACAAATGAGAATGACAACATAGAGAGCAGAGGGTGAACAAGGCAATCATCAGCAAAACCCATTTACTAAATGTAACATGGAGAACTGTGCTACGATTGATACTAATCAGAGAGAAAAATACAACACTTTACTTTGTCATCAGGAAACCAACTAACATTTATTTTTTGGAATTTATAAAAACTGAATCAAAATAAAAGCAAATTTTTTTTATATTAGGTTGGTGCAAAAATAATGACGTTTTTGACATATTTTATTTGCACCAACATAATATTTATGGAAAGTTAAGAAAAATGCTGAAATGTTCATATTTTAATTTTACATTTCAGTTCTAAAACCTTTCAGACTTTGGAAGAAAATAAGATACACAAGTTGAAGTCATTTTTCAAAGACTTATTCATTCTGGTATCTTCATCATTGTTTTGTTCATGCCATTTTAACTTCTGAACTTCCTTCATTTTCTCTGCCACCTCTCCACCAATTCTAGCAACAGATTTGTCCAATGGAGACTAAATGATTACTGGAGGCAGAATACACATGGGGAAGACACGAGAACTAACCAGCCAAAATGTAACAACTGAGACAACAAAGATGAAGATACTGGTTTGAGCAAATTGACAAAAGTTTAAAGGAGAAAAAATCTACCGTATTGCAAGCTGCCAGGTTTTTGATGAATCGAAAATATTCTGCATTGTAAACATCCCTGTTTTTGACAAAGATGATATTTTCTGCTCTGATCACTTGCTCAATACTGGCTGGCATTTTCACTGTAAACATTCCCCGTTTTTCACCCTTATGCACTAATTCAGTCAGTTCAACAAGGCTGTCAGAGTTGAGACTGCGTCTGCTGCAAATACAAGTAGTGACAACAGCATTCAGAGATCATAGCAGTGAATGTAAAAATCTTTACAGACTGATTACAATATATTGATTCTTGGTCTTTATTCAAACATCAATTTGTAAAAGAGGAAATAAATATATGGTTGGAAGATTAAAAGCATTAATGTAATAAAATAGCAAAGAGAAATATTCCTTCCAGGATCTAGAGAAATTTGTTTTTATCACATTTCAAATGACATCGCAATTCAGAGTGAGTTTAGCACTGAAATGTTTCTCATTTAATAAATTTATTCACTTCCAGCAAGAGAAAAGAGACTAATGGAAAGCGGCAGAATAAATAATAGCTTAAATAATAAATATAAATCCTTTGTTTACTTTTTGTTTAAAAAGAAAAAGCACTTCAATTTTTCATGTTTTTAGATCTGGTATTGATATTTTTCAATTCAAATTCTAATTTACCTTGGTTCCAAATGTGTCCGTTTGGAAAGAGAGACTTTTGTTTTCTTAGCAGAAACTGGAGTTTTCGGTTCATCAATTCGCTCATAATATAACATGTAACCATTCCAATAACGGATACGTTCTTCAGGATAAGTCATGCCTGAAAATTAAAATAAAAATGAATTTAATATTAAAGGTAGAGAAGTGGACAGCCTTTAAATAACAATTTGAATTCATATTATAGTTTTATGGCACATCAATTCATCTAAAATGGTCATTGGAATGTCAATTTATTTGTTTCAGAAGTAAACAGTTCTGCAAAATTTGGGCATGAAATTGTTGTGTATTTTTTTTTTTTTTAATTGTCACAATGTTTTATCAGATACTAGCAGTAGAGCCCGGTGCTGCCCGGGGATGTAACAGTAAGAGATAGATCAAGTATCGACCATCATAAAGACTGGAAAATAAAATTGACAAAGATTATTGTTTAAGGTTGACGGACACGCATCTTAATTATTTTTTTTTTTTTTTTATGAATTGGTCAAAACCAAACTCAAACAAAAACATTGTTTTCAATCGTTATGAGTCTACCAATTGAATAGAATTTTATTATAAACAATTGGCTTGTAAATGGAATTTTTAAAGCATTCTGAATGTGAAAATAAAGAAAAAAGTGTGCAAGACAATAAGAAACACTACCTGCCAAAAAAAAGTGAAGTTTTGTTAAAATCGGTTGAAAAATGTAGGAAATCCGATCCCATATATAAACGAACACACACACAAACAACCAACCTGGGTTTTATAATAAGTATAACTCGATATTAATAAGTATAACTCGATATGAGTTGTCCCCCTTTCATTAATGCCTCTTAATCGTGTTTTCAAATTGATTTTGTGCAAAAACAATTGTGTTTTTCCAATTTTTGGAATCGCCGCAAGGTGATTTTACGTAGTCTATGAAGTTTTGTTGAAATCAGTTGAAAAAATGTAAGAAATCCAATCCAATATATAAACGTACAGACACACACACACAATCTCTGTTTTATAATAAGTAAGATATTCTTCAGCTGTCCTCAGGCACATGTTGCAAAAGTGGTGTAATATTTTTATTCTTTTTGAAAAAAAACTGTAATACCTTCCAACAAAAGGCCAACAAATGTCAGTTTCTAGATAAGAATAGACAAAACGCTTCATATCTCATCTAATTTCACATTAACACTACTAACAAGGTGCCTTAACACTTGGTCTTGTGATTATGTTGGACTGTGGTGTTCTAATTGAGATGAAGAAAATACTAAGCAATTTCTAATGATACCCCAGGTGTAACATACTCCTGATGAAGACCAAAGAAACGTGGCATTAAACAAGTCTGGCAAATCTTTGGAATCACAGAATTTAACTCTTTATCCCCATAATTCCAAAACTTTAGCTTTAATAGTAAATTTGACATAAGAAAATGGACATATATCACATATCTTATTGTCCTTTTGTTGTGACT
Organism: Acanthosepion lycidas; assembly: GCA_963932145.1. NCBI lineage: Eukaryota > Metazoa > Mollusca > Cephalopoda > Sepiida > Sepiidae > Acanthosepion > Acanthosepion lycidas. The sequence goes on from OZ010596.1 coordinate 930,572, forward strand.
TGGAAATTTGCAGAGTGGGAATGGAAACAACTAACAAGCTTCCAATTCTGTCTCTTAATTGAAAAAGAATTTTAATTCTTAATTTGAGCTAAATTATTTTTAACTTTTTTTTGTTTTCATCGTGTCCACTCCTCCTCTTCTTTTCTATTGTTTAGTCTTATTTGTCTCCTTACTGGATTCTCTTTCTCTTTTGTTAGTTAAGCCAGTAAAAGTGCTACTAATTCTGTCCCTCAAATAGGGATAATGAAATATGTTCTGAAGGCTGTAGATTCCATATATGCCATCCCCCCCACAAAGGGGGGAGGGGTTGCATGCAACTTGCTTTTATTGTCATTGTGTCAATGTATGCACTAATCCAATATACAGAATTACTTGTCTGCTAAAAACAATAGTTAAGCTGGAAGAATTTACCATTGTTTCTCAATCATGAGTAAGTATGATGATTATCAATTTTTTTTTTGTTTTTTTTAAAAATGTACATGAACTACAAGACTCAAGAGCCACTCACAGTAGAGGGTTACTAAACAAGGTGTTTGACATGAAAGTAAAAGTAGGAAAGTAAAAATTAAAAGGATACGGAGGATAGGTGTGACACTATTTAGCTATGGTAATTGATTAACTAATTAAATCATAAAAATTAAACAAGAAAATACTGAGAACGGAAAAGAAGATACCTCGAGACAAAAAAGTTACTTTTCTCAAAAACCCCAAAATTGGCGTAAACAGTAAACTCACAAAAAAGCCATATGCAAGCTTTTGACAATTGATTAATGATGTTTGTAAAAGTACTGGTTAAAGAAAAACCAAAAACAAGATATCTTAAGTACCAGCAAGGCAAGGCCATGTGTTAATTATAAAAATTTTGGCATGAGAAAATATCTTGAAAGAATTGCCGATTTGAAAATAAAGAGATTTATTTTTCTCAAGGAATCTAAGGTTCGCGGGGAAGCTAGCTCTAAGAGGGGGGCAGAATTGCGGGCTTTGTCAATTGATCGATGACAATGTAAAAGTACTGGTCGAGAAAAACACAGAATAACCAAGTGTCGAGGATATGGTTTTAATTTTGTAAACAAAAATTCTAGTTTATAATTTTAATGAGGCCAAGTTAGCCACACCCGCATGGCTGGGACGCCATTGGTTGAGTGGTAGCAATGGTGATAGGCAGAGGTAATTAGATGAGAAAGATGGAGAAATTACTAACGCCTACCGAAAGGATTTGGTATGAGGTACCAATGTGAGAAGGAGTTTAGGAGGATAGCTATCCTGCAACCTTTCCTCATGGATGAAGGGATCCCCCCAAAATATGGAAAGTAATTAATTTTCCAAAATGGGAAATAATCAATTTTCCTGGCTGGACAAGAAAGAGGTTTCTTGTCAGAAAATCAAGAAATCAGGAATCAGGAATTACCAAGAACCTCAGACTGCATCTAACCCCGCACTGTTTTTTGGTCGATGTACATATAAACAAGCGCCCTTGACAGTAACAGTTGAGTTGAAGTACAGTAGCAGTTGGAGTCAGTCCACTAGCAGGAACCAGAGAGTTGCCTCACAGAAGCTGACCAAGAGATTCCACAACCTCTGACTTCGCCTATCCTACCAATAGCAAGTTATACTGACGAACAAAGCTAAGCCAGCACTTAAAAACTAAGCCAGTTGACTTAGAAGACCAGAACTTGCCTAAGAAGCATAAAAGTGTCACTCTCTGAAAATAACTGGGTTGGGAGAAAAACACACACCCCTGTAAATGGATAAAAGTTGATTTGTTTCTTTCAACATACTTGGGTTTTTATTTGGTCTTTTTTTTTTATGCTTGTGCGATATCACCTCCAGTTTAGACTCATCTTACCCTATGGCCTGATGCCTGATTGATTTCATCTACCTAAGATCAAAATCACAACATGGGTAGGTTAGACTAGAGATCGAAGTAGTTGCTTCGGTAACCAGACATTGGAAGTGAGCTGAGAACAATGGAGCTGGTATCGAACTGGTTGCATCTGTTGTGAAGCCGTTTGAAATCGACCAACCATCCCACTTGGTACTCTGACCAAAGGAACCCAACATGCAGTAACAACCACCAATTGACTGGGACACAGGTCAGTGGCAGCAACTAAGACTCAATCCCAAAATGCTGGTAGGAGAAATATCACAGTTTTGCACAGTTGACCACAGGCTGACAACTCAGTGTGACATCCAACCCTGAACAATAGTCACAATAGGTAACAGTTGACCCTTGACTTGAAGAGATTAAGATTTTGTTGTTAGCAGTTCGGGAAGCATCCATGTGAGATTCTGTTCTACAAAGCAGTGGTTCTTGGGAAAAGGCTGTCTGAGTGGAACTTCATCCTTACAGTTGAAATACAGAGAGAATAAGGGTGGTTCGATTCCATGTGGCATGGTATGATGGGTTTTAGTTATAAAGGTCTGAACTGGTTGAACTAAAGAATGGAGTTTATCCAAATATTTGCTATGGAAATAGAAATCGAGTAGGTACAGTCTTGTGACATTGCATCTATGAGAAAGGGCCTGCAGCATGGAAAGTATGTCATCCCTCACAAAGGTATGTAAATGACTTTGGATTCTGTCCAAGCTTGGGCAACTACAACCATGCTTTTGTCTAACCTGACTCTTGGAAGGAAGTACTTTCTGTAGTAACTACAATGAATTGACCATTTTTCCAGAATCTTTAGCAATGATTATATATATATATATATATATATATATATATATATATATATATATATATATATATAAGTGAACATTGAAGTTGACACTCAGAGGTGACAAGACGTTTCATAATAGGCACAATCGTTGGCCTGATGATTGTGCCTAGCATGAAACAGCCTGTCACCTCTGAGTGTTGACTTCAATGTTCACTTTTATACTTATATTTACATACGCACTATCTCTGATATTGAGCACTTTATCCCATAAATATAGCACACCTTAAAACTATATATATATATATATATATATATATATATATATATATATAATATATATATATATATGAAAATTTCTCAGAGTTAACCTGTAGAAAAGACAATATAAATGACAATAGGAAAACTGTAGTAGTTGTTGACACGTTTCATCCAATGTGGACTTTCTCAAGGCAAAAAAACAAAATGAATTTATTTAACTAAATAAAAAGTAACTAATAATAACAAAAACAAAATGTCCTTAGCAACTGGGAGAATTTAGAGAACACTATTCCAGTTGCTAAGGACATCTTGTTTTCGTTACTAGTTACTATGTTTAAATAAATTCATTTCGTTTTTTGCCTTGAGAAAGTCCACATTGGACGAAACGCGTCGGCAACTACTACAGTTTTCCTATTGTCATTTATATATAAGTGAATATTGAAATCAACACTTATAGGTGACAGGCTGTTTCATGCTAGACATAATCATCAGGCCATGAGTGCTGTTTTTTTTTTTCTCAGCTATTTATATATACGGGTCAGTGGTGCATTTTGGGTAGTCTATTTTGGCGGTTATTTTGACGGAAGTCGTTTATTTGTTTATTTATTTGGGTTATATTATTTTGCTTGTTTTTATTTATTTCTATTTCTTATCTTATATATTTATTTATTTTAATCGGTGTTTTATTAACATAATAGAAATTTGTCTGTATCACTTATTTAATAGTTTTGTTTAGGTTTGGGAAGATAATTAAAGATATTTATTCAATTTTGGGGTAGATTGCTGTAGTTTCTTCTAATTATTATTTTGGCAGGAGCAGTTTTTAATTTGTTTATTACTTCATTTATTTATTTGGACTGATTATCTTTACTTGTTTTTTCTAGCGATTAATTTATCGGGATCGGTTTGTTAGTTTGTTTATTTATTTGGATTAATTTAGATTAATTTATTTTACTTGTTTTTTTATTATACTGTATATTTTTATTTACTCTTTTCAGTTTTCGATTTTTAAGTAACATAGTATTTTTTTTTCATCGTTATATAACAATTATAGCTATGTTTTTCGTCTGATTTTTGGTTTCATTTTTATAGTCTAAGTAATATTTTGGTCATAATGGTTTGTTAATTTGTTTATTATTTACTTTATTTATTAGGGTTCATTAATTTTGTTTTTATTTATTTATTCTATTTCATCTATTCTAACGGGTGTGACTTGGTAATTTGTTTTGATTAATTTATTTTACTTATTTTATTGCCATTTTGTTTATTTATATTATTTTATTTTTTTTCAGTTTTCGATTTTTAAGTAATGTAGTAAAAATTTGTTTTCATGTCTGCATTTTGAGATGAGCTTGGATCGTTTATTTAATAATAATTTAATTTATATATATATATATATATATATATATATAGGAGTTCTGCTTGATGTCTAGTGAACTTGAATCCAAATAGACATTTGAAGCAAGGAACCTCATTGAGATGGCAGCCATTTATCACAATTGGAGAAAACTCAGGATCTGATTGGTGATGATCAAATGATACAAGTTTGGATTTTAGGTTTTTTTTTTAATGATTACTGCTGCTTTAGGATAAGATGTTATAATATGGATGAATGCAGATTTCATTTCTACAATATTTACTGGCTTCTTCTGAGATGTGGTCCATGAAGGAGTTTAAGTTTACATTGGCAGCAGGTCATTATTCTCATAAAAGTTCAATTCACATTGAAATTTGAAGGATCAATTTGTTCTTTTCTTATCCAAGACTCATAGGAGGCCAAAAACCACTGGAGAAAAATAACATTTTTAATTTCTTTATAGTTATCTTGTTGTATTTTTTGTTGGACTTTTGTAGTTTCATGAAGCCAACAAATCAAGTTTTTTATGTCAACTCCTTTATCAACCTGGCTCGACCCAGGAGTGAAGTAATGGGTGCCATATTATCTTACTGGATTATGAGGGATTATTTCTAGGTTTGAATTTCAAATTTATTTTTGCAGATTTCATTTTTCAAACTACAATTCTTATCTCAATTCATTTTCCTTCATTGTGACAAAAAAATTATCTTAAAAAGAGATTTAGGGAAAAGAAAAAATATTTCAAAAATTTCTATCAAATTTTGAATAAAATTTCAACAAGAAGAATGAAGTCATACTTTGATCATAAACTTTTGCTTTGTATAAACCACCAAAACATTCTGCTTCCAGACTGACATCCGTCATATGGAATTCTTCAACTGTGATGTCATTGAACTTAAACCAGCATCCTTTCCGTGGATTGGAAGAAACTGTTCCTCTGCACAAGAAAAAGAAAATTGGAATATTTAGTCACAAATGAAAGGCAGAAAAACAAACAGGTTCTTAGTTTGAAGCGTCAATTTGAAAAAATAATAATTATAATTAAGGCACTAATGACCATATTGCAAAAAATTTATAATTAATTGTTGTCTTTAAATCTTGTTCAAGATATTGTTCTAAGATAGTGTCCTGCTGACAAATGTTGGAATCATACAAAATAAGATTATAAAATAAGATCAAGAAATCAAAAACTTAAAAAAGCCTGCAAAATCCAAATTAATATTTTCAAGATATGGACAATATTACTCTTATTTTGCATTTTGAATTATTCTTTACAGAACAAATTGAAATGAAAAAATATTCAGTTTCATACACAGCCTCCACTTTCATTCAAATTCCTATAGGTTTTCTGACAATAGTTATTCAAAACAGTCTTGCTGTCAAAATTATGGCAATGTTTAAATATTTTCTAGAAAAATCAAAGGAGATATTTATCAAGTTTAGCCTGATATGAGACCACAGGAGTATAAAGTGAGAATTCAACTCATAAAATTAGCAATGGTTAATGAGTTTTGCTAATTGTTGCTCAATGCAAGTATTGTTATTAATGACAAAGGAATTAAAAAAAACAAACAATCATTATTAACAAATAAGGAAGTGTACTTATTTGTCAATTTTTCAATATTTATTTTTGTACATTCATCCCTTCACTTTTTAAAATTGTTTGAGGGTTAGAATTTCAAACTCTGCAAACATAACTGAATTTTTCCCCAAATAAAAAAGATACAATAAATGTCAAGGACAACTTTGCTTAAATAAGGAAAATTTTATTTGTTAAATCATCAACATTTTTTTCTTGTTCTTGTCAAAATACAAACAGTAAATTTTCAGTCCAGAATAAGCATTTAAACTGATTTCTTTTATTCTTTTTAGTTATTCAAATGAAAAGTTTTCATTCAAATATTAAATATTTAGTGCAACTCTCACAAAATGATCATAAACAAAAAGGAAAATATCAGTCATAACAACACAAGCTTTATCTAAAACCTGAATTATAAATCAGACAGAATGGTTAACTGAGTATGTTGTAGGGGTTTTGGTTTATGGGTTTACCCCAATTGAAATTAATACAGAAGAAAATGATTTACCTCCTATCCTTAATGTATGAATAATAGTGACCAGCATTAGCCTGTCCACTATGGACAACAATGCCCACCAGTTCATAGTTTATCTTATTAGCAGTAGTGTTGGTTGATACATGGATTGCCTCATTTGATTGAATTTGACATACAGAATTGTTCCCTTCTCGTTGTTGCTGCTGCTGCTGTTGTTTGTCCAGATTGTCTTCTTCAAGACACATATTTACAGATTCAGACTCTCGTCTTGCCATTCCTTCTTCTGTGTAAGGTTCCATATCAAGCACCCATGGAAACTGATGGCAAAAAAAATCAAAATCAAATAAGAAATTTTCACAGATTTGGAAGATTAAAAGGCTTAATTAAAAGAAGTGTCACCAGGAGTATCTTGCATCTAGTGGTTTTCAGAAATTATTGAATGTTTTCTACAAAATCCATGAACACATTTAAGAGATGATTTTCTTATAGAAATTATTTTTTTCCAGTTCTGCTGAAATTGTTCTCTTGTAAATAAGAAACTGATAATTTGATCTATAAATTTGTTAAGAGAAAAGTATGATTTAGATAGGTTATTTTACCAGCACACCAAACCCACAGGTCAAGAAAAGTATGAAAAGAACCAATAAATCTAGTTAAACATCACTTCTTTTTCATCGCCTTCATATGACAACGTCCCAAAATGACCACAGATGCAATATACCATTAAGAAGGAGAAAAATACAAGTTTTGGCTAAGATGTTTTAATAAAATTTACAGAATTAATAGTTGTTTAAATGACAATGGAATAATAAAAATAATGAATTTCCTTTTAGAAAAGACAAACTTCCAGGAAACACCTTTTATCACACTTAAGTTTTGGAAAAAAGTATTGAACTGTTTTTTTTAACTTGATAAGGATTGGTAAAAAAAATTCTAAATAGATTTGAAGAATTTTTTTAAAAAACTAGATATATATATGGAATGTATGCAACTTAAAGAAAATGAGATTTCAAACAAATTGAAGAAAAAAAAAATTGAATTTAAAAAATTTTCTTTTAATTTCTTCTGCACAATTCTCATTTTATGAAATTTGTTAGAGAACCTCCCCACAAAAAAAAACAGAATTTATAATATTTATAAAAGATACTGCTAGATTGAATGAAGCAGTCATTTATAACAAAAGAAAAATGGGCAAAGAAGAAAAATTATTTCACTATGTGATTTGAAGAGAGAAAGAATGAAATTTCTTAAACAGGCTGAATCCTTCCTCTGTCCTGAGATATGAAGTGATGTAATCTGAACAAAATGACAAACAATGGATTAAGAAACATTTACAGCTTGATTAGATATTAGAGAGGATATACCAAATCCAATGATAAATGATCTGCCTAAGAATATACTCAGATCATTTATAAACATCTATGCTGATGACATGACTATATACGGGCACACTTCTAAAAACTCTTGATGGTCAGAGATTGGCAACTGATCTCTCTTCCAATCTAGCATATATTACCCAGTGGAGTAAAAACAGACTGGTTACATTCAATGCCTTGAAAACCAAACTAGTTACATTCCATCATTGCCAATCAAACCTTGAACTACCACCAGGTACAAAGAACAGATGTCTCCTGAGGGAGGCACCATGCCTCGAGAGACCATTGGGCCTTAAACTCACACCTGACCTCAAGTAGAACGCATACATATGATCCATTGCTGAAGATGCAGGTAAAATGGCTGGCTCTCTATACTGGTCCAGTAAGTATCTGACTCCACATGCTATCCTCTACCTTTTATAAAAGCCAGATCAAGCCAAAAATAGAGTACTGTTCTCATATGAGGGAACTACCCAGACTGCATTCTCCAGCCTTCATAGAGTTCAAAAGCATCTCTGAGTCCTTGTGGATGATGAATTATTTTCTACCTTCTCACAAGTGGAATGTGGCAAACCTCTTGCTGCTCTATCACTACTTTCATGGAAAGTGCCTTGACAAACTATATTCCGTGCTTCTGCCAGTTCAAACCTTCATGGCAAGGACACACCATGCTACTTACATTGTAACAAGCCACCCACATTCCTCTGTATTCCATCAGTGAGAAGTAAGTTTCACTTGAACTGCTCTGTGAAACAGACTTCCAAGAGGATGGTTCTCCAATCACTACAATCTTAACATTTTCAAGGCTAGGGTTAACCATTATCTTCCCCTCCTATCCATACAAATTGCCTCCTAACATAACCCTCTAACTTGAGTGGACCCAGGACTTGTACTAGGTGTACCTTACTGTAAAAGAAAAACAAAAATATCTGTAAATGAGAGATTTTAACAAAAAAACAAAATGCTTTTCTTTTTAAAACTAAAAAAAAAAAAAAAAAAAAAAAATCTCAAAAACTTACTTTAAAATAGTCATCAAATTTTAATGCCTTCTGTGCTTCCCAGTCATAACCAAACCGTTTCAATTGAATACAAAGCAATGGAGGAAGTGTTTTGATACACATTCGTTTTATTGTGTTTCTCTGAAAAAAAGAAAGAAAAGAAAAACATGAGAGAAAGAGGTAAAGATGGCTATGAAGCATTATTATTTAACACACAAAATACAGAAAAGGATACAAAAAATATTTGAAACTTACTTTTTCCCTACACTTTTCGCAAAAATAAGCATTGTCCCCTTCAAGTAGTTCTCCTTTTACAAACTGATCCAAAGAGTCTTGTAAGGTCGCATTTTTTACAGTCAAATTTAGAGCAAAAAATGGTTCCTCTCTTTCATATCTGAAAAACAAGAGTTTTGGTCAGAAAAACCAGTAAAGTTTGGAAAGATCAAACATATTCAATAAACAAAAACTTCATTGCTCCCCTGCCCATTTACACGTGGTCATTTTGTCTGACTTAAGAGTGAAGGAAGAGATGACAGAGAATTTTGGTGAATGATAAAATCCAAAGGCAAATTCAACCAATCAAAGATGGTGATTTCTCAATAAATTTCCATTTATAGACATTTGCCATCATTCACTTGAGAGAGAAGAGGTTCAGTTTTTGCCATAATGACCTGCTATTGACCAATATTAAAAAAAATACTCTTACTCTTAAAATGTTTATCTATTTCAGCTCTTGTATGGTTTCCTACTCCACCCCTCAAAATAAGCTTTTTCAAGGTAGCATTGATGGATATATGTGTATGGGCCAATAATCAAATCATTAGCTTGAGATTTTCTATTTATCTTAATTCTAAAATATAAGAATTGAGAAAAAAATGTTTAAACTTAAAGCAAATCAATACTTCAAAAGATTTAATCTCAGATCATAACATACAAAGTAAATATGGATTTGGATCAATTAAGGATCAAAGATTTTTCTATTCCTTATATTTTATTCTCTTATAAACAAATCCAAAAACAACCCAAGGAAATAAACAGCTTCAACAAAACTTGCATTTTCTTTCATTTACTGACATCCAAGATACCTTTATGAATTGTTTAGTTAAATTCACAGAGAAAAAAGGTGTTTAGATGAAATGACTTTTGGTAAGTAATTAATTAACCCTAAACCCTAACCATAAAGTAATTCCATAATGAATATGCTTTTTTCTTTCTTTCTATTTTCACTTTTAAGTTGTCAAATATCCTGAGACTGTTTTGGCCAAAATTTTCAAAGTAATGTTATTTAATTTCACAAATTTTGCTATACACTTTCTCCAAAGCAATTCTTAATCTGGCAGTGGTAAAGGGCAAGGGATAATCTGATGGTCAGGAAAGTTTTTTCTTATTGGTAGTGGAATTTGGTGAAGGAAAGTGATCTCATTAAGTCTGCAAGGAGTGGAATTTTCTGTGGAATAATACAATATTTATTTCAGGAAGAGAAGTGGTGATTTTAATATCAAGAAATTTTAAATCTGTAAAACAATAATAAAACTAAATTAAAAATGTTATTGTTGTATGAGATTTTTGTCATCAAATTTGTGTTGTTTTCTTTTCAAATTGACTTTCTTTCATTTCAATGATTCAGTGAGGAAATGAGGAGAATTTTAAAAATATCATATTTCAACCAGATGCCAAATTAATGACAGAAAATGAACAAATGTTTATTTCTTCCATTAAGAATAAGTTTAATATACATGTCAGCAGTTGGGCACATGCTGAGCAAGTTACTGCGGCCAACCATTTTTTAGTGAATAATCTTCACTAAGTGCTCCAAACTAGCAGCCTTATGGTAAACTAAGCTTATTAAATAAGTATATATTTTTTATAATTATTGATATTGTTTTTCTTTTTTTTTTCACTCTCAAATAAGCCATGAATTATTCAATACCTGGAATTTTGTTCACAACACAAAAATACAAATAAACAGTTCCATTGTTTTGCAACATTATTCAAAACAATAATCTTTATATTTTTCCTGTAAACAAAAATAAAAAATAGATTTTTATCTGTTGTGTTGAGGAAATTCAGATTGCTTTTTTTTTTTTTTTTTTGTCATTTTGAATTGGAATACTTGCTTCATTGTGTGCCACTTCTTGTAACAAGACAGTAATTGTAAAAAAGAGTTACAGGCCTGCAGAGTGCATGACATACTCTTTAGGTAGCTTGGGGCTATGAGGGGAAACTAAATACATTAAATTCATAAAAGGGAAAAATAATGGATTAAAGAAAAAGGTGAAACGTTCAAATTAAAAAGGAAAAAAAGCTATAAAATATGGTGTGAAAGTACAGTTCAG
>OZ010596.1:946610-1227726 GCA_963932145.1 Acanthosepion lycidas
TTTTTATTTATTATTTATTGTAGAAAAAAGGACTGATAAAAACAAAGAAATTAAAGGAAAGTCTAAATTTGTAGTCCAACCTTTCTTCATCTGGATTATCCTCATCAATTGATAAGATAAATTCTGATATTCCAGGAACCATGAAGATTTGTTGCAAGACAGAGTTCATGTAACAAGTAGCTCCACCATTCTTTAAACCCACAAATCCACATTCTGCTCTGCCATCCACGGGAGGCATGTACTGACGACAAAAAGTAAAAAAGAAAAAGTCATGAAAATAAATTAAAATAATGGAAAGAATAGATGAAAAAGAAAAACTTCAGATGTGAGATCATTTTTCTATGTTAAATGAACATCAAGAATCAGAAGAAGGAATTCAATTATCTAAGCATTATCAAGAAAGCAATAATAATAATAACCCCCCAAAAAAACCATAGAAACACTTGAGATAATTTACACAAAAATTCATTTATCCTCATACATAAACTATATATACATTTTACAATCTTTATCTATATTTCAAAATATATATAGATTTCACAGTTAAAATTTAATTTTATCAGTGTGATTTCGGAAGTGTTTCATTTTAAAGGAATTTAGCTAATATTATTACTATTATTAATAGTCAAAGAATGGTATATTTAAATTTAAATTATAAATTTAGAAATGAAACTCCACATTCTGCTCTGCCATCCACGGGAGGCATGTACTGACGACAAAAAGTAAAAAAGAAAAAGTCATGAAATCTCTCTATCTCTCTCTTTACCATAAGACTCACTTGTATACATTTTCTACAATTCATTTCCGTTTTATTAACCATCTAAAGAGGTCAAGTTTCTGTCACTCCTCCTACTCCAATATAAAACATACTTAAGAGAGATATAAAATTAACCCCTCCCTATACTTTATATTGTCTGTTTAACTACCACTCTCAACCCCCTCTATTAAATTACAAAAATTACACTACCCACCAATTTCTAATCCCATTTTTTTCTCAATTCGTTGTTGGAAGATTTACCTGATGATCCTGAATCCTTAAAAAAGGATTTAGGTGAAATAAATTATCGTAATTGTACATTAAAGTGGTTTGTTTTTCATTATATATATATATATATATATATATATATATAGATAGATAGATAGATATTACAAAGCTGTGTGGAGAAAAGGAGAAAAATAATTCAAAGATGAATAATTTTATGACTTTTAAAAATTCTGTCATTTCAAATTGAAAAATGAATGAAGTAAAATCAATTTTTGATGATAAAATCTGTGCAAATATTAAAATGGAAAGTTTGTGAACAATTCTTTCAATACAAGATTATAAACATTTAACTTTATCTGGCACAAAGCCATAATAGTGGAGCACCTAATAGGATATCACTTTTTACACAGCCTATGAGATTTGCTTGTTCATTTGAAAACAAATCAATGCTGGATTATTTAAAGAAAAAAATTAGTTTAAATTTGTTCAGATTTATTTGGAAAAAAGTTTAAATGGAATATTCCAAAGGTTTTTAGCATCAGACAAATTTTGAATTGAAATTCTTGCTAATTGAAAAAACCTTCAATTTTAGTTAATCTTTGGAGAAATTTTGTTGAAAAACATGCATTTTTTTTTCCAGGAATCAAATCAGACTAGTCTGTTAAATTCAGTTGAAATGTTTTTTGGAAACAAAATTGCAATTAATGTCATTTATGGCCATTAAGCTGAAAGTCATGGAAATATGTGGAATTTGGTCTTTGGAAAATTTAGTTTTATTTAGTTCAGTTATTGTCTTGACAAAAAAAAAATTGAAAATAATGAAGAGAATTGTTTCTCAATTGTTGGAATGGAAAAGATTTTGCTGATCATAGATAACCCAAATCAGCTGAATATAGTGAAAAGAAAAAGTAGGGTCAGGGAGTGCATGCCAAACTTCCAAGTTAAATGATGATAATAAAAAAGACAGAAACTCTATATATGGCTGGCATACAAGTTCCATCTCTACTTACTTCCCATTCATTGGAACATTCTGGATTTGGTAAGTGGTGCATCCGAATTAGATGCATACAGATGTGCTCCATATTAGTTAAACATTTGTTTGCTAATTCTGTGAGAAGGTCATAGGCAGCAACACGAGATTCTGTACTGGAACATCTGAAAATTATATTTTTTAAAAAGATGTGAATTAAATAAAATTGCTTCTTTTTGTCACATTAATTCTTAAAATAAAATTTTAAAAATAAAATAGTGAAAAAATGTAAAATTTATGAGAAAAATACAGAAAAAGTCAGACATTATAAAAATTATGCATAACGATAGTGTGTGTGTGTGTGTGTGTGTGCACGCACACGTGTTAGAGGAACATACTCACTTTGGATTAAAATTATGAAGAAATTCATCATTTCTGGCTTCATTTAAATTGTCCATAATGAGCTTTGAGGCAGGAAACAAAAAGTCATACAGCAATTCATAGAGAAGATCTTTACCTTGAAAGAAAAACAAAAATTCAATAATTATGATGACAGGAAATTTCAGTGCAGTTTGTTTTATCATTTACAAATAAAATACAAATTTGTTTATTAAATGATAAATATCAAATGAAAAGCGACTGATTTTGTGTCTTTTTCCATTAATGAATATTATCCTCCTCGTTTATTTGTAATAATTTAAAACTTAACATCCTTTGCAAGAAATATTCTTCATCTTCTACCTTGCTATTTTACTCTACTTAAGACATATCTCAATACTCTGGAGCAGAGGGGAGGGAGATGTTGTCTGTGACTAAATTGTGGCAAGAATTTTAGTCTTTTAAAAAAGTGTAACCTATCATTGAATTGCATAATTTGATTTTGCCCTTTCAAGAACATCATTAATGAATCCATGGGCATTAAGGTAACTTGTGACAAATGCATGTTTTCTTAAGAAGCTTAGGAATATAGGAAGCATTATGCATATTAATACATACATAATAAAATTGCATTTCCATGTCAATATCAACATTATTCATTCATCTTAGAAAAGTAGTCAGCCATATTGACAAGATTGCATGCAAATCTGAAGCAGAATTATTTCTTTATCATTTTTGCTTAGGGATGCAAAATTGGAAGAATTCTGGACAAGTTATTTGTAGACATTTTTACCTCATTATACAATGTCTATTTAAACATCTTTGTTAATAAGCAAAACTTACCAAATTCTTCCTTATTAATTCCTTCACAAGTGAACAAGGCTTTGCAGAGTTTAAGATGTCCAGCCAACAACATATTCTCCGTTGGGCGCAGTTCATGGTATTCAGAAATTACAAAATTACTTAACCAATCAATTTCATCTTCCAACATGGCTGACACATCCACCATCAAAATTTTCTGATCATCAGCTTAAAATTTCAAAAAGAAAAATTCTTAAAGTATTTCATAACATATAAACTTGTTTCATCATTGATTATTGGAATTCACAAGCAAAATTACGAAAATTAAATTATTTGATAACTTCAAAAGTTTGTTTTATTTTGGTTTGTTAGCAGTCAAGTGTTTAGTTTGCTACATTCAAAAGATCATTTTTTGATTGTGACAACTATCAAAAATTGAATTACTGAGCAAAAATTTGACAAAGTTCAAAAATCTTTAACAACATTTGTATAACAAGTACCTCAGCCTAGCAAAGTGTATTGTGAGGTTCAACAATGTCTAACTTCAGAAAGTTCAATATTTCAGTTTGTCACTTTTATTGTTCATCATCATCATGAAGGTAATGATTGCTACTATCGTGTCAGGATCATCATCATGAAGGTAATGATTGCTACTATCGTGTCAGGATCATCATCATGAAGGTAATGATTGCTACTATCGTGTCAGGATCATCATGAACGACAAGATTCAGTTTACAATCACATAATAGTAACCAACTTGATAGAACAGATGTAGACAAACAAGCCAATTTTAGTTCCTATTTGCATATAACAGTTTCAATCCAGCTAAATTGAAAGTTCAATATTAACCTCAGGGGGGGAAGGAACAATGACTGATGCTTCACTCTGATCAGAATGATTATATCTAAATATATTTTTTTAAAATTGGCTTCCTGTTATTTTAAGCCACAGACCAAGTTGTTCCACAAGAAATATCAAAGTAGTTTCTTTCTTCAAATCTCTAGCACAAACTTTATATAATGATTCTCCAACTCTGCCACTTAACCTTATCAGCCCTTAAGAGATCTCAATTGATCCTGACCAAATTGTTGAAGAATCTGAATAACTAATTCTAATGCAATTGAATTGATATATTGCAAAATCTATTGAAAATCAAGTATTACAAGTTGATTTTATATGAAGATAAATTAATTTCTCTTTCAAATGATACCAAATTTAACCTCCTTGGTATTACTGATTATGAGATATGATTTAAAAGTTTACAACTTTTACAAAAGTTGTAGATTTTCAGTGCCTCAAGTTAATCATGTGACAGATGTTAACACTGTGTATTGAAATATAGTACTATCTGATTATGGGTGAATTTAGATACCCCTGCATTGTAAACATGTGAAGCATCTGACCATAAAGGCGTGAAGAAAAGCGAATTGCCAGTGACCCGTTTTCTTTTAGCAATTTACATCAAATGCCGACATATACTTTAAATTCTCACAAACATCTCCATCAATAAGTTTAGAAGCATCTTGTATGAAGAGGTAGTAGTATTTATCTCAAACAATTCCATAATAATGTTCCATGTAATCTCCCTGACCAGCAATTAATCTTAATCATTGCTCCCTTTTCTTGGTGGTTTTATACCAAAAGTATTCAGTACTGCCATCTGGTGGTTTTCACGGAAAATACTATAACACAAAATAATCTGCATAAGACAAAATATTGCTTTGTCATTCAAAACTCAAGAGGTGGACAATTGATTAACATTTTTTGTAGTAGAAAAAAAAAAAAATAGGGTTCTTTTGATGTTGCCAGAATTTCATAAACAAAATTTGAAGTCAAATGAAATGTCAGATTTTAAAAATTAAAAGACACAAAAGAGTAAAATGTTGATAGTCAAATGTTTTTCTAATTAAATGAAAACAAATTAAAGTGGATTAAAGCTGAAAATAAGTGAGAAAATTTTTTACATCAAATTTTAGAAACACTTATTCACAGATAAAAATCACTTTGCTTCAGAGTATGACTTGAAAAAAAAAAAAAAAAAAAAATCTTTTCCATAAAAGTAAATCTATTTCTTACCTGATAAATTTTCTAACAATCGACATCGAAGATCAAAATATTGAGAACACTGATTTAAAAGCCTATAAATATACAAGAAATAAAGGTTTAGTAATAAAGTCATAAAAAAAAAACAAAAAAAACAACAGACTGAAAAGAAGAAATCAGATCAAGAAATTTGGCCTTTCTACTCAACAGATGAATTCTTATCTTTTTAAAGGATTTGGTAGAATTAATCTCATTTCATGTACTATGATAAAAAATAAATCCCAAACATTCAAATAACACATTTTGGAATCAATTTTTTCTCATTGAATGCAATCAACAAAGCAGAAATTGTTGATTTCATTAAGAGAACTGATTTTGATATCATTTTTATATAGAAAGTTTTGAAAATGTCTATTTCAACCAGTTTAAGAATATTAAATCTAAGAACACCCACACACAATTTGATCATAGGAATGAAGTCTTGTGCAAAACCAGTCACACCTTTTTGAAGAACTGATAATAGAGAATTGGTGCACAGTTCGTCACAATGTCTACAAACAGCCTACCTCAAGTTTTGAATTCAATTTTCCTTCAACTGATTGCTAAGCAAGGCTAGAAAGACCAGCTTGTCCTGTTATTTAACCCATAGCTAAGGCAAGGAGAAGAAATGGATACATACCATTTCCAAGGGTATTCATGCTAAGGTGAACACACTATACTTGGATGTAATTTGAGCTTGACATTCCGATCCCACATTTGATGCTGATAACCACTATGCTACACACATGATATGACATACATATAATAAATATACATACAAGTCTGTTTGTAGTCTGTGCCTGATGATTGCAATGTGCATGTTTTGTAATGCCTATTTGTAGGACAGACTTTGTATCAATTCTGCAGACGACATTCCAGACAGTGTTCAGGTTTGGTTGGTTGGTTGTTGGATTTAACGGCATGTCAACTCCTATTTGGGTCAATTTATGCCGAAGCCTTATTAATTTATGAATTTAAGATGGTTATTTTGTATAAAAGGTTGAAAGGCTGTTGGGTTTCATAATCTTCTGTGTTTTTTGGGATTGCTTTTTCTTGTGACTGTTTCTGATTGTGTATTTTAATATTTACATTCGTACATGCATATATATGTCTATAAGCACATACATATACACTATTTGAAAGGATTATATTTTATTGAGGATCTTTATTTCCCTGAGAAAACTGTATATATTTTCTGTGTCTGTATTTTTGAATATTTCTTTTAAACCTTTTCCATTGAGATATTTTTGTCTTGTTCTGGTTATGATTTTGCATTCCAATAGAATATGTTTAATTGTGATTAAGCTTCCACATCTACATTTTGGTGGATTTGTCTTTTTTAATATATAAGAATGGGTTAAGTATGCGTGTCCTATATGTATTCTGGTTATGACGACTTGTTTTTTCCGAGTATTTCCAATATTATTTCCCCATTTTAGGTTTAATTTGAAATAGTTTATTTCTGGTTTGGTTTTTCCATGAATTTTGCCACTTGTTTCTTATGTATTTATTTATTTTAGATTTTAAGTCTGTATATGGAATTTGAAGATTTTCATCTATTGTCATTTTTAAAGATGATTTAGCAGCAATATCTGCCTTATCTCCTCCTCGGATGCCGACATGGCTAGGAATCCAGCAGAAGATGATATTTTTGCTTTTTTCCATTTAATGTAGTTCATATAGAAGTCTTTGTATTAATGGATTTTCCAGTCTTTTCCCTTTTAGGGATGTTAATACAGATAATGAATCTGAGAAAATAATGTAGTTTTCTCCTTTGTTTTTTGATATGAAGTTTAGTGCTAATTTTATTGCGTAGGCTTCTGCACTGAAAATAGATGCTTCATTTGGCAAACGTTTTTTGATAATTGTTTTTTTTATTGCTGCGCTGCCTGTTTTTTCTTCGTCTTTTGAGCCGTCTGTGTAAATACTTTCGTAGTTTTGATATTTTTCTTTTATTTTTGAGAATTTTTCAATGTATATTGTGGGGTGTGTTTTTGATTTTGATAATTTGTTTAAACTTAATATTATGTTTGGATTTTTGATTATCCATGGTGGTATGTTTGATTGGTTGGTTTTAAGTATTTGATTAGATTGTATATTATTTTCTTGAATGATTCCTTCTATTCGGAATCCTAATGTTTTGATTTTATTTGTGTTAAGATTAAATTTCTCTTTGTGATTTGGTGTAAGTACACAATCGTGTGTGGGGTTAGAAGGACAGGAAGAGAGTTTTAGATAGTATTGAGTTGCTAGTTTCTCCATTCTTAGTTGTAATGGGGGTTCGTTTGCCTCTACATGTAGACTCTCTATAGGTGAGGTGGGATAGGCTCCTAGAGCTATCCGAAGGCCTTCATGGTGTATTGTGTTTATTGTTTTTAGATAAGACTTTCTAGTTGATTGGTAGACCATGCTGCCATAGTCCAGTTTGGAGCGGATCAATGTCCTATAAAGTTTAAGAAGGGTTTCTTTGCTAGCTCCCCATTCTGTATGGGCTACTGTTCTCAGTAGTTGGAGAGCTTTAAAACATTTTGTTTTTAGGTAATTGATATGTGGTCTGAAGGTCAGTTTGCTGTCAAAGATCATTCCTAGAAATTTATATTGCTGAACTACTGGTATTTCTTCATTTCCTAGTTTTAGAGTTGGGTTATTGTGTAATTTTTTCATTTGGCAGAAGTGTACAGATTTTGTTTTTGTTTTTGATATTTTAAAACCGTTTTCGAGAGTCCATTTGTTTATTTGATGTAAGCATGGTTGAAGTTGTCTTTCTGCTGTGTTGAGGTTTCTCGATCTGTAATATATTGTAAAATCATCAACATAAAGGCTACAGTGTATTCCTGATTTGATGTTTTTTATTATGTCATTTATTTTTACTTTGAAAAGTGTAGGGGAGAGTACACTTCCCTGTGGTACTCCCTCTTCTTGCTTTTGATAATCAGAATGTGTAGCATCTATTTGTACTTGGAAGAGTCTATCTGTTAAAACTCCTTTTACAAAGTTTGGTAGTCGACCTCTTAATCCTAGTTTATGCAGATCTTTCATTATACCATGTTTCCAGGTTTGATCAAATGCTTTTTCTATATCAAAGAATATAGCTATTAGATGTTGTTTGTTTAAATTGGCCTCACTTATGGCTGTTTCTAGTCTTATTATGTGATCTACTGTACTTCTTCCTTTATTATATCCACATTGATATTTTGATATGTGCTTTCCTTCTTCTAGAAACCAACTCAATCTGGCGTTGACCATTCGCTCCATTGTCTTACATAGACAGCTTGTTAATGCTATTGGTCGGTAACTTTGTGGGTTGTTTCCCTCTCTTCCTTCTTTGAGTATGGGAATAATTACTGATTCTCTCCATATTTTGGGAAATTTGCCAGTAGTCCAAATATTGTTAAAAATATTCAAAAGGTATTTCAGCGAATTCTTGTGGTAGTTGTTTAATAAATTCATAGTCGATTTGGTCTGGGTCTACTGCTGTATTATGGGATTTTTTTAAGGCTTCTATTAGTTCTGCTTCGGTGAATAGATTGTTGTAGGCTTCTGTATTTTTAGATGTAAAATTTAGTTGGTTATTTATATCTTTTTGTTTACACTTTTGTAGGTTTTGATTTTTGCTCATTTTAGAGTTTTCTGCAAATGTCTCTGCTAGTAGGTTTGCTATCTCTTTTTTGCTAGTTACTTTAGTGCTGTCCTTTTTAAGATGTATTATTGGGTATATTTGATTTTTCCCAGCTATTTTTCTCATCATTTCCCATATTGTCTTGGTTTTGGAATGTGTATTTAGGCTATTTACATATTTTTTCCAACATTCCCTTTTTGCTTCTTTAACAGTTTTCCGTGCTACTGCTTTGAGTTTTTTCATTTCAATCAAATTTTGGGTTGTGGGTTCCTTTTTGAATTTTCGCAATGCTGCTTCCCGGTTTCCGACTGCTTTTTGGCAGTTTTTGTCATACCAGGGTTTAGTTTTTTTTATAATTATTTTGCTTTTTTGGTATATTTTCTGAGGCAATGGTTATTAATGTTTTGGTAAAATATTCTATCGAGTTGTCTGTGTCTTTTGACTGTATCAGTAATTGTTTACATTTGTTTTTGAAACCCTCCCAGTTGGCTCTTTTCAGTTTCCATCTGACGGGGCCTATCTTTTCTTCCTTGGCAGGCTTTTGATTTTCTAGAATGATTGGGTAATGATCACTGCCACATGTGTCGCTATGTGTTTTCCATGTATAATCCATACAAATTTCTGGATCGCATATACTTAAGTCTATTGACGATTCTGTTCTATTGGAGGGATTAAGGTAGGTTGAGGATTTATGATTTAATAGACATAAG
The DNA here is from genome assembly GCA_963932145.1 of Acanthosepion lycidas. NCBI lineage: Eukaryota > Metazoa > Mollusca > Cephalopoda > Sepiida > Sepiidae > Acanthosepion > Acanthosepion lycidas. The sequence continues at coordinate 956,156 of OZ010596.1, forward strand.
TTATGGGTGTTAATTATTTCTTCCATTATTTTACCTTTAGTATCTATTTTTTTGCTATTCCATATAGGATTATGACTGTTAAAGTCTCCTAGTAAGATTCTGGGTTTAGGGAGTTGCTCCATCAAGTTGTTTATTTCTGTTGTATTTATTGGTTCCTGTGGGGGTATATAGATGGAAAGAATTGTGATGGTTTTATCTAGTGTCACTTGTGTTGCTATTGCTTGTAATTTAGTTTTAATGTGTACTTTACTTTGCGGTATGTCATTTCTAATCAATATTGACACTCCTCCATTAGCTCTATGTCCTGTATTGTGGTTATAGTGGTATTGTTTATAATTTTTAAGTTGGCATTTTCTTGTAAAAAAGTTTCCTGTAAGCAGATGACGGCTGGATACAGTAGTGACATAAGTATGAGTAGGTCATTGTAATTAGATTTTATTCCATGACAGTTCCATTGCAGGATCTTATGTGCCATGATTATACTTTCATTTTTTGGGGGTAAAGTTACCTGCTAGGTTTATATCATTTGTCCTCTCTAGTTTTTTTTCCATCTCTTGAGTTTTTAGAAGCTTTGTCTTCAACTGCTTGTGGTATCCTTCGGTCAGATTTTTGGTTTTGTTTTGAATTTTGTTTGTTTTCTTTCTCTTCTATTTCCATATATTCCATGGGCTCAAATTTATTTTCATTTGATATATTGATTCTTGATTTTGAATTAGATCTTGATCGGGTGCTTTCTTGCTCTGTTGTCATTTTTTTTTCTTTTTGTTTATTTTTCATTTTCTTATTTTGGGTTTGGGAAGAAGAGGGTTCGCTGGAGTTTTGTTCTATGTTTTCTTTCCAAAGTTTTTTGCCTTCTGGGTTTATTCCATTTGATCTGGATTGTTGAGTTTTATTTTGATCCGATTTAAGTTCAATTAAAAAGGTTTTTAATTCTTCGAGGAAAGCTTTTAATTCTTTGCATAAATTTGTTATTTCAATTGAATCTTTTATTTTATCTTCATTGTTTATTTTATTTGCTTTTTGTGCCATGGAAGCATAGGTGTTTTCCTTTTATGTTATTTTTAACTTCCTTTTGTGCTTCTATGAAAGATATATTTTTTTTGTATTTTATTCTAATTATTTCTTTCTCCTGTTTATATATACTGCATTGTTTTGAAAGAGCAGAGTGGTTTCCCAAACAGTTTGAGCATAGGCTCTCATTTGGGCAGTTCTCTTCTTTATGTTCAGGTTCTTTTTCATTACATTTTCCACATATTCTTTTATTTCTACGGGAATCTCTGTGATGCCCAAATTTGTGGCATCTATAGCATTGAAGAGGGTTTGGTACGTATTGTTCTACTTTTATACTTTCATATCCAATTTTAATTATTGTTGGAATTTGGGGGGAGTTGAAAGTTATAATGTAGGTATTAGTTTGTATCTCTACTTCATTTTTCTTTATTGTTATTCTTTTGACATTTGTAACTCCTTGAGTTTGGAGTTCTGTTTTTATCTCCTCTAGAGTGCACAGGGAGAGCTCCTTGCTTTTTACTACTCCCTTTGAGAAATTTAGGGTTTGGTGTCGGTAGGCTTTTATTTCTATTTCTTGTAGTTTTTTTGTCTTATTAATGTGTCCGCATATATCTTTTTTTCTACTTCTACTAGTAGTGTTCCATTTTGTAATTTTTTTACATTTTTTGGTATAATGATATTTGATATTGCTTTTTGTATTTTAAATGGTGAAATTTCTGTTAATGCTTTTTTGCTTATTGCTTCAAGTACAATAAATCGTGGAAAGTTTTCGCTGTCATTTTCTGTTTCCGAGTCATTATCCACATGGGGTCTCTTGGAAGATTTCTTTTTTTCCATTGATTGTTTTTATTTTTTTTCATCATTCTCGCTCCCTACCCACCGCGGAGTCCAGTATTGGGACATGACAAGGGGGAAACCCATTCGCCTTGCCATGTCGGGGCTACGTGAATGATATACTCTCTTTGGGAGGAGTCTATGAGCACGCGTGTTCCTTTGTTTCCGTTTTCCAAGTATTACGGCTGTGAAGGTTTAGCAAGTGTGTCAGATCCTTTTTTTCTCCCAAATTGATTGACCCTCAGCCACCGCCTTCCATCACATATTTAGGGTTAAGTGTTAGTTTTGGTTGGGAAGAGGAGTGTCAGTTATAGGTTTGGGATGGATTATATATGATGGGGCTTGACATGACCAGCCGATTGATCGGATCGGGCCCCTCCGACCGCCCGTCTAGCCCAGGTAAGGGCCAAAGTGGTGTGTTACAGGATTGTGACCGCTTTACACCTGGGTTACAACCTGCTCAACCACCAGGATCCCGTCGCCACCCACGGCCAACAGGTGGCCCCATTGAGGGACTTTTACCCTCTGCAGGGGGGCAGTCGGCGTATTCTGATGCCCCACCAACTTGGCCGGTTCAGGTTTGGTGTTATTCCTAAAACACTCAGAAATTGTTGTAGCATTACTTCATCTGATTCCTCTCCCTTTGACTTTTTTAATGCCTTTTGGAATAGTCTATTTTTGAGATCACAACTAATTTTTCTAGTCTGTCTAATTCCTTATTAATTGGTTCTAAAGCTGCAAAAGGTACATTCCTTTTTGGCTTAGATGTTGGTGTTATATTCTCTTTTAATCCAAATTTAGCTTTAGTTTTTGTGCATGTCCCCAATATTTCTGGAAAACTCTTTTTCAAGTCATTTTTTAATTTTTCAGTTGCTGTATTAGCACCGGAGATAACAATATTTATCTTGTTGCAAAAAGAGTTAATTGGAAGGTGGCAAAGATCAAATAATGCAATGCAGTCTGTTCCAAATAAATTAGCAGTATTCTTTAATACAAACACCACCGCTTTCTTGTTTTTTCCAGCAAAAGAAATGTTACAGGTGAATTCACCCAAGAAGTTCAATCTCTTTCCTTAAATGCCATACACAACTTTATTAGAAGTCAATAAATTGGATTTACCCATTTTTTCTCCATGTCTGTTCATTTATAATAGTGATATCAGATCCTGTAACCAGTTATAATTTTATTTTTACATTATTAATTCCCACAAAAACAAATTTCCTCTTTTGAGTTGTTTCTAACTCAATTAAAGCTACATTTGAAGTCTTGTTAATTTTTCTTTTATGCTTATATATCATGTTCACACACGTTTTATTTTTTATCCATTTTTTGTATCCGCAGCAAATACTTTTGTGTCCTACCCTCCCACATTTGTAACATTTTTCTTCTTGAAAAAACAATTACTTTTGAAATGCTTACATCCACAACCGTGGCAAGTATTAAGTACTGAAGTGAGGTATTGTCTTTTTTTTACTGTTGTTAGGAGTTGAAAAACGTCAACAATCTTTTCTCTTAGATGGTCGGACACTATGTACTTGTGAATTGTCTCTTTCCTCAATCCTTGCAGTATTGGGTTTTAGATTTACAATATATTGACACTTTTCCGCTATTTTCTGGGGAGTTACTTTGGGATCCATTTCTAATTTAACAAGTATCCTGGATCTTATTTCTGCATCCTTGTTAGAAGTTAACTTCTCGCATTCCAATTCATGACTCCTGCATAAGTGACAAGATCTTCATTGGCAGGCTTTACTAAGTTAAGACACTGTCATTGTGTATTAAATAATGAGCTCCTATCAGCCAAAATTTTTGATAGTATTAGAACAGTCTCATCAAAATTTCTCTCTCCTGGTTTTTTTTTTGGGTAAAATATAATTCACATATTTTTTTATGTTCAGCAGGGGACAATTTCCTTAATAATAAACAAACTTTTTTTTTCATCATTTCAATGCAAACAATCCCTTTTGAAGATCACTTTGTATTGTCTATAATAAGCCGGAAAAGTTATCCCTTCGTCTGGATTGTGTACAAATTTGCTGATTGAATTAGTAACAGCATCTGGAGTGAATGAACTTTAAGTCTTTCCTTCCATAGTTTTAGTAAAAAATTCAAAAAACTTCTGTTGTTGTAATTGTTGTTCATGTTTTTGTTGCTGTAATTGTTGCTCTTGTTGCTTTAGTTGCATCAATATTTGAATCATGATAGCTTTTAGTTCTACCATTTTGCTGTACTCTGCTGAATATTTTGTAGATTAATTTTTGAATAACTTTGCCTGGTTATTTTTCTGTAGTCCTGCAAATATGACATCTCTTTGGTGAAGTGGTAAAATATTACTGAATATCCATTATGACGTGTAGGATACATATATTTTATTTTTTCCTCATATAAGTTCAACGAATACTCATCGCCACTTTTGTAATGCCTGTTGTAGGAGAGACTTTGTAAATCACAGATACAATAATAGTAACACCTTCAAACAATACTTGGTCAGATGCCGCTAATTCCTATATATATCTTTCCTTTATCTGTCATGTGATCTAATTATTCAAGATGAGGTAGACTGTGCTTGTTCTCTGGCAATTCATGTTCAGACCCAAGTGTTGCTGCTGACACTTTATTCCTATATGACAGCATGGAACTCAGAGTTGTAACAAATGGTGAGGAACAAAATATATATTAGTATAGAATGTAATGTATTTCTTATTTTACATTAAGCACTATTTTATTAGCACCACCACTTGCTGAGAGCTATTTTTTAAATATATATAAGTGGACACTCTGAGGTCAACACCAAGTGGCAACAGTGTTTCATTCTTGAATGCAATCTTCAGGCCTGACGATTATGTTCATGCATGAAACAAACTGTTGCTGCTGATCAATGTTGACCTCACTGCACACTTTTAAATTTACACATGCTCTATCTATGATACTGAGCATTTTTACCCATAAATATAGAATACCATAAAACTATATATATATATATATATATATATATATATATATAAAAAACCCCTACACCACATATTTATTATGCAATTAATCATTAGATTAGATCTTCTGTTTAAAATTGATTAAGGTTATCCATGTATTTTCACAGTTCTTACCTTTGGCTTGATCCTCGGATTGCACTGGATGTCACCCAAAAAGGGAGTCGACTCTTGAGTAAGACTTTTAATAAAAATTTGTGAGGACTGACATCTTCATTGTCGTTATTTAAAACTTCTGTCTGGCTGAGTTGGTAGTAGTGTTTCAAGGCAGCATTCCTAATGTCTGGCTGTGTGGAGCCAACAAGAATGTCAATGATAAAGTCATTGACACACGGTAAGGAATAGAACACAGCTGGGAGGAAAAAAGAAACAAAAACAAATGAAACTTAAAACAGGTTGAGAGTAAAGAAAAAAAAGTAGAAAGTGAAAATAAAAACAAAGTAGAGGGTTGCTGTGTTGTGTTAACATAAGAAAGGTCAAGATAACAGCAAAGATAGACAACTAATTCTAGACTTGAATAGGTCAGGATTTAATTAGTTCAGGTGGTGATGTTAGGAATAGTAAGTTGAAGTAGACTTTAGAAGGAATCAGAAAACGAATCTTAAACACGAAACAAGGGATGAACCTCTACTCCTGTTCAAAAGACTGGGGAGGAGTTTGAACTGGACCATAAGTGAACCTATCTAGTCCTATTAACGTTGAATTTTGTATGGCACCCAATGAGGATCAAACTCACTGCTTAATAGTAAAAGTCAACCAATCTAGACTCATTAACCACTACTCTATGTCAAGGTACCAAAAATGACAGAGATAATAAAGAAAAAAGAAGTTTGGAAAAATATGAAAAAAAAAAGAAAAAAAAAAAGGAAAGTAATGACAAGAAAACAAAACTCCAATTTTTAAGATCATTGTTTTTATTCTTACAGATTTTAAATTCTTTCATCTCAAAAGTTCAATTCTTTTATCTACTGTATATATGGTGTATAAAAAGCTTTTAGAGACTAAAAATCACAGAAAAACCTTCATGTGTACCAACATTGACAAATTAAAATTTTAGCTTTAAGCATGAAAAATATTCATAAATAAATGATGGAGACATTAAGGAAATACAAGTCTGAAATGAAAAGCTGTACAATGTTTTTTCAAAAGATGAATCTCAGCACATTATTTATTGGAGACTAACTTCATGTAAAATGCTCAAACCTCTTAGCACAGTTCAGCTTATATAGGACAGTAGCCAGAAATATAGGGAAAATAATATAAATTCTTTTGCTATTTTCACATCAATTTGATATTATTGCTTATATTGATACAAAATATGTTGTTAGAACAATGTGTTAATGACTCTTCTCAAAATTATAGACAAGACAAGTAGTATTTCTAGAAAATTCTAACTTCTCCATGATGCTGGCCCTGTGATACTGATATTGGGTGACTCAAGATTTACAAATATTATGCATCCAGAAACTCATACATAACTTGCTAAGCCTACAAATCTGCGGGGTTGGTGATAATACTTTACTTCAAGTTTAATTGACCATAAATAATGGATGCCAAAGATATGTGTGTGTGTTTTGAAAGAAGGATTGAGTAAAGAAAGAAACTCACTTAAAGATCCACTTCTTAATTGTAAGCAAGTTATCAGAATTTCTAAAGCTTCCCGTGCAATGTTGCAATCTTTGGTGCTCAAGTTTCCCTGCTGAGCACACACACCAGCATGCAGAGTCTGACCCTCACTTTCACTGCCCGTGCTGCCTGTGCTACCTGAAAAGATATGCAGAAATCAAAAGTGCAAACTAAAGTTTGTAAAAGATTTTACAAATAACAAAAATGGTTTATCATTTTCACTAATAGTCATCTTTATAAATTAGTATTTAGCAAAGCAGAACATGATACTGAAAGAAACAGGGAGCTGGACAATAGTGATGGACCAATCTCTGAAATGGAAATGGCCTGCTTACCCTGTAAATCAGCCTTTAAAATCCTTGTATTTTAACTGGTATTGAATATTGAACATTGGTGAGAAAATATGCAGCAAAATAGGTGCATTTATTTATTTTTACAAATATATTTCAAGATTTAAAAAAACAAACAAATCTTTAAATATCTGGGAATTTTTTTTTTTTAAATGTTGTCCCTTCAAAACTTAAGGGACTATGGTGCTGCACAGCTTCTCTTCTCGTTTGCTTTAATATCTGTGAATTGTCATGGAGAGATGAACCTAGTGTGTGGCATAATAGGAAAGTACTTGAAAACCATATCAAGGGTTGACCAAAGCTTTGCAAGTAAAATTGAATAGACAAAACTGTTCAAAAGCTGTTGATGGCTGTGTTAACATAAAATCGCTAAACATCATGACCAAGGGTTTCAGTGCACTAAAATGCCAGATTGTGTATTCTCTCCCAGAAACTGTAACTGTATAAATAACAGCTTGGCTCTGTGGATACTGAAGAAAAACAAATGTGTCTGGGCTGGTGTCTACAACAAGGATTAGCAAACCACTCTAGCTAGCAGACAAGTATATTCAGAAAACAAGTAACCAGCCGTTATTAATCTTGGGAAAGATAGAGAGTGTTTTATTGCTGACTTCATGGTTTCAAATTCAGAGTGGTCTTTTTTCATGACTCTACCAAGTGAGAGAGAGTTTAGTCTGTCCTATTATTTTACCTATAGTTTAGGTGTGTGTGTGTGTGGGGGGGGGATAGCTCCTAACTTTTCCAAGGACATTAATGTGAAATGAATGCAACAATTTTGGTTAGAATTTGAACTTTGCTTTCCAATTCCATTTTCTGGTCTAATGACCATTATGTCAACTGCAATTCCAGTCTGGGACCAATTACTGGAACCAAATGATCCCAGAAATCAAACTGATGCTATCTTTTCTTAATAAAAGAAAAGAAAGGAGAATTGTCAAAAGTGAATATTTCAGCCTATAAATCAGCAGACAATGTTTTGAAGAAATTCCTTGTCTAGATAAATGAAGCAATCAACTAGAAAATACAATAATTGAGAATTTTAAACAGCCATTTTTAATTGTTTAAGTAACAAGTTGTATGGATAATAGTTACCAGTGTGGAAGTGGGTTCAGAGAGAAGATTTCCAATTTCAGCTGAGTGTATTGCATTCATTCTCGCACTAATTAACTTTGGAAAGTCATTAATCTGACTCTTATCCTTTCCGACTCCAGATATGGGTTAAATATCAAGGTAAACTGGATTCACTAGCATTGGATGGCAGCTTGTCTAGGAGAAAGACAACTCAAAATTTTCAAAATTGTGGTGAAGACAATGGGAAACTATTCCATCATTTTCCGAAGAAATCATGGCTTTTCATATACAACATGGACCTGTGTAGAGTCATGATCGCTTATATCCAGAAGAGACATGGCATTAAAAAAAGAAAAAGTACAACAATTATTTTTTACCTCTATCCATCATAATGTGATTGTATTGCTTGCATTAGTGAAAACGTCATTCAATTTTAATTGCTTTTAGAATGTCATACAAATGTAGAAAAAAAAAACAAAAGAGAAACCCTCTTTTTCTAAATTATTATCATTTATGAATGTCTAAAAAAGAAATGAAGAAATCGTTGTCTTTTGGTTGAGACAAACCTGTGCTACTCTGCCGACTGCGGCGCCCAGTTGCAGCTGTGCTCTCTCTGATTGGTTGATTGACGCTCATCAGATGGAGGCGGCCAGCAGCTGCAGCCCAGGTAATACGCATTAGGCAAGCCACAGTTTCACCAAAATCCTGCATTGTCATTGTCTGAAAAGAAAACAGTTTTACAACTGTCAGCAATAATAAAAATCAACCCAAACATCTTATCAAAGTTATTTTCTATTTGTTATAATTCACTTTTTGCCCAGATGAGTTTTTTTCTCCAGTGGAGATTAAAATTACAGGACTAGAAAAATGTAAAAGAAAGTGACAGATTAATGGAATAAATTAAAATCAATTATTTGGTGGTAATGAAACCAAATAAATTTATTTTGAAGCACAGCAGATTTTGTAGGTTTAAAAAAAAAAAAAAAAATTCTTACTTGAAGTGCTTTACTTCCTGCTCCCCCAGATGATTCCACACTGACACTGACTGACCACTGTGCCCCTCCAGTTGCTGCTTTTACTGTTGCCTGAGGTGATGGTGGGTAAACTTCACCTGTCACAGTTTGACCACACAACAGAAATCTGGAAGTTAAAACAAATATGACAACAATCACTTGAATAGAAAAAAAAAACATTTCTGACATTTCCAACTAAATAATATTTTTCATTGTTTTACATTAAGAAATGTAATTTGTTTGTGAATTCATTTTGATTACTTTCTTCTGTTTTACTTTGTTGATTTTGAACCAATCTAGTCATATGCATTAAACTGTAAACATTAAGAATAAAGAAATGGCTGCTGAAGACATTGGGTAAAATTTAAAATAAAGAAAAAGTGAATAAATTAATGGGAGAATAATGTTTGGAATTGTGAAAATACTTTATCTGAAAATGGCAAAACAATTTTCAGTATTATGACTATTGTTTGTCAATAATGTAACATGGAATATAAGCTGTTGAGAAAAAATGAATTCTGAAGATACTGAAGATATTACAAAATCCATGTGAGCACACTGCCATTATTCATGCCTGGTAATAAAAAATAACAGGTGCTTATGAATCTCTTATGACACTCATGATTGGTGGTAAGTGAAAATATTTGTATAGCTGCACCTATACATGGTCTAGGTTGTTTATCTTGCTCTACAGATAGAGCATATGATGCAAGCGCATTTTCATTTATGAGGTAAGCTGTTAAAGTAATAAACAGGCCTCCATGGAAGATAATATGAAGAGTCTAAATGCCTTATAAAGTTACTTCTTTGTTCTAAACTCCTGCAAGTTGATTTGATACTCAAAAAAATAAATTTCGTACAAAATTAAATAAAAACTATCAAAACTATATATATATATATATATATATATATATATATAATCCTGAAAATGCTTTTTCATTTTAGAATCTCTGAAAATCTAGGGTGTTTCTTGTTTGTTTCTGAAACTAAACTGCTTGCATCTAAAAAGTTACCAAACTGTTGTTTGGGTTTGTAAGGGAATCTTTATCTTGGTTGATGCAATAAAGTGCTACTTTGAGAAAATATTTGTAACTTTTGTATGGGGCAGAAGTGTGTGTGTATTATATATATATATATATATATATATATATATATACACACACACACATTATGAAAGGATAGCTGTTCAAGCTGCCTGAAGATTGCATGAACATGAAACTTGAGTTACAACTAGACCCATGCTTTCATAGGATTTAATGTTGCTAAGAGTTTTTCACTCAGTCTAGGCAATCTAGGTTTGCTCTGCCCACCACTTACAAGTTCTTGAAGATGTATGTATTAAACTATATCAGATGAGCCTATGTAGACAGAAAGAACGTAGTTCACAAATGCGAAAAAAATAGCTAAACAAATTTCATCCAATGTTCGTCGTTTTTTTCTCTGCTGAAGTTCGGATTATTTTTCAAACTTGGCCTATGTTTCATTCTGCGTGTAAAGACGTTCTCCCTCCCCATCAAATTAATTCAATTCTTTATAAATACGTTTGTAGTTGCGGAGCCAACTACATAGGGAGAACAACTCAATGCTTAGACATGAGAATAAAAATTAGAAATCACACCTTGCCGTTGAATGGACTCATCCCGAACACCTATTAAAGAACAGAGATTGTGCAGCCAAATTTAGTGCTGATTGGTTCACCGTGTTGTCCCGGTCACACTCTTTATTTCATCTAAAGGTTCTGGAGGCACTTTACATCGGGTCCCTTAAGCCTTCTTTGTGTAAACAACATGAGTGTTTGTTGGGGCTGTCATTTGACTCTAGTTCTTTTTGCTTTTTTTTTTTTCCCCTCCCACAACTTCCTTTTATTGTACATTTTTCTGTGTTAATTTTAAATTAAATCTCCTGTTGAAGCCTGAAGAGTAGGAGCAAAACCGGTTGCTTCACCCGTTTTTAATATGTCTCGTAATATTAAGTTTTATACTTTTATTTCAATCATTAAATTTTGTACCTACAAAAATATCTTTAAATATATATAATTATATATATATATATATATATATATATATATATATATATACACACACACACAAGGTGATTGAAAAGTAACTCAATATTTATGTATGATTGACTCTCCCATCTTAATATAATTTTTACAAGACGGGAGACTCCATCATACATAAAATAGGGAGTTACTTTTCAATCACCCTGTGTATATAAAATAGGCTGCAAGAGTATGCTGCACCAATCTTAACAATTGAGAAGAGCTTAAATGCTGTGAAAATCAGTTACCAAAACCCTTACTTTTATCTGGGGTTGAACTCTAAATGAAATGAGCAACAATTTTTAGGCAATCTATATTTCATTTTTAATTACTTTCTCTAACAATAGAAAAAGGTTTTCAATTGAATCACTTTCAACTGTCAATTAGAAACAGAAATGTCTACTAGGTGAACAGCAACTATAATTAGATAGCATGCTTCAATTCCATTGACTCTCACTCTCCCTTTTCAACCACTGATGATAGGATCAATGAAGAAGAGAGTTCTATCTATTTCCAATGGCCATGAACTATGTTTTACCCATATTTCATTGTATGGCTGTATGCATCATAGTTTAAATGGAAATGCCTGTTGAATGTGGGGGAGGCACATGCACATTCATTAAAAGTCACCAAGAAAGAAAGAAAAATGAAATGCAAGTTTTATTCACCTTGCCAACTGAAGACAAATGGAGTAACAGCCCTGTCGTATGGAATAGCAAACCTCAGTTGATATAGCTTCAGGTTGGAGGATCCGAACAACTAAGCCCAGTCCACCAGCCACAAGAAAATCATCACAGAATCTACGTGCACTGTGTTGAACTCCAACCTCTTCTCCAGTAGGCATCAGTTTACTGCTGAGCACCTAGAAAGGAATCAAGATCGGGTGAAACAAAAAATCTTTTAAGAAACAAGAGAGAATCTTCTCTATTATCAAACACAAAAAGTTTCTCTGAAATTCAAGCCAAGAAAATATTTTCATGATCAACAAAAATTTCATTTGAGAGAAAAACTAAAAAGATAAAAACAATGTGCCATATTTATAATGCTGTTATTTTCTATTGATAATTACATTTTGATTTATATTTTTGCACAATTGTGAAGGGCCAATCCTCATTGTTTGAGGCATCTCAATAGGGAAAATGGAGAAATGTCAAGAGAGATGTGCAATTGTTGCCGCCAACATCCTGTACTTTAGACACGACTGTGCCATACTCTGGCCAAGTGGGTGTGTAGATAGGTACTTGACCCCATACACAATTTATTCATATTGTTAGTGATAAAGAGGAGAAAAGAAGTAAAAAAAATTCTAGGGTCTTTGGAAACAATTCTAGTTTTTCTTTAAATTATAAACTTATTTGTCAAAACTGAGCAATCCCAAAAAGAATGATAGAAACAGATTAAAAAACATTAAACCTAAAAGTTCTTATAAAGAAAAAGCTATTTAGAAAGTAGAAAAATTAATAGAGGTAATGGATTTATTATTTCACAACTTTTAATTAAAGAATTCTGCTTAAATAATAGAAAAATGACTCACCTCTAAATTATAAAGTAATCTAAAAGTTGACATTTCTGGTCCTGTGCTGTCTAGCAAAGATTTGAGGATTTCTTGAGGTGACTGTTTTGAGGCTGAACATTGAGGGGAGCACGAAGATGATGATGATGACGATGACGACGATGAGGATGATGATACTTTTTTAGGACTTGAGCGAGGACTGACATCATCAGACGAGGAAGACTGCTTGGAGTCAAGCTGAAATTTAAAGCAATACTTAAATCATAGCAAGACAACTGTGGACGCGGTTGTCTCCCTTGAATTACGTCATTAAATCATTTATTAACTTTATGCCAAAAATGTCTTTATAGAATTTCTTGCAAAAAAAAAAAAAAAACTTGCAAAAATCAGGCTCTGAGAAGAGTTAATAAAACACCTTCAAAAACTAGTTAGAAATCATTTCTACTTAAAAAAAAAAAAAAAAAAAAAAAAAAAAAAAACACATTTTACAATTTTACAGAATTGTTTTTGCTATTTTGTGATGAGTTAAATCAAACCTTATAACTTTTGTTAGTTTTGAAAGTGAGAAAAGAAATTGTTGCAATTGAAAAATATCTGAACCTTTTGGCTGATTGAGTCAAAGGCATCCGATATGGCTGGGTCTGTTGGAATCAGCATCAGCAACTTGCGAACTCGTGATGTTATTCTGAAACAGAACAAGTCAAACATTGATTTCAGAAAGAAAATGTTAATTCTTTTATACAATTTGAACTTTAAAGATAATTCATAATCAAATGTTCTATTTCTTTTTTGACACAAATCCCCACTATTTCTTAGTGGGGTGGGCCAGTTGCAGGCAAAAACATTTCACTTAGATCTAAAATTATTTTTTGTCAAAGAAAGCACAGATAAGAATTCTGATGTTTAGGTCAGTGGTCGACAACCTTTTGCTATGTGCCAACTTAGGGTTTTAAAATCATTCAGTGTGCCAACAGCATACATATTTTTATACATGTCAAGGTCAATACACCTGTTCTACAATATATTTTATATAGTAATATATAGTATATATTAAAATTGAAACAGCTGCATGCATTGCTTCGTGTGCCACAGGTTTCCGACCCATGGTCCAGGTGATTAAAACTGTAGGATTTTACTAATAGTAAGTAGATAAAACTACAAGATAGTATGGAAAGAGAAAGATGTTTCTGTTAACATTTGTTTTCAACATTACATATATAATTTGATAAAGATTATCACATGCAGGAATATATATGTCCTTGTAGTCAAGATATACTGAGAGCTGCTTTCATTTTTATCTTTTTACTTTATATCTTTGTTGATGCAGGAATGAATTTTATAGTCATAAACAGTCTGTCAATAGCAAAAGCAATAAAATATGTGATTAAAGTGAACATGGTAATTTTATCATTTTAGTCTACCATACAGCTAAAAGGATGATAAGATTTGTTATTTGATTTTCTTAGAATGTTCTACAAATGTGTTTCTTAACCTCCAGTCAATGGCGTAACTTTTGTTAGTGAAGAGTTTTAACTTGGTGACTACTGAAAAAGATTTGTTTCTAATACAAATTCAAAGAAAATAAATGAACTTTATGTGTTCAGACTCATGATTGCAATGTCTCCCTATTTTTAGGTATAATGACAAATCACTGCTGCCATCTTGTAACAATGTACACACAGATTGTAGCACAGAGTCTCACTTATGTATTTTCTTGTGCAAATGTGTTCACTATTCAGTTAATATACTCATGTTCTTTGTCAAATGCATTTTACTGCCAATTAAACTTAAAGAATATCAAGTAAAATGATTGCACATCAATAAAAAAAGGAGTAAAAACAGAATTTCATGAGAAAGCTAAAAGTATGTCAATTGCTGCTTTCTGGAGGACTGTAAAAACCATAATGTGTAAATGTTGGAGTCAAGTCATTTGTGATTTCAATAACCATAAATCATGTGTTTGGGTTGATGTGTTGCTGATAAGTTAGGAAATGATTCCATTTTCAAAAGAAACATTCATGAAATTTCACCTCATAGACTCCAAAGAACAACTGACGCTATGAAAATGAGAAGTTCAGTTTGCATTGTCAAGAAGCAACAGATTCTGCACTGATGTTGGTCTAATACTGATGAAAGAAAAGAAAGACTTCATATGGCAAGAATAAAAATGTGTTTTTGTTCACTGCTTTCTCCATAGAGAATGATGAAGAATGATTTAAATTAAAAAAGTTATGACTCTGGGATTGAATTCTCAAAGCTTACATTTGATGGGTGAAAAAAAAAAAAAAAAAAAAAAAAAAAAAAGTATCACTCATTTTCATGGGTTCTTTCATTAAAAAAGTTCATGGGTTTAAAAAGGAATTTTTTTCAAAAGAGTTGCAAGTGTGAGTAGAATTTACAATTTTTCTCTGAAAATTGTAGAATTCTTTTTTGCTGAAACATGGATTGCAGAGGTTCTTCATGTTGCCGATGTTTTCTATTATTTGTATGATTCTTTTATTCAAAGATAATTGTTTGTTTGTTTGAGTTTTATGGCATATCAACCACTGTGGGTTATTTAATGCCAAATCCAGTTTATATGAATTCTAAATGCCTATTTTGTATGGAATAAAAAATGTATAGCTGGCAACATTATTGTTTCAAAAAAAAAAAAAAAAAAAAAAAAAAAAAAAAAAAAAAAAGCCTATAGCTGGCAACATTACTCTTTTACAAAAAAACCTAGAGCTGGCAACATTACTCTTTTACAAAAAAACCTAGAGCTGGCAACATTACTCTTTTACAAAAAAACCTAGAGCTGGCAACATTACTCTTTTACAAAAAAACCTAGAGCTGGCAACATTACTCTTTTACAAAAAAACCTAGAGCTGGCAACATTACTCTTTTACAAAAAAACCTAGAGCTGGCAACATTACTCTTTTACAAAAAAACCTAGAGCTGGCAACATTATTGTTTCAAAAACTTAGAGCTGGCAACATTATTGTTTCAAAAACTTAGAGCTGGCAACATTATTTTTCTGAAAACATTATCTGAGACCTTGCTGTTGGATGCAGTTTATCGCCGTACCCAGGACGCGGATGTAGCTTACCGTCATACCCAGGACGTGAGTAAGACTTGGAAAACTAGGTGTTCACTATTTGCCCATAGTTGGGACCCTAACAGGTGCTACCACCCTGGGTCAAGGTGGACCTGGGAACACCAGCAATTAAGAGGTGGTTCCACGCTCCTCAAAACCTCCTGATCAGAGGCCTTGCTGTTGGATGCAGTTTAACATCATACCCAGGATGCTCAAACTTGGTATGATTGAAAAAAATTGAAACCTTTAAAGATAAACATGTGCATGAAACAAATGAAAAAGGAACAGATTGTATCTTTCTCTTGCTTTAATAAATTTCTTGAAAGAGCGGTATTTTCATCTGAATAATGTCAGTGAGATTTCCATGGGGCTGAATTTGTTTTCATTGTATGATGACAAACAGCTAATTGCTTTCATTCCATAATGAGTTGAAAAATAATTACTTGAAGACTTATGAAGTTTCTGCCATGGAAGTCATGGACAATGATGCTGAAGAGCTGGAAGAATGAACTAATTGACATGCAAAATAGTCAGCCCTTGAAGCACTGATTTTGCAAAGTTCCAAGAAAGAGTTGGTCTATTCTTTGTGCAAAAGCAACTAAACTTTTGCTATCAAATCCAACTAGAGTGAGTTCTCTGCATTAACAATGAAAAGCACAAAATATCACAAATCAATTCTAGCCAGATCATGCTTTAAGAAATATGCAACCAAATTTTGATTAGTTGATGAAAACTGATCAGCACCAAGGTTCCTATTAATTTGAAAGTTTAAGAAATTTAATTTTTGGTATTGAAGATATTAAAACCATGACTCATTATTTGAAGTGATTTATTCCCAGAACCTTAGATTTCCTACATTTCAATTATTTGTTAGCTAACAAATAATTGCTCCAAGTTTGACTCTCAGTCTACCTTCTGTAGAGTCTGCAAAGAGCATTCAAGTATTTTTTTTTTAGGGAAGAAATTGGTTGGGGGCAACATTTAAGTTTAATGACAGAATTTACATTGATTTTTCACTTGGAGATTTGGCAAGAAATAAAAATAATAAGAGAGTTCTTACTTTGGTTCTTCGAGTTCAGCCAGTTGATAGAGCATGTCAAACACTTGGCCTCCAATAGCCATTATCACTCCAGGAAGCATCTTCTCCTAAATTGCAAAAAAATGAACAAATTTTTTATTAAGAAAAATTGCTAAAAAAAATAAAATAATAAAAAGAAATAACAATATCAATCTAATCATCACCACTTGTAAACGCCATATTCTTTCTGAACAGGGAGGTTACATAATTTGATGTTTTATATCATGAAGAAACAAGATTCCATTCTGGGGTTGTAAAGTAAAAGCAATTTTTATGCTTAGCTTGATGGTCAAATGGGATTTAAACTTTAAGAAATAGAAATCAAGAAGAGATTACATTTTGCTTTGAGAAATAAAAAGTCACATCCACAAATTATGCAAGAAATTTGTTGCTCAATATTTGAAGGACTTAACTAAAAAAGATCAAAGTCGGTAGTCAATCATATAAGGAATATAAGAATAACTTAAATGTCAGATAATGTAGGATTCTTTAGCAAAGGGCAGCAACCAGTTGACAAGAGTAAAGTTTTTTTTATATCACAAGAATGAATATGAAAAGTTGGAACATCTAAACATAAATCATCAAAAGTGTCTTTGAATAAAGCATCAGCTTGAAGAGGACTTGATTCTTGAAGCATAGACAAATTAATCAAGTAAGCATTTTTACGTCTATGCAGATATTTCCAAGGCATTAAAATTTTAGCTAAGATAGAAAAATATTCTGATTTAAAAAAAAATATTTTTGAATTTCAAATAAAAAGAAAACGAAAAAAAAATGTCTTTAACGCAGAAGTAAAAATTTAATTATTTCAAAGAATTTTTATTGATTGTGTCAAGAAAAAAAAAAAAAACAGAGAAATCTTAATGAATTAACAAATCCTAATGTATTAACAAATGATATAAAAAGAAGAAATTCTTTACCTGCTCCAAATCAAAACTTTGCTTGTTTGATGGACTTGCGAGTAAAGGCTGAAAAGGGAAAAAAAAGAAAGAAAAAAAAAAAAAAAAAAAAAAAGGAAGAAGAAAAAAGTTATTTCAACTGCATCTCACCAATGATTTGAGTCTTTATTTCTAGGGGGAAAAATTCTGTTGGTAAAACCTTCTAAGAAAACCAAGAGAGGGTTTCAAATCAAACTAACTTTTACAGAATTTTACATTTTTAAGCACAAATTTCAGTGAGTCCACATGAAATTGTCTGATTTTTGTAAATAATCTTGTCTTATTCCAGTTGTTGCAAAGAACTAACATCTAGGAGAATTATTCAAATGAAATCTTTTCACCTATTTAATAATTGTTGCTAATCAGCTTTTCTATTTACCAACTTGTTTCACATACCAAAGATAAAAAGAAAATTGCACTTTGTTTTGTAATTAATGAACATTGAAAGATTCACTTTATTAGTTTAAATATATCTATATAAAGTATCATTATTGTTTATAGCAACATTTCAAACAATGTGTTCTTTACCTTTCCTCAACATTTATAATGTAGTAATTTTACTTTTTTTTTTTAATTAGTCAATTTTCCATCAAAACTAAATTACTTTACATTCAGCCCAAAGAAAGAGCTGAAAAGGAATTGATACTTTTTAGGGAAGTAGAATGAATATGATATGAAAAAAAAAATTAGACCCCCCCCCCCCCACACACACACTAAATTTAAAAAATTTTTTAGAACATTTAGAACAACAATTGAAATCAGGATAGTTGACAACATTTGTGTCAAGTGTTGATTGTGTGTTTGATTCATAAAAGGTCATCAAATATTTTGTTTTTCTTTTCAGAAACAAAATTCATTAACTAGGAATAAAAAGGGAAGAGAGATTATAATAATAATAATGAGTTGAGTTGAGTTGACAATAAGCAGGACACTTCAATAGAAACAATCATTGCTTGTATTGTTCTTACAGATCTGATTCTCCCAGCTTACATTCATGAGGCCAGCTGACATTTGGCTCACAATGAATCCCATTAATTTAATAAGATTTGACGGCTTTGGATTTACAAACCAAAATAATAACGTTAGCATCACAAGCAATTAACATAATCTTAGCTGGAAACACAAGAAAACACTCTGAATAGAGTGAAACTATCCAATCTTTCTAATCAACAAACAAGACTGGTAAATGTGTTATTTCATCAACAAGTCTTTTCTTATGCTATTTGCAGTCAAATTAATATCTTCATTTTCATTGTTATTATCATGTTTTGGTCAATTTGCCTGCCAACCTTCTTCAGGTGTCTGTCTGTTCTTGATTTTTATTCTAAGGACCCACTGGAGTTATTTTTGAGTAATATTTCTTTCATACTAAATTCAATTGCTTTATATTGCATCTCTCAGATTGTCAACAGCAAGACTCAAACTACCTCTTATCCTTGTCTTAACCAACTGATGTTAAAATCAAAGAATTACTCATAAAAAACTTAATAATAATTAACATTGCTTCATTTAAGAAATTCAAATATTACTTTTTGTAATGTTTTCCTCCTTCATCAAATTTATTTTTTACAGGTTTGGACAATAAATTTCTGATATGAATTTCATAACATCTTTTGATAGGCTTGGCAAGAACTACCAACACTTGATTTTGTCTCCATGGAACTTTTTAGTGATTATTAAAAATTAGTGAGGAGATGTTTGAAGTTAACAATCTTCCCACATGCATTTCATAAAACAGTAAATCTATTTCCATATAACAAACAATGAATCAATAATTAAACTAGAAGACAATCCTAATTACTATTTGCATTGATGTGAGTATGATGTTGATACAAAATACAAGTAGAATTAGATATCCGGAGTCAAGATTGGTAAGGACCAACTAAAAAGCTTGCACAACATTCAATTGCTTTAAATGTTTTCTTTGTACAAAAACTTCTTTAGGACATTTTTAAACTCTTACAAAGAATTTATGTTTAAGACAAAAAATGGTAAACTGAAAAAGCGAGAACAAGACTGTTGCAGCTCTTACTTTTCAGGAATGATTTACCTGGTCAAATCGGAAGCATTCTTGAACCTAAAAAATAAAAATAAATTCAAAACTTGATTCAGAAAAGAGGAAAATTTTGAGAGAAACTATTTTAGAATGAGAAAAATCCTTTAACAATGAGATTACACATTTTTACTTTTTTAGATTTTCTGAAAGCGATATAAAACTTAAGGTTCCAAGAGAATAAAATGGCTAATAACAGAATAGGAAACTATTTTTGACACAATAACAACTGCAAGAGTCATATATCATTAAACACAACAGAAATCGTTCTTCTGCTATCATTGAGAAATAGAAATCTTCTAATACTTGGTGGATTGTAAAGTAACAGTTATTTACAAAAACGCAAGAAAAAACTCAGGTGATTTTTTTTTTAAAAAGAGAATTGTTTAAGTAAAAAAAGTAAAGAAGCACTTGTCTATTTTTTTTAGTTGAATGTTTTTTTTTTGTCAAAACTGAATAAGAATCAAATGTCAAAAGACTTACTTCCTTCACCTGATTATTGGGAACGCCACTAGAAGAAGAAATGCGGACCTGCAACATTTGAGTGTCTTCAAAATCCAACTGATGCAGTAATTTTTGATCTTTATTGGAGTTTAACTGAAGAAAAAGCAAAAAAAAATTTTTTTTTCTGATTTTAAATGAAAAAATGTAATTTAACAGAAAATTATCCAGCGGGATTTTAAAAGAATTCTGATTTGGAATATTAGAATTTTTAAGAATGAAAAAGTGAATTTGTTTTTTATTTGTAAAGTTAGAAGTTACCAAAATTAAAAAACATTTAAATGATCATCAACTTACGAGCTTTTCATTTGCTACAATCTGAATGTTATCAACCAATTGACGAAGGCGACAAGCAACTTTTAACCTCACTAGTCCCAGCATTTCATTACTGTGACTCTAGAAAAAAAAAAAATGTTTGCTTGATGACATGAAGAAACAATTTTACATTCAAGTAAAAAAAGAAAGAATTTGAATTGGGAAATCAAAAAGTTCTGATGAGATTATATTAGAGAATTATTGCATGAAACTCACCAGTAACATGAATTCCTGCTTTGGTGATTCACAAGTAATGTAGAGATTGATTTGTTGGCCTTGGAAGGATGTTCCATGGGGAAGGATACTGCGAGGACTGACATGGGCTTCTTCTACATTCAGAATGTAAGCTTCAGCAATCCACAAAAGACGTTCAATGTTCAGCAGTTTCACTGGCCTAACAATAAACAGTGCATTAGATAAACATGGAATAGCCAGTATATCGGATATAGTTTTCGAATCAAAATTTTTTTTCTAATATCTACTCTTAGCTGTGTAACAAAGTTAGGTTGGAGAACAATAAGCAATTAAGCTCGTTAGCACAAAATGATTCTTAAAATTATAAAAGCTTAGCAAACTGGTTGTTGGATTATCCCAAAATAATCTTATATATTAATAGTCGATATATAATAGCTAAAAATATAATTAATACCATTGCTGTAAGTTCTGCAGAGGCTGAAAGGGGATTTTCTGTGACAAACATAATTTATTCTGACAAAAGAAATATTCTTGTTAAAAATGTTGCAAATCTTCTAGTTATAAATTTGATAGGGTCTTCCATTGGCTCTTTGGGACTGCAGTGATTCAGTTGAAATGTGACTAAGAAACCATAACACAGCTGATGACACTAGAGCATCATAATTCGGAACAGAAAGATGAGAACAGAATTTCAATCTGAAAATATCTTAATAAATAAATGTTTTATATTTAATTATCAAAATGCTTTAATTCTTTTTGATACTATATAAAGTGATTTGTTTTTATTCTCAGATTGAAAAGAAAATAAGCAGAATAGGTTCCTAAAGATTACCTGCCTTTATAGAACTGGTTCCTAGAAATTTGGGATGCCATTATTGGATACAAGCATTTTAGATGAGATAAAAATAGTTAGCAGACATATTCAGCTGGGACTGAGGGGGAGATCAATGCTTGAGAATTTGCTAAAACTCAACTAAAGAACAACAAACTTCTATCATTGACAAACTTCCTGTTCCAAATACTTTGTTATTTGGTTATTTTGAATTTAAATACAGAAGTGTTTTAACATTTACTTTAAGTTATGCTTTGTTTCTATTGTTGAGATGATTGTAATGATAAACGTACACAGGTATAAGCTTTAAGAAAGCTTTATTCAACTGAGAATACAAGGTTTGCGTATAGTATCCTTTTATAGTCCCAATAAACAGAAATAGCTCAAAGAGGAGAGTAACAAAACAAGGGGAGACAACTCTTGATTATTCATAACATTGATATTGATATGCACAGCCACAATATCAACATAGTGTTGGCTAAAGAATTTCTCATTGAAGCCTTGATAATACAACATTTATTCAAATTTTTTCTTTTTTATCATTTGTTCTCAATTACATGTTACAGCTGGTATGAATCATCATATCATATAAAAAGCAATGAATGATCAAGTGGCTGAGAGTATCTCCTTTGGAGACACATGAAAGATTTTGAGTCCCTGCCATAGAAACAAGATTTAGTCAAGTTCATCACTAACAAGTTTGATCCTAACCAGGTGTTCAACTATGGCCACCTTGTGCATCAGCTCCTTTGATTATTAACACTTTTTAAAGGCATTCTTTTATCATTTCTGCTGCTTTTTATGCCAAACATTTTTTTTTCAGCTGAAATGCTTGTTGTATTTTAAATTTGCCAGTCTAAAAATAAATTGGTTAAAAAATAGCATAAAAAGTAATAGAAAAGATGAAATACAAAAGTGCATACAGCAGCAATGATAATGACCACATAAACAGAAATGTGGATGAGAAAAGACCCTATCATTCAATACAATCAATTTTAGCTGAAGAAAAAAAAAAAAAAAAAAGAAAAGAAAACATGACTGTATTAGTCAGTGTTAGAGAGTATTAAAGAAAAGAATGCATTGTAAATTTAAGTTTTTAAAAATAAAATAATAAATTTATGCTAAAAGTCACACACCGGAAATAAATCGGGTCTCGAGATGTCAAACGTCGATTTTCAGAAACTACCAGGTTACTTTCAGATTTAGTTGCACAGCTGCAAATAGGAAAAAAGTTTTCATCAGTTGCTGTGGTTTGAATGCAGGATGCATCATTTTTTTTTAATTGACTGAAACAGATTGTCAATAGAACAATAATGATCAATAACTAAAGAGATGAATAGAGCTATAAGCCATATTGACTGAGAGAATGATCATATGATGTTTTTAAAGTTCATTTTAATCCAAAACTGGATGCACAATGACAAGTATACATTGGTCATATAGCATCAAACAAGACTTTAATCTTCAATTCTGAAAGTCTAATGAGTTTTAACCGTTTTAAAAATTTCTTTTCAACATGAGAAATTTTAAAGTTCAAGAACATCAAATTTTTCTAAAGAAAAATAATTTCTTCCAAATTAACAAAATGTGAAAAATGTATTTTTATTGGCATCTCAAGTAGTATATCAAAAGAAAAAAAAAAACCTCTGAATTGTCAAAGATTCCAAGGATTATCCATCAGTTTGTTCATTCTCCAATCATCATCAAGTGAGATTAATTAATTCAACTGAGTGGACAGCAGAAAAAAAATCTCTGAATCCAAGCCCCCCCCCCCTCCCAAAAAAAATAAAAAAAAAAATATCCTAAACAGAACAAGCCAAAGAAGAAAAGAATGAAGACTAAATTTACTTTCATTTTTTGCTTGTCCCATTCCCAATAAAAAATGCCCTAAAAATTTAAGAATCATTTATGACTTTTTTTTTTTTTTTTTTTTTTTTAAAGTTGCTTATAACTGCCATTTTGGTAATAACCTCTTTTTGGAAATATAAAAAAAAAATAACAAATGCATCATCAGTAATTAAGTGAGCACAAAAAAAAAAAAAAAGTTAAAAATATCATGCAGGAACAAAAAAGACAGCAAAATGATTAATTTTTTTTCTGTAAATAAAAAGTGATGCTTACTTGGACGGCATTGTTCCTGCAGCAACATCTGGAACAATAGCAGCAGTTAATATTTTGGTAGCACTGGAAAGAACCTGGCCCAACACAGAGCCTCCAATACCAATTCTAGATACCTGAACACACATTAAAAATAAAGAACAAAAAATTTCAAAAGAAAAAGAAAAAAATGCATAAAAATAGATATGAAATGTAATATAAAAATTTGCAAGAAATATTAAGAAATACTGATCTGAACAATAAAATAATTGGTATGAGGTATCACTAGAATTTGAACTCAGAATTAATATGTAACAATATGCCTAATGTGGAAGTGTAATGCCAAAAATTGACTGGTGAACAATATTTGGTCCAAGGACAGAGAGTTACTTTTCTATAAAAATAAAGACAAAATAAAACATTTTAAGGAAATGTATCTTTAAAGATTTAAGATTTTAAAGTGTCATATCACTTTTGAAGATACAGTAAGAAGAGAATGTTAATAAAGTGCAGACATTATGTGACTTTGCAGTTGAAAAAGGTCAGGACTTGACAAGTCAGTTGACTGGGAACTGTCCTGATTCAAAGTTCAGAGAGATGTTTTGACAAAATTTTGATAGCAGAGACATTTTGTGGATCATGAGTGAAACCAAATTGGAAAGTTTAATGTAAAGAAAACCATCACTTGTGCTATCTATTATTATTAATATTAATTTTTTTATCTTAATTTTCTGCAAGCAATTCCCTAGACAGTATTTGATTGTGTTGTAATGTCTGTTCAAATAGTTGAGAATTAGGAAGGCCATAGTTAGGGAGAGAGAGAGTATTGAAGGAACAGAAGACTAGGTAGAGAAAACAAAGAAGAGGTTTATTAAATACTCATACACAGAACAAAGGAAATACTTGAATGAATCAAATCCTACTCCAATGTGGCTACTTGCCATATTTATAAGTAGGAGCAGTCATTTGACACAATAGTAGGGAAAAGCTGGAAGTACATGGAGTCCTACTCTACAACAGATTGGTCAAAAGAAAATATGTAACTATTGACCAATCAAAGAAGCCTGAATAAGGTTCTCTTCCTCATAAAAATGATGCTGAGTGAAGGATTGTGGGGAGAGAGAGAGCAAGTGGGGGATGGCCAATCTTGCTGCTGGAGTGGGTGTATGTGTTACTGCTGGGGAGAGTGATTACAATACCCGAGACCATTCTTCCCTGATAAGATTCAATACAATCACCCATTGACCTTATCCTTCCAAATGATCATTACCACTGTGGCATATTTTATTTCATTTATTTAATGTTGTATATATGATTTCTAATCATATTGCAATAAAACCCCTTTACACTTGTTATGAAGTGTGTTTCTAGTTTATTTAAAAAGTTATCCAAACCACCAGCGACTATTGCATGCATCAAACTGGACAAGTCAGACAAGGTTTCTTCAATAGAGTCTTGGTTGATTTAAGTGAAAGAATTGCCCACAACCAAATCCAATTTTCATATTTCCTTTTATGTTATTTGGACACTCCTCTCTCTAGATAAAAAAATTCAGATTTCAGGGCTGTAGCTCTCTTTAAATCACCAATAAAAATTGCAAGGCAAATGTAAGATAATGAATCTTTGGTGGCCAATATTGTTGAGTACTTTCTACAAACATCAATGGTCAGTGTTCAATCCTGGATAAAATCTGGAATTTCCAAAGTTAATTTTTCAAGTTAGGCAAGGTTTCTCTACTTGGAAGCGTAAAGAAAATTTTTCTTTCCCACCATTTCACTTTTCCTTTCAGTAAATATAAGAAACAACATAGTTTACCTCTAATCTGTTGTAGCATTCAGTAATGAATTTTTTGTGAAGATTGACAGGATCCTGAGAAAAATGAGAAAACAAAAATCAAGAAAAATTCAAAATAAAAATTGTAAAAAAAGACAAGAAAAAAGTAGAAAAAAATGATGAAATTTGAAAGGAAAAATGTTTACCTTTTTCATTTTTGGCGTCAGATTTGAATACGACATGTCTAAAAGTAAGTCAATAGCAGCTTCAGCAATTGTTTCATCTGGTGTATTCAAGCAGGTTTCCCAAAGAAACTCCAATCCACAAAGGTCAGGCTTTTCAACAATCTAAAAATAGAAATATATGAAATTACAGATACATATTGGATGCAAAGCTGCCTTGGCATAGTTAATGGTGAATGAGCAGGTCAAACACAGTATAATTACTCTGGAGGGAGTTTGATTCTCAGTGGGAGCTCCATACTTTGTGCCAAACAAAGTTAAGCTTAACAAATACTGATAAACTGGATGCAAAATAGATAGTTACACAAAAATGACTTGAGAAAAAAGAGGATCTAATTTGAAGAGGGGACATCAAAAAGTTTGAAAAAAAAAAAAAATGGAATAAAATTAGTAAAGAAAACCATTTGGTCTTTGCCATGTGTGTGCGTGTGGATATATACATGGACACCCTCAGACTTTACATTGGAGTAGACAATCTTTTATCCCAAACTCTTGAGGGTCATGCAGTTTTTGGAATTTGAAAGGTTTCATATTTTTGAAAGATAGTATAGACACTTGTATATCTGAGAACTCACTAACAGTAATACCCATCTTTTCAAGAGGCCAAGTTTTATAGCCACTGTGTGTGATTATTAATTAGGAGTAGAGTTAAACACACATTTTCAACAGTGAATCATATAAATATTCACACTGAGTAGGATAATAAATATTTATTAATAATATTACAGTTTAATTTCTATAAAAATAAATTGGCAAATGAAGAGTAAAAGCAAATCATGAAATACATGAGATAGTATAGGAATATTATTATTATAAATAAATTAAAAAAAAAAAAAATAATAATGAAAATTATAAATTAAATTAAATCAATAACATAAAAACATTGTATAAAATAAATTAAATAAAAATTAAAAATAATAATACTCCCAGCATGCAGCAAAAACTGTTCCTGTTGGAAATATGGACATCCCACCAAAAGACGTTAAATTTAATCTTTTCACCACAAACCTTGGTATGGGCAACATGTGTCCCAACTTCTTTCTGTGATATGGTTCATAATACTATGGAGTAAATTTCTTCCTTTTATCAAATATACCATAAAACAATTATAACCTAAAAAAATACACACACCAATAAACACAAAAATATAAATAAATTGCATGAAAGTAACATACAATTTACCATGCTTCTCCTGTTACTTGTGTAAGTTTTATTTTCTGTCAAGTATGTTTTATCTCCGTGAACATGAGGGTAATTTCTGCTGCTATGATGTGAGTGAATCCCCACATAAATAAAATTAAGTGATTAATTTTCCGATAGATTTTAAATAGGAAGGTTTTTAGAATTTTGGTTAAGAGATGGTGTAGATGTACAAGTAAAAAAAAAAAAAAAAAAAAAAAAAAAAATGCATGAAACTTACCCACATTGGACCAGACTGCGATCTTTTTAGTTTATGTTCATATAAATTTGCAGTTTCAAAGAAATTCTTTACGCAAGCAAATCCTAAAAATAAGAAACATATCTGAGAATACTGTCATCAATATTTATAAGTCATTAGCAGGCTTCACCCACTCTACAGTGTGCCAAATTATTATCGAGATAACTTTTTTTCTAATATTTCAAAAACCGCCCAATCAATTCAAACAAATTTTTCACACAATGTTGGCAACAATGAGCTGCACAATCACTGAAATTTTCGTACCGATCTGCACAATGTAAACAAACTGGCGCCATATTTGTTATCAGCACAGTGATTTGAGCGTGCCAAATTATTAGAAAGGTTTAGTAAAATTCCCAGAATTGAGCAAACAAAAACGTTTATTAATGTTGAACGTGAATGTTTATGATCAAAAGAAGCTAATAAATAAGATATCAAACAAATAATAACAGATACAAACAAAGGAATAGTTTTAAACAAATTAATAGGAATGTGCTTTCCCTGTTTTGAAATTACTTGAAAAAGTTGACGATCCATAGAATTTGTTAATTGTAGGTTGTCATCTGCTGTAATGCCATGAGATATGTCAAGAATTGCGTCCCACAACTCAGCGTTGCTCCTGAATTGTCATCCGTTGGCGTACAGTCTTCGCTTCATGATGCCCCAAAGGTTTTTGATTGGGTTCAAATCCAGAGAATTTGCTGGCTACTTCATTTTTCGAGGTCCATCGAAGCCTAACTGTTTCAAATATTCAGTAGTCTTGTGAGCAGCGTGTGAGGGAACATTATCTTGCATAAAAAACAATGTTGTTGCTATTTCCCTCAGATACCGACACCAAGTACTTTTCGACGCAGTAGGATCCCCAATATGACTGAAAAGCTCTTGACTGTTAAATCCAGGGTTCTTCGTGGCCTCTCGTTTAAGTCGTGACATGAGACGACGTGAAATAACCCTCGGCTTGCCTTTATATGCCTTTTTGCGTACTTGTGTAGGGTCGGCAGTGAATTTTTCACTGTTTGATGACACTACCCTATCATTTAAAAAATTTCTAGGGTAGATTTACCTTTTGAGAGTTCTGAGGTAATAGTTTTCTTTTCAGCATCACTTAAACTGCTTTTACAGCCCATCTTTTCACTAAATTCTTATACTTTTCTAATAATTTGGCATGCTCAAATCACCGTGCTGATAACAAATATGGTGCCAGTTTGTTTACTTACATTGTGCAGCTCAGTGTTGCCAACATTGTGTGAAAATTTTGTGTGAATTGATTGGACGGTTTTTGAAATATTAGAAAATAATAATTTGGCACGCAGTGTATATTGCTATATTCACTACTTGAAATCTTTGAAACAAAAATTTTAAATGAACATTTCATTCACAAATTGGCTTGCTATAGTTAAGGAAAGTTTTACAAATAGATGCCAACTTATTGAAGGCCACGTAAAATGCAAATTTCAAACACTTTTCTGCACTATATAAGACAATATTTCTAAACAGAACTATTTTTTCACATGAAAATCAAAACAATCCTCGGATAAAAAAACACAGTTAATTAATGAAATAAACTTTTTTAAAATCAATATGCAACATGCAAGACAGTGATATTGCCTAGAAGTAGATAATATATAATACAGATATTGAGCTTTTAGTATGTAAAACACTCTCTTGAGTGGTTTTTACACTCTGATACTTACTGGGCCCAGGGATCCGTCCCTGTGCTTGTACTATCAAAACTATGACCATCTTGGACCAGCTCTGATAAACTATGACCAGCAGCCCGAGTGAAGACACTCGGGTCCCCACATTGCAACCTGACTCATGTAAATCTCCAAGTGATTTGTAACACATTATTTATCATCTCTCATCTTAGACAGAGTGCACTCAGGGGTGCTTCTGTCAAAGTTGCAACTGCGGAAAATTATACTGTGATGTGCCCAGCCCTTGGGAACAGCTGCCTGAAGCTGCACTATTTCATTACACCAGAGAGAGGGATTGGTGTTTGCACAATGGATGGTTGCAATGTCTTGGGGAATTTTTGTTCCTGTCTGGTTGTATGCACTCAGGCTCCCCATATTAAACTGACCTTGTGTCACAACCTGACCTCGTGGGGTGGTTGAGTAAATAAAATACTTTAAATTAGAGCTGGGGCTTTTTAATCTCAGAATTCGTGGGAGATTTGGGCTCCAATTTTGCATTATATACAGTTGCGTCCAAAATATTCAGAACGGCATTGTTTTCATTTTCACTAAATCATCCATAACGTTTGTATTATCCTCTTAAATTACACCAAAATCTCAGACAATAACAATTAATATTGTATGTATTGTCTGTCAAAATTATAGAATATGAAACAACTTTGATAAAAACTTATACCTACTTTTCTGACAAAAACAATGCTGTTCTGAACATTATGGCCGCAACTGTAGGTTTTACTTAATTAGCTATTATGTTTCTCTAACTCTTCAAATGTTGAATATACAACTAATTCTAATTTCTATTTTCCTATCTTTACACTATATTTATTTTATAAATTGTCCCGTTCTGTCATAAAAATAATTGTTTGTATGGAAAATAATGATCTACGTACATCAGACCATCTTTAAATTAAGTGGCAGCAGAAGAATTATCGTTGAACTTTTAAAAGGTAAACTTAAACATTAATTCAATACTTAAATGCAATGATCAATTTTGAGTTATTCTGTAATTTATTGATGCCTTTCACATCTACTCCTCCATAGCTTTTGTGATGGTGGCCAAACCAAATGTCCTCCACAGCTTAAAATTTTAGCTAGCTGCAATTTTGAATACAAAAGGAAAATGATAGTTACTCCCCTTGAATTATAAAAGCAATGATAATGGCTAGTATAACATATATTAACT
Organism: Acanthosepion lycidas; assembly: GCA_963932145.1. Classification (NCBI taxonomy): domain Eukaryota; kingdom Metazoa; phylum Mollusca; class Cephalopoda; order Sepiida; family Sepiidae; genus Acanthosepion; species Acanthosepion lycidas. The sequence goes on from OZ010596.1 coordinate 986,017, forward strand.
GCACATAATCTGGCAATGCTGAATCTGAGCTCAATGAAAATCATTCCCTGCACCTACCTTTTTTCTTTTTAAGTTATGTCCAATATAAAATATTTTTCATTAATATAGATATCAATTTCAGTCATATTACTGTAAATCAACTAATGTTAAATACCTTTTTTGTTTAAGAAAAAATAATTTATCTCAAGTTTAAAACTAAAAATAAAATAAAACACTTTTTTCTTTGATAGTTTGTATAATTTCTAAAAAGCAATTTTTCTTTGACTTTTGTTAAAATCATTTGGAATTATTTTTAAGCATTTTTCAACAATTACTTTATTTTTCATTTAGTGAGACTTTCAAAATTCTTCCTCACCAATTCTTTCAACATTAAATTTATTTAATATCTTTTTCCCAATTTTTCTGTCCTGATTGTTTCTTTCTTTAACCACTTCAAGCCACCAAACTTTGCCCAGATAATCAACAGAGAATAAAGACCATTTTCACTTTACCTTTTTCACTCAACGTTGAAGGATCTAATTTTAAAAGTTCTTTCTGGAAGAGTTGACTTACAGCTTCTGCCTCTAAATCACCAATGCCTTTACTGAACCATTCATAACAAGTCTACAAAGGAAGACAAGAAATCTTTTTCAAGGCCTAAATCAGAAATTGCTTATTCATTTTCAGAAGAATTCAAATATCAAGCAAACAAATTACTTCTGTGTTGCTTAGCTTCTATCTTTAGGTACAAAAAAACAGCAACTACTAAAGTTCTTTGAATTTCTAACATTTCTCCTACAAGTATGTTCACCTTTTCACAATAACACATGAAAAGCTACTTTGTTCTGAACTGAGACAACTTAAAGTCAAACAGATGGATAAACCTAAAATGGGAGTTTTTTTTAATATAATTTTTGAAAAATTTATTAATGTTTATTTTCTGACTTAGAACAAAACAGCATGAAAACAAACATTTCCATAAATGGAAACAATACCTCTTTATCCCAATTACAAGCTTCCTGATTTGCAACTAATGTGCTCCAAATTTCTCGAGCACGATTCCAAGTCAAACATTGGATTCCAACTTGTAGAATATACTGCAGAAAGTTTAAATGTGTTGATACATACTGCAAAGAAAATAAAGCAACAATTAAAATTACAGATCATCAGAAAGAGGAATAAATGTTTCCAATATATATAAATAGATTCTTGTAAAGAGAAAAAATGTTTTAAAGAATTAAACCAATAATGAATCAAAAGCAGCCAATGTGTGAGAGTTATGGGATGATTGGGGGGGGGGGTTAATGACAGAACATGAAAAAAAGGATAACGAAGAAAAGTAATCAAATTTACCAAATTCATCAGGTATTTGAGAAAACATCTTCAGTGGATCCTAAATAGGTTCTGACCTAATGTGATGTTACACAACATATTCCAAATTTTAATATTCTCATTTCCCTTTCAGACATATTGAGAGAGCTTCCAATCTGACAAAGGAAATGGAAAGACTTGTGTTCGCGGCACGGTTAACCAAAACAATTTTGGTCCAGGCCACCATCATCAGCCACAAGATGGTAGAGTCCAATATCAGAAATGTGATGAACAATGACATCAAGTGATGAGAAGAAGGCACTTAATGTCCAACAAGACCAAAGAGAACTGAAGGATGTGAACAAGGTACGTACTTAAAAAGTTCAAGCATTCTGAAGAGCCTTGACTGCCCTGTTTCTTTTCCAATGAGAAAAACTTTGACCAGGACCAGTAGAGGAATGACAGGTATTTTCATGCTAACCATACACAGGTACCCACTGTGATGCATACCAAATTTATATTGTCTCTGATGGGGTGTCATGAACAACAAAGTCATACCACCCTACTTTCCACAAGTCATCAATCAGATTCAATATACCCATGTGTGGGACAGTTGTTAAGTCTTGGATTGGCTATATGTATTCCAGTAGAATTCCACTCCCTCCCACATAGCTGGAAATATAAATAATATATCCATTATATAGCCAAGAAGAAGACCAACCAGCAGCAGTTCCACAATACCAAGGACTCACTGAAACTAGCCAACATGAACAAGAAACAACTAATCTGTACATGCAGTTGTTTCCAATGCCACATGAAGACAGTCCTTGAGGTTGAAGGCAGTTTCATTAAATAATGTTTTTCTAAGCTGAACATGTGGGATTTTTTTTAGAAATAGATTTTTTTTTTCTTTTCAACATCTTTTGTTTTTCTTTATATGGCTATAGTACACTATGAAAATGCTGTGAAAAAGATTTCAAATAATATTTTTATTTTTTTATCCAATAGATCACTGAAGCAATGTTGTGGCTTCTAAACTGTGAAATGATTGGTGAATAAGGAGGAAGAAGTTAGAAGAGGAAGTGACAACAAGAATAGATATAAATGTACAGAGGACTCAAAAATATCTCAGAGTAGTTGTTTCTCTTTCAAATAATCAAAATTAAGCTAGAGTTAAAAAAAAAAATTCTGTGGCCAGTTTTCTTATTGTATTTTCGCTGGGTTCTACTCAATGGGAGAATACAGATATAGGGAATTTTTTTTTATTTAAAAAAAAAGAATTTACTTAAAAATGTGTTATATTGAAATAATAATTAAAAAAAATATTAAGCAAAGACATTGCTTCAGCAAATTTGTAATTTAAAAATTTAAGGTAAAGAAGTGAAATATTATTTGAAATATTTGGTTACTTTAAAATAAATTTTATGCAAAGAAAAATTTTATTAGCATTTAGAAATTAACTGTTCAAAAATGACAAAATTTTTTGTTTGTTATTGAAAGGAAGATGTTTTCTTAATGAATTGAAAAATTAAAATTGTGTTTACAGTTTATAATCCTCAATGGTTACCCAGTGCAAGAAAAAAGAGAGAGAGAGAGAGATTGGGCTCAAGTTTATTCTCAGTCTCTTTGAAAAAGGTCAAAATTGTCAAAAAAAAAAAAAATAAAAATAAAATGTCATGTTAGAAAAAGCAAAAAACATAATAGAATATAAGTACAAAATATAATTTTGTTCAAAGGTTTTTGAATGAGATTGGCTCATAGTAGCAAGAAAAAAGTAAAGAAAAACCATTCCAGAATAGAACAATCCCAGAATGGGAAAATGAATATTGGATTCTCTTACCTCTGAATGAGTGTATCGACCATCAACTATAGTGAACGGAGACAATATACCATCAACGCTAGCAGCCATTTTGTGACACTTCATTAAACTACCAGTCACCAGTTTGACAACATCCTGATTTTTATTTAATTCATATAAAATTCCCTGAAAAATGATTGAAAACAGAAATTTAAATCAAAAGAAAACATTTCAAGAAGACAAATTAAAAACAGAAAAATCAATCTAGGGAAAAATTGGAAAAAGAAATTGGAATTTTTAGAAAACTTGAATTAAAATTTCCAAAAAACCAAATTGGCCAATTTTCTTGAAAAACAAATCAGATTTTATCAAGACTAAAATGAAACTTCAACAGCCAAATATAGCAATTATAACAATAAAAATGCAATTGCTAGTCTAAATAATAAAATTAAATGGGATTTTGATTTCTGGTTCAAGATTTCATAGCAAATCATTCAACTTAAATTATCACCTTGCATAAAACATTAAAAAATGGGATAATAAATTTGAAATATATCATGCTACAAAAAGTAAATTTTATAAGTAAACAGTTTAATTCTCAACTAATTTGATATTTTTCATTATTACATTCTCATTTGCTTCCACTGTTTTATATTAGTGAATGATGAAAAATATTCAAGTTAAAAAAACTATATATTCTTATTAAAAAGATTCTGATGATTTTTTTATATTTCTTAGATCAGCAAATATTGATTTGAAGTAAAACTACTGATCAGATCAATCAGTCAATGATTAAAATTAATAAAAAAATATCAATGCCAACATTAAGAACATTTTCTGGAGAGGAATAAGAAATGCTTTCAAGATATTTGGGAAAATATGGAAGTCTAAAAAGATAACAAACCTTGTCTGATTTATTGAAACTCTGTTTAGAAATATTTCTGCAGAGATGTAACAGTTGTTTTAATGCAGGTAAAACCCAAGCTCCCTGAAGCAAGAAACAAATTAATTAAACAAAATATGTTTCACATTGGAACAAATCAATTTACTTCAAAAGATTATTTTGACATTTGGTTAAACATTCTTGGATTTACAGAAAATGCAGATTGTACCAATAATGAAATTGACCTTTGAACTTACAGGAAATAGGAAGATGACTGAAGATTAAATTAAATGCATTGGTTAATTATCTTAGTTGTTTTTAACAGCATTTTTGCAAATTCATTCTTTACTCTTTTTTATATTGATGTTGCATTCAATCTTTAGAACCTGATTCAAACTTTTTTCTTTTCTTCATGAAAAGAAAATGAATGCATTGGCCAAAAATAGCATTGAAACAAAGATGAAGACAACATTCTGAATAATATATGGAATAATGAAAATGGTTCTATTCAGAAAATAATTGGCATTGATCATGTAACAACAAACATTTCCCCAATATTTTCTAGAAATGGGTTTCAAATTACTGTCTTGTGCTTCATTTTTCCATAGTGAATGTTCTTTTCTTTAAAAGAATCAGCTTTTCCAGACAAAATAATAAGCATGGCTCAGAAGGAAAATCTTTCAAGTTGCATTAAATATTTACACAGAATTATTTCAAGTAATTTCAAAGTTAAACATTTTATGTGAAATGAAATTATAGAAAAATAATGAACTGGTTTCTCACCTTTTTAATGTCTTCCACGCACTTCATGACATATTGTCTTTTGACTTGCTCTTTGACAATATAGGAATCACTGAGTATTAAGAGATGTTCATTTAGAGCTTGTTCAATCAAATGTGTTGACAGAGCAGGTAAATGGGACAAATCCCACAGCAGTTCAAGCACCTGAAATGCATATACCTATCCATCATCATTGGGATGAGTGAAATTGAATATAGTGGAGGAGAAAACTCAAGAAAAAAAAAAAAAAAAAACCCAAAAAACTGAAATATTTGTCTAAGATTTTGACAACTTTTTTTTTTATGGTGTCACCTCCTGAAACAAAATTACCAGTGACAAAGTCATTTGCATCTTAAAATTTTTGTGGTGTGTGTGTGGTGCGTGTGTGCACATGAGTATGGGAATCATTTTTTAGTCTTTCCTCAGATAATGTCAAATTCAGAATTATACAAAATGAATAAGTTATGAAGTCTAAAAACAACACCCAATAAACAATTCTGAATTTATTGAAATTAAATTTTAATTCTTTTGTACTTATGAAATAAAGTTCAATTATTTTAAACATTTTCAAATTATTTTTACATAAAAATCAAGAATCTTTCAAATTTATATTTTGTGTATTGCAATCAAACATAAATCATGGAATGTTAAGGTTTATTAACACAGATTCACCAAATATTCTCAACCTAGATGAATATCAGGGGCTTTGTTTTATTAACCTGGAAGGGTTCATTTTAATTAGTGGGCGAGTCAGAAGTCAGAGTTAGAAGATTATTACACATATTTTTGTTAACTTGAGTTCCAGAGTTCAGTCCTGGTATCATTCGTTATTCAACATGAGTGACATTGGAATTGTGTTTACTTGACCAATATTCAAAATGATTAAAAATGTCCAATGTAAGAAACTTGAAAAAAAACTTCAGGATACACTCTTCTCCTTAGAGATTTTATTATAAAATTCCCAAAGTTTTTCCGTTTATTGAATGCACAGTTACTCACCCTTGTTGTAGTTTTTGGAACACGTGCATCTTTGCCGATCTTTCCAATTAAACTCAGCAGTTTTTCCCTGATACGATCATTGTCATCTTGCCATTTCTACAAAGAGAATATCAAATCTGTCATTCATTATATCAAGAAAATATATTAACTTTAAAGACAAAATATATTAAAAATAAAGACAAAAGGCAAGAAATTGTATTCGGCACAGGTCATCTTTCAATTTTTGCACATGTATCAAATGGAATGAAGTTCTTTTATTGTGGCAATGACCACAAAAAAGCACTAAGTTATTTCAATGGCAATTTTTTAACTTCTTTTTACATAGAAATTCAAACAGAATAATGACAGGCATTATGGTGGCTTCACTTTCATATGACAGAAGAAAAAAAAGCATTACTTGAAAATGCATATGCCTCATGATTAAAGATTAATCTTATGCTATTGTTAATGCCTTATTCTATTAATGAAGGAAGGGTGACCACTATCAAAGTTGCCAAGAGGTTTAACAGCTCTTTTTTTTTTACTACTGCTTGAGTATACAAGTCAGTTAGGAGAGAAATTATTAAACTATTTAAGTTTTGGATGTCAACCATTGCAGCATATCAGTGACTGAATCTTTCTGTTAAAACTTGTGATAACCAGACAGAAAAGCAGAAAGAGGTAGACTCCTGATGTTTGGCAATTCCATTTGCATTAAACTCCCCTCCCCTCCCCACCTTCTACAGAATTAGGAACTTCCATGGACACTCAAGGCTAATGTGAATGAAATGAAAGCATTTAATGAAATATGATAAAAGTGATTCCTAGTTATAAGCAAAGACAGTGGAAGGGAAAAAAAAAGAAACAAAAGAAAGGGACTTACTTTTTGAATCAAAAAAAATAATTGTTCTAATTGCTGGGCATCAAATTTCACAGCAGCAGCAGCAATGATAGAATGAATGTTGTCAATGACATTGTTGGACTGGCCATTCTGGAAAATACAGCAAAATACATCATTTATTAATAAGACTTAAAAGAGCATAAAATATTTAAAAAAAAAAAAAACTGCCAGTTTAATACAAGACAGAAGATGACAATGTATTTATTAAGAGAAAAAAAATGAAATAAAAAACTATTAAAAATGGACATTTAATAGATAAACTGCATATACTCTTTATATTTGTTAATAATAGCTTTGGCTCTTATCTGAAATTTAAACTATTTCCTAAGAAAGTATGAATATTAGAATAAAGTTTAGAAAAACTAGCATTTAATCCCATATTCTTGCCATAATTTTTTTTATAAATCATTTCCCCTCAAGCAAGGCAATAAAGTTATTAAGGTGCAAGGAGGTTATTGAATGTGAAAGAGTGAGAAAAAGAAAAACATTAAGGAGAGAGAATAATAAAAGAACAGCAATTAAGAATATACTGATTGACATTGCATTTAAATTTTTCAAGATCAAACTTGATTGAGAATATTCAATGCATGAACAAATGGTAGTCTTATAAAGATGCAAGATAGATTATGGCAAGAAAAATTGTCTAATACATTACAGGAAACCAACCTTCCTAGCAGCATACCTAGCAATTGATTCAATAAAATCTTTCCACTTCATGTCAATAGAAAATGTTAGCCCAAGAAAGCACAATGAGTCACCCTCCTCGAGGTAAGCATCAACCATGCTGATGGAAGGCAAAAAAGGCTTTCTAGGATGATTAAAAGTGAGCAGTTTCGTTTTTGGAGATATTAAAATTAACAAGCCATTTCTTGCCCCAATTAACAGATTGTAGGTTATTTTATTTTTAAATCAGCTGCCAATTTGACTTCACTAAAAGCATTTAACACTTATAAAACAATGTTACATATTTGTGATTTCTGATTTATGTATCATCTGCCTTCACACTTGGCATAGATATTAAAATTTCTATTCTCTATGTTGGCAGCGTTGTCCTCCTGCAACAACACATAGTTTAAATTGTCAAGAGATTGAGGTACAAACATCAATTAAATCTCTTGCAATTGTTTCACTACAATGAAAAAGGGGAGGTACTCAATCTTGGTGAAAAGAAATATACTCCTCTACATAATATGACTGAAAAATTCCTGGTGCAATTGATCTTTATATGGGTATATATTTTTGAGGATATCCTGTGTAATGTATACAGATTTAACATCTGAGGAGAAATAAAGGACTATCATATAAAAGTACTCACCATGATAATGAAAACACTTCACACATGTGTATTTTTTCATTCATTCAAACAAGTTTTTAATCAACCTACAAAGTCTGTCTAATTTTTTATTAAATTCTTCCAGTTTGTGTACATCCAAATCAAATTTATGAAGAAACTGTCCAAAATTCAGAATGTTTTTGCGTGAACCATTTCTAGTTATTATCAGGAACATTAATATTATCAGTGTCATAGAAAGTTTATATTAGCCTCATCCTAGCATTTTAAGAACACTACATTTCTAATTTAAATCTATGTGGGTCATATACAAGAGACATCACATGACTGTAAATAACAGTTATACATTTAAATTAAAAATAGTCTCTTAGTAGTCACAAAATTTGGCAGTGTCTGAAAACACATTAAATGCAAAACTACAATTCTGTAACAAGTAGAATAGCTTACAGACAAATTTTAAAAAAGAAAATTTATACCAAGGGAAAAATATTTCCCAAATTCCTCTAACAATTTTATCAATCTCTTCAATTACCAAGCAACAAAAGAAATTGCTTGACCATAATTTCTTAAGAATGTGTGAGAGTTCTTTACAAAAATAAAATTTATTAGGACATAAAATAATTATGACAACCTCTTATCCATTGACTGAATGGTGAAAAAGTCTTCAGATTAATAAATCAAAAATGAAAGATAATTTTTCTTTTTGAGATTAAATTTATTCAATATCTTCCTGGTAAACCCAATAAAAGAATTGTATATCATTTTGCTCACTTGTTACTTAAGTTTCTGGCACATAGACTGCTTCATAATGGTCAAGTAAATCAAAACAAGTTTTCTTGAAATTGTCAATATTTTAATCCACAAAAGGTTTTGACTTATTGTAAAGACTGAAGATAACACTTAATTCTAAAAATGGTTTCAGGCATTTTAGGAGCTTTCAATTCTCAAGTATTTACAGATTAAATATTATTGAACTACCAAAATGAAAAATCAGAAAAATAATTATACCTGCATTTTCCAAATCATGCTGAGTTCATCAGAAGATATCTTGGCACCAAGGAAATCCACAATACCTTTGACTTTGTCACAATATTGAGCTTGATCAATGTTACCTACAAAATATAGTGAAAAACATCAAAAATCAAACCAAAATAATTTCTGCTTTTGTTACTAAGAAATGACAATGTGATTAACAGGTTAAATTTATAGCAGACACAATTTCTGTATATAACCTGTTAGAAAAACTATCTTCATTCATAATTAAGGTGTCTCAGTTAACGAGGTTTGTCTTGTTGACCATTGCTGCTGAGTAGTAATTTTGATCATCACTAGATTCCCCATAAAAAAAACTGACATTAAATGACCCAACAGGGGCTGACATATCATGAACTCAACCAACCTAAACTTAAAAGCAAATGATTGTAGGCATTATGCTACTTTTAATAAACACTTAGTGAGGATTAAAAAACTCATTGAAATTACAAAGGATGTTTATTTTGTTTTTTGTTTGGAAGAGGAAGTAAATTTATCATTCCAGGATATCAGTGTTTCAAGCCCAGATAAATATCAGGATTTAGAATGCTGATTTTTAAAGTAAGTTAGTGTATCTCAATCTCCTCCCAGTCTCCCCTTTTCGTTATATTAATTTAATCTGTGTGTGTGTGTGAATTGAAGTAAAAAAAAAAAAATCTAAATATATTTTTAATGTTAATTTAGCTTTCAACTAGTTAATTTTTTTGATTGGGATTTTGTTTGGGACTGATTAAATTTCAGATGTGGTCAAAATTTAATTTGAAAAATGAAAGAACTAAAACAAAACAAAGCTTCCTCAAAAAAATGAATATTAAAACTTCATGACAAACTCCCAGACACAAAGTACTTGGCTTTTATCCTCAGAGATGTATAGCCTCCCATGATACTCCTGTATGAAATAAATACTGCACTCATATAAAATGAGGACAGAAAAGACATCAAATAGTCATCTCTACCAGCAACTCTGAATAAAAAGAACGAACTCTAAAATATAAATTTGAGTAGGTGATGAACTATCCTGAGCTGCAGTGAACAGAATGAAAGCTTTCAAGAAACCCAAATCTCCCATGATAAAAGCAGCTGGCTTTTTGAATTGAATAAGCAGAGAGATTTCTTTATAAAAAAAAAAAAAAAGAAAAAAAAAAAAGAAAAAAAAAAAGAAAAAAAAAAAGAAAAAAAAAAAGAAAAAAAAAAAGAAAAAAAAAGAAAAAAGAATTTTTTTCTTTTGTAGCAAAACTAATAATTTATATCTTGTTGATGAAATATTCAAGAATTTGAGAAATCATTTGTAACCTTTTTTCAGGTTACTTGTACACACATAAATTTAAAGATTTTCCTCTTAATGATGTTACCTTCAAGAGCAATGGCTAAAACACGCTTTTCTACAAGAAAATCCAGAATTCTTTCTGAATGAATGGCAGTTTTTAATTTGCTAACTGTGGCATCATCAATCAGTTTGGATACCTGAAAGAAAAAAAAAAAAGGTAAAAATTACAAACAAATTTTTTTACATAACTGTTAAGATTTTTTATGTTATTGATATTATGAGAAAAAAAAATTCCCAAAGATAAATTCCAAAATTTCCAAAAAACATATCTTCAGCAATGGTAAATGAATTTGGCAATTAGTGAGAATTTCTGACCATCAAAAACTTTGATAAAGTATATGGACAGTGAATTAGAAATGTAATTTAATGGAATATTAATTGTTCTATAAACCATCCAGTTTCTGTCAAAGTTGATTTTGTTTAAATCAATTCTCAATGACAAATCTCAGATGTTATTTGATAATATACAAAACTGACTGTAAAATTGCCTCTGAGGTTAAAAAGTAATTTAATTTCTTTATATAATTGCAGAATGGCTAAAGAGGATGTGCAATTGTATAAAGTACAAAAAAGTAATATTAAAGAAGCAGTTATGCCAGTTTTTAAAAAAAAATCCAATTATATATTTTCAAGTAGGTTTTGTTGATAACATAAAAAGAACATAGGCTTAGGATCAGCAAGGAATAAGAACACTAGATTTATACTGACCTCTTTAAGGGAATTCATTTTTGCATTAAAGTGTGGTGACTTTAACATTCTGAGGGCAACATCAAGTCGCAAAGCATCCACAGCTTCCACATCTTTAGGCCACATATTCATGCATAGAAGCTTCATAGAAGCCAATAAATCAGAAACACTGCCAACTTTCTGCAAAACAACAAACAATTTCTTTTACTTACTGAAAAATAAAACAAATACATTCATTGGAACAACATGTCTAGGAAATATCTGATATCTTTTTGAAAGAAGCAATCCAGGTTCAAATATCAGTGAAGACTTTTTTCTTTTTTGCTAATGATCAGTGTTCCTTAATTTTCATGTTGAAATAATCCCCAAAACATTTAAGACTGGCAGAAAAAAAAGTTAAGAAAAAATTAGATTGGCTTTCTTCGGTTTTAGCAAGTTAAAATGACAGGAAATATTGCAAGAATCATAAAAATAAAAAAAATAAAAAGGGGGACAACTCTCGATCAAGATGAAACTCTTCATATGGAACCACTTTTTGGTAATAGACATTATAAAGACATTTTTAAAACTAGGATTATACTATGACAACCAAGATAAGAACGCCATTCAAATAATCACTGAATAAGAGGTTCAAATGTTAAGCTTTGTAAATATATCTACATATATTTATCTGCCAAGAAAATAAGAATTTCATAAGAATTAGATCTATATCCCAAGACATTAGAGATGCTATACAATGTCATTAATATAATTTTGAGGTCCTGAGCTGTTTTCAAGTCAGTGTTATGAAATAAAGACTAAAAAGAGAGGCAAGAACTTCTAAAAGATGAAGTTAAATCTATTATTGCAAAAGGGCACTTGACTTTGTTATTTGGAATGAAAAAAGAAGAAAAATAATTACAATTTGTGCAACTACCAGGCAACTTATTGAGTTGCAAGAAAAGTGAAATATCAAAAAAAAAAAAAAAAAAAAAAAAAGGAAATGCTAATAATGGTAACATTCTTCTACCCCCCCCCCCAAAAAAAACAATCGCTAATCAAATTTTCTTTAATCTATTGTAAAGGTAATTAGAATTGGGATGCATATGCATAATATGCTTCTCTACCAGCTTTCTCAGGGTAAGAATAAATTGTCGATCTGTGTTACTCAACAACGGGATATGAATAAATGGTCATTCTGGATATTAGTCAAAAATAGTGTAAGGTATAAGTTTTAAAGAAAAGAATCTTCAATTAAAACAGATTGAATATTTCTTTTCAAGTGATGCACTGTCTTTTGGGGGATTTTTCAAGTATCTTGTTATAATACCAAATAAGAACTAAATGAGATATCTTTAGACATGGGAGAAAAACCTCCCTGCTCCCCCATCCCTGGAGATTAAGGGAGTAGTTCATTTCAAAATTCCCTGAAGGTTACCTGGATCAACAAACACCTGCTGAAGCGTGATAACAATAACAAAGATGAGGACAACAGTTTGCATGTATTTCATATTTCTGGGTCTGAAAACAAGTGTATATTTTTTGTAAAGATATCAGGGTTTACACCCCGTCACACACTACTCCCACAAAACATATCCACATTTTAGCAATTAATAATCCTGTAACATCCTTTTCAGGTGGAAAATCATTAGCAATCATGCATGCATGAATATTGTTAGGATAACTTCCATGAATCTCAGGTTTTTGTTTTCATTAATATTATTTCTTTTACTTAATCCCCAATGTAATATATAGCAACAACTCTGAGTAGAAGCTTATGAAGCTTTACTTAACTAATTCAACTTTTGCACTGAAAACATTTATTTTATTATTGTGCATGGTTACAAGCGAGAGGGGAGATTGGATGTGCATATTTTTTTTCCATACCCAAAGTCAATTCCAGTCAATTTTGAATTAATGAAAATCTGAAATAAGTCTAATAAAAACAAAAAAAAAGAAGAGATTCCATGTTTCTTGTAATATTATACAGGTTTCTAAGCCTTACAGCTTGTGGGCAGTCATTGTCTAGAATATATAGCTAATGACAAATAGTCATTAATATTTCAAGGAAAGCTGTTTCAAAGTTGATAAAAAAAAAGCTACTAACTTTTTCTTTAAAATCCTTTTCTTCCAAACTTTGTACATATTTGATTGCTTTTTTCAATCCTGGGGCCAAAATATCCAACATGACATTTGGATTCAAAAAATCAGCACAGATGCCGAATGGATGCAGCAGAGCAGCCATTGACTGAAAGGAGAGAGAGTGAGAGAGAAAACTGAAAAACAAAAAGTCTCAATTTATTGAATGACATCTTTACACACAGCACAGAAAAATGGGAATAAAACCAAAATATTTTGAAGGTTTTTACCTTGAGCCTATGCACAAGCATCAAGGTTTGGTGGTGTATCATCTAAGCTCCAATTCCACTATAATTCATAATACATCTGGCCCCTGTCAAGGGGAACAAAGAGACACTTATTTTTTTGATACTTATGTAGTTATGGGAGAGTGGTTCCCCAAGTGCTTGTTCATCCATTCTGTTCTCCTTCAACAATTGTGGCATGTTAGAGACAAGATATTTTATCATATTTGTTGAAGACAAAGAGGGAGAAATTGATTCATGCCTTTCTGAAGATAATTCCAAGTGGATATTTGTAAAATATGCAAAAATTCAAACAGAAAAAAATATTTGTAAGTATGTAATATAAGTAATTATATGTGGAGACAATCAGTTTTCTTTAATATAAGTATTAAATAGATTATAATTCATATTAAATCTATTATAAATAAATAGATTACAACTTATATCTATTATAAATAAATCCCTCACTTTTTGAACTTTGTAATCCTGCATAAATAAAATGAATTAATTTTCTATTGTCACTCCATCCTACATTTTTTGATTTTTGTAAATTTTCTGCTTTTTTGGTGTGTGTGTTTGTGTCAGAGAACTAGAAAATAATTCTGAAAAGGAAGTTTTTGGTAATAATGTTTTATTATTAGTAAATTGTTTCTTTTCCCTAGATTCAAACACCAACTGCAGAATAATTGCATGTGTTTTGTTAAATATGCAACTATCTTAGCCATCAAACAAGTTACAAAAATAGCTTAATATATGAATAATACATCGATTTATTTTTTTTGCTAATTAATCAAGTGTTAAATATCAAAAAGTTAACTTTTTCAAAATCACTTTCATCTTTTACTTCAAAAACTGATTGCTGTGAATAAATTTGAAGATGTCAACAAAAAAAACTTGCTCTTGAACAAGTCAGTTAAAAAATTAAGAAACTTTGCTTGTAAATTCTTTTGTTTTGCTAAAGGAATGATATTTATTCTGAGCAATTGAAGCAGAACAATGTGAATATTTTGAGGGATTTTCAACAAAATTCGATTTGTATAATCATTTTTTTTTTTAATACTTCAAACTTAAACTTTTATAAATTTTGTTGATGTTTTTTTTTTTTTTTAAAGAGATATTCCGTGCAAGTTTGATTCTTGATTGAAATTATTTTTTTGATTCCAAATTTCTTGTTTATTTCAATGGTTCAACAATAATTGGTTAAAAAATAAATAAAACAAAAGTGCTAAAAATGTACAAAGACAACAAAGAAAGGAGTCAAAATTAAAGTGTGTAATAATGAAAAACGGTTCATGCAAAATTCCAAAAACATATATTGTGAAGGACAGGAAGTGTAGCTGGTAAACCATCCAAGATACCCAACTAGGTTTTAACATAACAATATAGGCTATTTTGTATATATCAACAACTTCTTTTTTAGTGAGAGTATTTTCCCGATTACTCACTGGTGCATCCAAATCTTCACGGTCCAAATGTTTCTTGATGTGTTCAAAGCCACGTTTGTAGGCAAACTAAATAAAAGCAGAGAAAAATGAACGTTTTTTTAATAAAAATTTTATTTGGAGAACAAAATTTACTTTCAATTAGAATTTGATCATCAATAGGAACTGATTTTCTTTTGTTTAGATTATTTCTATCTTCCAAATTATATGGCATTTATCTACATATTTTGATATTTAAAAAATATATTTGCAGAATCCTTAAATATTAATATTTTTGTCCCCTAAGAAATGCAGAGGTCTACAAATAACTGCTGTCATCATGAATTATTGTAAGCGCTATTTGCATTCAAAAGATTATTTACATGAATTGACAATTTTACATCAGTGATTTACCATTGCTTTCTGGCAGATACTTTTGTTTTTAAACAAGCAACACTACTTTAAAATGAGAAATTTAATTGATGATAAATTTGTTATCTTCCATGGAAAAATAATTAAAAGGATTTACTTACACGATTTATGAGGTTAGTGAGCCAGCCATAAGGATCCTAGAAAAAATTAAAATCTGCTTTTAAAATTTAAGATTTCGAAAATTAAAGTTCAAGAAAAATTACAACATAATATGCCGTATATTTTTTGATCAGCGTATAAAGACGTATTTCTGATCATAGTTAGCTAAATGTAGCAAAAGAATCAGGATTGAATTGCTGTTTTCAGATAAAACAAAGTTCTGTCATTTATTACAAAGAATGTTTGTATTGTATTTTATAAATATTTTATATAGTTATAGTTTTTGTTCATTTCTCTCTTTTCCTCTCTGTATAACCAATACATAATCCTTTTCTGTTCTCTGGCAAAATTACAAACTCTAATGATAATCTTAAATGATTTTCAATGATGCAATTTCTTCTTATGAACTTTAGTAGAATTCTGTGAATATCAAAAGAAAAAGTATTTCATGTTCATTATTCCAAGTTGAAAAGTTTCCAGCATTTCACAGAAAATCATTGGAAATTTTCTTAAAAAAAAAAAAAAAGGACAATAATCTGCATGTAAATAAAATTGCATTCTTTTAGATTGTCTGCAAGCTTTTAAGTGATTAAATTAAGAATAAAGAAGCCCTGGGGTAAATGGGTATCCTTAGTCAAAATGAAACCAGTTTATCTTCGATATATAAAAAAAAAAAATGTATCATGAGAGTAAAAATTCCGGAGTGGTATCTGGCATGAGTAAATCCACTTTATTGAGGAAAAAACTTTCTTTAAATCTGCTTGTGAATAAATCTTCCCAATTCTTGTGTTGGTGTACAATATCCTCTTCTAAGATGCCCTAAGCCAGCATGAAAAGTAAGCTAATGAAATGATAATGAAAATGTCAAATCAAAGATTTCCAGACCATAAGGGCCAACTATAGACCTTCACCATATGATCAAGAGAGTAGATCAACAATCCCAGATCAACTCCAGCAGCCTTGAACTGAGTGTGTAACAAGCAACCAGAGGAAAATAAAGCTTTTTTGGAGTTAACTTTCCTAAATGTTAGTGCATAATCTACTGCCGGCAGAGACAGCAAAAAATGAACACATTTCTTCAGAGAAGTTCTTTTATTTCATGTAGTACATTGTATACATTTACAATAATATTTTTTCATTAAATTTTTGAGTAAATTAAAACACTGACTGTTATAATTATGTTTTTCAAAAATTCTCTCATTTGTTTATGTTTTCAATTTACTGTTCCTGCTGTTTAAAGTTGAGACTGTAAAATTATTTCAGCTTTTCTAATTCAATCAGAATTGACAGACAAGTGCACAGCAGTATTATCTTTGTTTTCATTACACAGTATTTTATTGTTATTGTATTTTAAGATAAAAAGAAAAAAAATATATAAAGAAATAGAAAAATATATTTGTTTAAAAGAAATTTAAGCTCTCTAATTTAGTCCTGACCTGGCATCTTGGCTTCAGTCAATTTCCCACCACTGTAACATAGCTTCTCTGTATCTTTTCTATAAATATTTTCATGGCAATTGTTCTATTGAATTTTCCTCTTTGGTACATCAACCTCATGAATTTAAATGTAGTACAAAATTGGCAATGAGGTCCCATCATTTTACTGTTGAAATAGCCTGGGTGAAACCATAAATTCTCTTCTAGTAGTTTCCTCTCTCACATTTCCAGCCTGTAGAATTCTCTTCCAACTTTTTATTTTCCTGTCAACTATGATTTTCATAAATTCAAATACAATGTCAATTGTTATCTTTTGTCTCCTTGAATTCTGCTCTTTTATTGTCCTTTCTCCTCACTAATGTTTTCACATTTTCTTTCATTCTCAGTAAACCCTTGCATATAAGTGACAATATCACCTTGCTTGGGGGAATAATAATAATAATAATAAAAGATATGTATGTATAAATACATCATTTATAAGCTACACAATATATTGGAAGACTCAAGGAAGTGGAGAGTGTTGGTTGACGCTACACTGCCAGTGGAGGTTATTGGGTCTGGTCTGAGACTAGATCTGGTCTTAATTGATATCGAGAAGCAACATTTGTTGCTTGGTGAACTGACAGTGGCATGGGAAGAAGGGATTGAAGAGGCTCATGAAAGAAAGTTGCTTCGGTATGAGGAACTTGTGGCTAAAGTCCGTGAGAGAGGATATGGCTGCACCTTGGTGCCATTTGAAGTTGGCTGTAGAAGATTTCCTCTGCCTCCTTAAAGAGATTCCTTAAGTGTGCTGGTATCCAAAAGTTGGATAAGGTGATAAAGACTTGTGGTGGAAGGCAGTGTATGAATTACCCAAAAATTCTTATTGAGTTGCATCCAACTAACATAGACCACTTGCAACATGTCATCCAGCTGTTGTGGGCCCACCGTGTGGAGAGGTACTGAGCTTAATGGGCCGAAACTTTGCTGAAGCACAGTGCTCAACTGAAGATTGCAGCTAGTCTGGAGCACTTGCTGTGTACATGTGTTATGCACCTTAATATTTGAAGATTGAAGAAAAAGGTGAAAGAAAGATAAAAAAAAAAATCATCTGAAGAAAAATGAAAAAAAAAAAAAAAAAAAAAAAAAATCAGCTAATGAGCAAGTCACAAAAAAGAAAAAGTAAAAAAAAAAAAAAAAAAAATTACTATTTCAATAACTAATCGACAATATTGGTTGCTGTAAGAAAACAGCAAATCAAGATAGAGACAGATTCCTTGAAAATACACATACATTCTTGCCAGTCCCAGAACTACTGATTGCATAAAGTTCTCCAGTTCCAAATTTCTCTTTCCAGTAAGACTTGTCACATTGTCGTGCTCGATTCTTAAAATGAAATTCAGCATCTTGATCAAAAGCCTGTAAAAGAAAACAAAATTTAAAGATAAACACTTCTTGAAAGAACAAAAAAAATAATGTTTCTTTTCATAAAATCAAATGATTATTGTCAAGGAAAAACTTTGAAAGACATGGGCTTTGGTCTTTTTCATTGCATAACAATGATGCCAATAATTAGTAAAAATATCAACAATTACAATCATGTCTTTTTAAGGTTTCTCTTATTCATTTGTTTTCAATGAATCTCATGGACAAATTTCAGTTAAAAACTTGTAGAAATTTCTTCAAACAATTGAAATTAAAGTCACCAGATATTAACACAGGTAAACATCATTATGTTAATCTTTAATGCCCAACTAATTCTTGATTTCTAAAGACAAAGATTAATCGAGCTTTTCACATTTGATAACAGTGTTTCATTTTCTTCAACAGTTATTGAATATGAAATGCATCCAAGCATTTCTGAGAAATCACTCAGAGTTCAACTTACCATGCTGAGTACATCCAGCAATTTAATGGGAACAGGTAAGTGTTGCAATCTGGCAACAACCAAGTCTATCAACAACTGTAACATGTTGTAAATGCCTTCCTGGATTTCTGATGTCCATCGATGGACAGCAGGGAAAGTCATCAGCTGACAAAAACAAACAGAAAATAATTTTCAATTTTTTATGAAAATTTGATCAACCTTTTTTTTCTTAGAGAGTACAAAAGAAAAAAAGAAAGAAAAAGAAAAAAAGAAAAAGAAAAAAAAAAGAAGAAAAAAAGAAGTGAAGCTAAAACAGACTTAAATAATTCATATTCAAATTCTTCTCATGTAGAAAAGTGAGGTTTTCAAAAGAAAAGCCATTATTGATAAGCCCCTCCTCCTATGATAATCAGTAAGGACTTCAACCAAGCAACAAATCTAAGGAACTGCAATAGAACATCAAACATCTTAACAGATGAACACAAATGAAAAGAAAAATTTAGAAATAAACTAAACCTGCAGCTTATAGGCAAAAGCTTTCTTTAAAACACTATTAGACAATTTGTGCAGAACAGCTGAGATTAGTTGCAATTGTAATCAAACCATAAAAAACTGATTACTAATTTTTGATTAGTATTTATTTAATCTTGAGTTGCCTTTTGAAACTCTCAGACTGTCATTCCATATTGGTAAGCAACATCTGAATAAAGAATAAATCTCTTATGAGACAATCTGAAATGACATCTAAAAGTCGCAATAAAAAGTAACTAAAATTAAGATGCAAGAAATAGGTAAATATTCATAATAGTCAACAATGTCTCATTGGTACATGTATATAGTGTGGATATCTTTTGGAATATTGCTGTCATCATAAGAGCAGATAAGCCTTACTATTAAATGAAAACAGATTTTCTTTTCTTTTATTTGGAGTAATTTTATTTAAAGAATTGCTCTTGGTGTTTCATTAATACTTTACTGCTGAATTGTTATAGAACTGTTTTCTAGTTGTGGTGGCTTGTTTTGCGAAAAATGGAAAAATTGACATTTTCTGGAAATAAATGACTGTAAAAGATGTTGATGGTAATTTCTCATGGGCACTATGATTTTGTTTTTGATCAGATGTAGGGACTAAGCTAAATGTTAACCCCCAACATACTATATAATAAAAATACATTACAAAACACGTTGTATTGTATATCACTATATATCTACACAGGTTTGGAAATACCATTAAAAATAGATAGTTCTTATTGGTAGAGACCATTTCAATGTGTCTTGAAAATGTGTGTATATATATATATATATATATATATATATGGCGAAGGTCACCAGCATTAAGGCCATGCTGCTGAAGTCACAGTTGCGTTGGGCCAGATATGTTTCCAGAATGCAGAATCATTGCCTGCCTAAAATCCTATCTCCATCTTTCAAAATACCTGCAGGGACAAGACGCAAAGGAGAAAGTACTGCAATGCTATTCCATAAAGCCCAGACCAGACTTATAGCTGCAACTACTGTGACCAAGTATGCCTGTCTCACATTGGACTTATCAGTCACAAATGTGCCTGCAAACGACATGTACAGACTCCCTTGTGATCTTCATTTTGCAAAACCAATTCATGATGATGATGGCGAGACAAGGGAGTAATGGACAGCAACTCAGATTGAGCTAATACCCTTGGGAAATGCATGAATCCATCTCTTCTCCCCCAACTATGGATAAATAGTAGGACTGACTGGGTACTATAACACTGAATGATGAATAGACTAGGAGAAGGAGAACTCTGAATTCAAAAGCTGTGGAGGGTTGATTGGGGACCTTGTGGCATACTATATACCAAATTTCTGTATTCAGCACTTTCAAAAAGTGTGGTTGATACTGCATAAGCCTACACCACTATAATCGAATATGTGTGGGCAGTCTGGCTGTTGGTTCTAAGAAGTGAACTGCTTGGATCTCATATGTCAAAAACAATGGGAGAGTCCTGTGTGTGTATCTATCATTTTAACAAATATATTTACCAAAATTACACCAAAATATCTTGAAATACTAAAGAGTAAATTTATTCAATAGAATCGCCATTGACTTCAACCATGGCCTCCAGATGACTTTGGAATCTCCTGGAACTCCTGGATGTTCTCTTTGTTTAAGTTGTTGAATGCTGCCATTATGCTTGCCTTCAGTTCATCTTTGGTGTTACAAGGAGGTTTATTGGCCTCTCACTCAACTGCACCCTCCACATATAATCAAGGGGGTTGCATTCTGGGGAGTTAGGTCACTGTATGTAAGGAGTGATGTGGTCACAGAAATTGTCTGACAGCCATGACTGGGTCTTCCAGTTTGTGCAGCATGGTGCAGAGTCCTGTTGCCAGATATAGGGTCTTCCAGCAACCACCCTCTTGACTCAGGGTAGCACTACCTCCTCAAGGTACTTGATGTAGGCATCCATGTTGAGTCTATGGGAAGATGAATGGAGGCATAATGTCACCATCACTAGTGGTCACTCCAAACACCTTTGTAATAATCATTATACTCATCCAACTCTTTCTGAATCCTCTGCACAGTCCTCAGATTGATACCCAAACACTCTGAATTGTTTGTATTGGAGCTTCTGGTGTGAATACCAAGCAGAACAGCATGCTGTTTCCAAATTTCTGGTGGATTAAATTGTGTCATGGTACTCTTTTTCTCAGACAGTGCTCAACTAATCCTACTATACTGTGCAGTCAACAAAATCAAAAACAAGCAACGCACATGCACAAAATAAAAAACATAAAATGGTGACAATTTACCCTTTGCACCCTGTATATATCTATATAATACTAAAAGTCTGTGAGTGTGTGTATACATGTGTGCATGTTTGTGTGGTGTGGCCATCCAGCATATAATAATTTAAGTGAATAAGATTTAAAAATACAAGTTATTTATACAGTAAGCATTTTTATTCCAACTTTCTTCAAACAGACAATTTTTTTTGCTTTGCTGTTTTGTCAGTTGTTTGTAGAGTAATTATTTATATTTCAGCTTTCTTTAAACAATCAATATTTTAAATATTTAAAAAATAATTTGGAGGTTATTTAAAAAATATTTTCCAGTAAATGATTTAAAGATATTTTTGGCATATTAAAAAAGTATTTTTAAGTTAATCTGATTTAAAGTTCAAGTTTATCCTGGAAGTTCTATTCCTATTAAATGATGTAAACAATCAGTAAAACATTAACTGAACTTGTAAACCAGACCAATGAATGAATGTAACTATTTAACTGAATGATAATAAAATTAACTTTCATTTCAATGGAACATTGAAATCAACTTCACTGTTTTATAACCAAAGCAGTCAGTGACCCAACGGGTCATGGGTAGTCTAGTATATATTAAAAGCAGACAAAGTTTCATGAAAGGAAGGCATTGCACTCTTGGCTTGATTGAAAGTGTTAACATGTTCATGTTTTGTCTTGGTGAATTAAGATGGACTTGATTAATTAGCTGATTCAGTAGCTGAGCTATCCTTGTCAATTGGCATTTCCACTAGGGAGGGATTCACTGTGAATCTTTGTTTGTAGAAATAACAGGAGAGCAATACAGCCAGATATCAAAAGAGTTCTTTGCCCACAAGTAACAATTAGATACTTGGGAACACTCAACTAGAGATTATCTAAGCAGACTGGGTTCCCCAAATTGAAAGGATTTCTAAAACAGGTCCCACCTGCAAGGTAAAGCACTGCTTTTATCCAAACCTGTCACTATTACACACATTTGGCTCTGCTGCATAAGCTTGGCAAAACCCTTATTAGGCTGGGTGACATAACAAAAAAAACTGGGCTTTGCATATTTGTACCCTAGTGTCACTTTGTTGGTATGCTCTCTCGATTTCTCTATCAATAATAAATTATTTTAACCCACTGAGAAACATATATACGCATAGAAAACCTTATCCATTTCCAAATAAAGCAATGCAGTTAAAGGATTGCCCAAAAAGTACATCTGAGACTATAGTGATATGTAAATTAGGTACTGTATAAAAGGTATTATCGCCATACCAACAAGACAGTTATCTTCTCTTGATGAGACTTCATCTGTCAGAGAGAATACCTATCATAATGGAGACAAACAACATTTCAATGTTGTAATAATATTTGAAAGCTACAAGGTTTTCAAGAGTATTTACTTTGGGAAAGGCAACTAAAGTATTTACCAAGGGGAACATAGCAAATTCTTGCAGTAAATGATCAAGATGAGTTTAACAAACAATTGCAATTAGATGATATATTTATGCACTGAGTGAGGAGATTCATTAGATGGCATAAAATATACAAAAACATCTAATGTTTTAATTAAATTTATGTAATTTTATAAGTAGTTGTTTTTGTTATTAAAATTTGCAAGAATTCCTAATCGAGTTGCTTAAAAGATGTCTACTTAAACTGATTATGACAATTCTGATAAGGAAACAAATATATTGGCAGTAAAAAAAACAAAAAAAACACATTAACTAGCATTCAACTGAATATCAGTTCAATTTCGATTTGCAAGTGGGTACTGATAGTAAGTTCATTCACATAGATTTACCAAATCACACTCCAACCCAATTGAATATTAAGATTTTTTTTTTTATTAACCTGGAAGTTAATTAGTTGGTGGGTCAGCTTTTCTTATAACAGCATTACACATATTTTTGCTAACTTGACTTCCTGAATTTAATTCTGGTAACATTTATTATTCAACATTTCCAACTTTTTTATGGTTTTCAATTGCCTTTACTAGGGTATCTGCAGATGCTACCTCTCCTCTTGTTTGCTAGTTGGTGAGCCAACTGGACCCAGGACACTGCATGCATATTTCCTTGTTCAACTGTATCCCTAAGGATGAATATATCTATCCAAAACCACTTATCTCTTACCAGTCTTGTCAAGTAAACAGACTCAACAAGGGTTTAATGTCTACATACCATTTCATGATAGGCAAGTCTTCACTGATCTGTAATATTTCTTTTAAAATAACTAAATAATTAATAAATAATTAAATAGGGTCAAATTTTCTGCAGTCATAGCAGATTTCACGATTTGTTGAACTTAACTGCCATGCCAACAATCATTGTTACTAAGGAACATAACAACCTCCCTGGAAGCCTCCTCTTTCCAAATTACTAAATGATGTATCCTTAAATCATTCAGTCACTAGTTCTTTAATATTATCCAAAGACAAAATACTTTCAGTTGATTTCTCTTTCTTCTATTTTCCTTACTAATTTATTCACTGTGTATGTGCTCAATTTGTGCTGCCTTATCTACTCTGCTAAGCTCACACACATCAAAAGACACACCTGGGAATGTTTGTGTGCCCAACCAGTTCAATTCAGTAATAAGAGACTACAGTTTCTTCTTTAACGCTTCCTTATTTACTGTTACTTTGTTTTCTTCCAATCGTGTTTGCTTCTAGACTATGTACCAGAGTTGATTTATTTCAATCCAATTCTTCTTCTGTACAATATTCAAACCGATATATTTGAGCCAATGCTTTGAGTTTCAATGAAAACCTTTCCCTGATTGATTGAATTCAAAGCTCTGTTCCTGACCAAAAAATATTTTCTACATAAATGCATATAATTCCAGATAGCTCACCATCAAAATATAAGAATGTAGGGTCCAACTTTGACATGTTTATTCCCAGTTTCCAGTAATATGTCCTTTAATTTAAGGTACCATGCTCTTGCTGCATCATCCAAGCCATATACTGTTTTCTTCAGTGACCATATCTGTCTCCTGTAGAATTCATTTGAAACAGCATATTCACAAGGAAATGAAATTAATAAAGAAATCTACTGATTTCTGTATTCCATTGTAAATATGCTGCATTGGGAACCAACAAATTATATTTTCAACCAAAAGTGGGGACACCAGAGAGACTCCAAGTCTTAAGAATATTTCCACCAGTTTGGCAACCGAAAGTGCATTAGCTCCCTTGATCGAGAATGGTTTTGTTATGTACCTCTACATAACAGGGTTTCTGAATTCTAACAAAACTTTCAATGTTTTGAAAATCATGTATATTCAATACATAAAACCTTGAACAGTTTTGGAACACTAATAGGCACCTTTGCTTAAAGATGTTTTCCAAACATCTACTTAATTTCTTATGTAAAGAAATAGGGAAGACAAGCCAAGTTATGCGACTGCAACAACATTATAGAAACACAGCACTTTCATGGCCTCTTTTCTGGCTCTCTCCCCACCAAGGTTACTTGTGATCATGTCATTATGATAGTACTGATCCCTCTCTGACTGGATGGGTTGCATGAAGGAAATAATAGCGACTTTTGCTTAAACAGTGAAGTAGTCTTCATTACTGTTTTGCTTTCTTTCCTTTCCACCTCTTCCTTCTTGGAAAGATGCAGATACTGCCTTTCCTTTTTCTTCTCAGCTTACCTACTCTTTCAAGAAGATGCAGTAATACTGCTTATCCTTTTTTTTTTTTTTTTTTTTTCTCTCTTCGCCGTTGCTCTGGATTGACATCCTGTCTTTCTATTGAGTAACCCAGTCTTGATTTGTTTAAATTCATTCTTGTTGCTTTGTTAATTTATTCATTGTTTTTTCATGTTAATTCTTTTAACATTTGTTTGCAGAAACACCATTATGATGGCTAATGCTATCATGTTGGTTACCTAGTAACCATGCCACATTTTTGGCACCCTTTTTCATCAGCACATCACCATATTGAATTCAACATAGCAACACAGCACTTTGATTTGGTTTCCCACCAATTTCTGGATTTACTTAATGGCATACCTTCTTTGGCATCTTCTTCATTCAGCATACTGCCATCTTGGATTTTGACTTACCAGTCCCAAATCACTTTATTCAAGTGATTTCATTTGAGCTTATGAACAGAGACTTGTCATTCACTCATTTCATTATTGAATTCATCTCAATTGTACATGAGGAATGATTTAAGCACACCGAAATAGACAATCTAGTTGGTGAATATAGCGTGTATTATAGTGTCTTCATTTTTTTTTATTTATTAGTGCCACTAATGTGTATCAGTGTGTAGCCTGATCCACCAAAACTAAAATATAACTACCATGGCAAAATTTCAAGTCCTTTACCACAGTAATTAAATGAAGAGGTGAGAGGGCAGGGCTGAACATTTTTTATACAGCTTACACATATCACAAAGACTCGGATATCTTTTTTACAGCTTCAATTCGTCTCATTTCCACATATGAGATTTGTGTAAACTGTTTATGCTGTTTGAGTGTGATTTTCTGCTTATCAGTATTATTCCCAATCAAAAGTACATCTTGTACTGTATGTATGGCAGGTACCCATGACTGAACTTAATCAGTTGAAGAAATTTTCAAAAAACCTTTATCAGGTTATTTTCAAGTTGGCCACCATACCTGCTTGTTGCATTGATGACTTACTCAGCAACAATAGTATATTGCAGTCTACTACATTGATCTTTATTATGATTTTTTTTTCCATCACACAAGGTTATGCTGGCATTTTGCTGGACTCTCACTCTTCACTGATGGCCCAGTTTTAAATTTTCCAAAGCTAAATGGGTATTAAAGTGTCTCTAGTTAATCTTTCCGAAACACATGATCAAGTTTCTCAAAAAGCAACTGACCCATTTCAAAGCTTATTTCTGGTATAGACAACTCAGATGATGCTAATCTTGCTCTGCTAGTTAAATTCAGATATTGTTATGGCCCATTATTCAGCATAATTACTTTTTGAGTAAAAAGAAATGTTTTCTGTAATTGTTCATATAGAAAGACCACATTAGGAGATTAACAATAAAAAATTGTATCATTTGGAACAGTGACTTCATTATTCTACCTAAAATATGTAGAAAACAAATGATAAAATGTTTTCATGATAATATCCATTGTGGTATTTCTGCTATGGAGTAAAGTATACTGGCTCCTACCCTGTTCAGTATGATATTTTCTGCCATGCTAACAGACGCTTTCCGAGATGGAGACATCAGTGTATGTCTCCAGCACCGCACGGACGGTAAACTCTTCAACCCGCAGAGATTGCAGGCAAAGACAAAAGTGCATGAAGATATGGCCTGTGACTTCCTGTTCAATGATGATTGTACACTGAATGCCATTACCCAGTCTGACATGCAGGGCAGTGTGGACCTATTCTCCAAAGCCTGCAAAGACTTCAGCCACACAATTTCTACTAAGAAGACTAACATGGAGCCCTACATTAAACCTCACATTACCATCAATGGCCAGAGACTAGCAGTTGCAGATAAGTTCATCTTACCTTGGTAGCACACTGTCATGCTCCATCAACATCATTGAGGAAGTGACCTACAGAATTGCCAGAACCAGCAGTCTTTGGCAGACTGAAGGATAAAGTCAAGGAGTGACAAGCACTGAGCTTTACCACCAAGCTCAAAGTGTACAGTGCAGTAATCCTACCATGCCTGTTCTATACATGAGAGATGTGGACATTCTACAGCCATCATGCTAAACAGCCCAATGCCTTCCAT
This sequence comes from Acanthosepion lycidas, assembly GCA_963932145.1. Taxonomy (NCBI): domain Eukaryota; kingdom Metazoa; phylum Mollusca; class Cephalopoda; order Sepiida; family Sepiidae; genus Acanthosepion; species Acanthosepion lycidas. The sequence goes on from OZ010596.1 coordinate 1,013,069, forward strand.
ATTAGATGCCTCACCTCAAGACCCTGCTCCATGTCAAGTAGCAGGACAGAGTCCTAGACACTGAAGTGCTCCAGTGTGTTGGGATGGAGAGCATCTATGCCATACTACTGCACCATCAGCTCTGGTGGGCTGGCCATGTCCGCCACATGGATGACTGTTGCTTCCCAAAGAGATTGCTCTATGGCGAGCTATCCACAGGCAAGTGCTCACTTGGTATACCAAAGAAACATTACAAAGACACGCTGAAGGAGTCTCTCATGCATTGTGGCATTCCCTATTCCACCTGGGAAGAGTTTGCTGAGGACTGCGCCATCTGGCACTACCTTGTACAGTTCAGAGTATCCAATTTTGAAGAAAAAAGAATAGAGATGCCAAAAAAAGAAAGATCAAGAGGGTTCCGCCTCAGTCTGGTTCAGTCCCCAGCATCCCATGTCACAACAGCAGCAAACTATCCAAAGTGAAGATAATACTCATTAGTCATCTCTCCTCAACCCCCACCCCTTGTGATTCAAAGTCAAGGTCATCTCTGCATGCAGAGAACAAACATTTTTGCTACATGTAATCATTTAATGCATGACATGGGTCCTCATGTGTTGTAGCGGAGTCTATTCATAGCCTACACATGCAGAGACAAAGCACATTTGAAATAGCTTCATTTATAGCCCAATGAGCTCAAACCTTAGACGCATAGACATATGAATTACGTACATGTTAATGGGATTGGATTGAGGTTTGTTTTAATAGATTACTTTTGGTTGGAATCCTTTGTGTTCAGATAGGAAGAAGCACTATCTATAAGTTTCAAAATTTCTTCTAGGGATGGAATATCAAATGTTTTGATGGCCAACAATGTTCCTGAATTCCTCATAAAACATCTCCATAACACCAACAATCTAGTGATGACTGAATGAATGGTGCAAAGAGTTAAAATGGAATTAATAGTATTCTCTCCTAAGAGAAAAAACTTGACTTAATTTTACTTTGTTTATTGCTTAATTACCACAAATTCTGCTTGCTCATGGGCTAAAAAGTTCAATCTGTTTTGATGGGATGCCAAACTCGTGCACTTTTGACATTGTAATATTTTATGAATGAGCAAATATAGTATTATAAAAAAATACTTAAATCACCAGAAACTTTAATACAGCTGTCATTTCAAGGAATGGATTTAGAACTTTGGCAAATCAAATCAGTCTTAAGATTGAACCACAAAAAGCAATCAAGAATGAAGAAGATTTTAGTTTTAATGGTGGTACCTTTAATTCCTATTCATGATAATGATCAAGAACAACAGGATCAAAATCTTAGAAAACATGCTCAATCTACTACTGGTTTACGAACTGCCAGTGATAAGTGTGACCAAGAATCACAGAAGATAACCTTGAAAAGAAGCACTTAATCTATTCAAGGTAGTAAATCTCTGCACTTCAGGGGGATGTAAAGAGATTTAAACATAATAAGCAAGAAGAGTTAGCTTTCTTGAAGAGCACAGATCACACAACAGTATAAAGGGTGCGATGGGTAAATTTTTGCCATTTTATATTTTTAATTTCACACATGTGCAGTGTTTGTTTTCGATTTTGTCAAATGCACAGTATAATAGGGTCAGTTGGGCACTGTCTGTGAGAAAAAGAGCACCATGACACAGTTCACTTCACCAGATATTTGGAAACGGCATGATGTACTGCTGTGCATTCACACCAGAAGCACCAATATGAACGTTTCAGAGTGTTTAGGTGTCAATCTGAGGACAGTGCAGATTTGGAAAGAATTGGATTAGTCTAATAATGACTACAAAGGTGTTTGGAGTGATCACTAGTGACGGTGACATTATTCCTCAATTCATCATCCCACAGGTCCTCAGACTCAACATGGAGGCCTACATCAGGTGCAGCCATGAGTCAAGAGGGTGACTGCTGGAAGACCCTTTGTCTGGCAACAAGACTCTGCACCATGCCACACAAGGAGGAGAACCCAGTTATGGCTACCAATTTCTGTAACATCACACTTTACATGTAGCCACCTAACACCCCAGACTGAAACCCCTCCTTGATTATTATGTGTGGGGCATAGGTGAGCAAGAGACCAACAAAATTCCTTGTAACACCAAAGATGAATTGAAGGCAAGCATAATGGCAGCATTCAACAACTTAAACAAGGAGAACATCCAGAAGAGTTCCAGGAGATTCCAAAGTCATCTGGAGGTCGTGGTTGAAGCCAAAGGCAATTTTATTGAATAAATTTACTCAATTTTGGTAAATGTATCAGTTAAAATGAGATGTTGATGTTAATTTCATTTTTGCATCCTTTAGACAATAATTTATCCATCCCACCTTCTATATAATGGCTGCCCTTTCATAATTTAGTATAGCCATCACATGACACAAATCAAGGTCTTTTTTCCTCAGCCAATGACTCACATTGTTTGCTACAAGACCTACATGCAGGAGTTGCAATTGAACCATTAGTAGCATCCAGCAGTTGATTTGAAACAATTCCAGAGTATTACCATTTGTTAGTCATCATTGAGTTACCCCTTCAAGCTACAGACAGTCTGTGCATTGCAAAATAAAATCTTACAATATCAATCAATGCATGTAGTTCAAATTTTTTCTTGTTTTGTTCATGCACTTTCAACTATTAGCCATCAGAAAAAGCTTATTCATAGTTTTAATCCTGATATACAACATCTCATTCAGAAATTGGAAAAATATATTAAAAATAATTAAACAGATCTTGTCAGTGGAATTTAACAGAACTCATTTGGATGAATACACAGTTAATATATATATATATATATATAGTAATGATACAGTATGGTAATCTGTACAGAATTTCCAAGATGATTATAGAGCCAGTGAGAGCTCTATATCAAAAGACAGAGCAAAAGTATTATTAATTAAAGACTATCAAACACTTAAAATCAAAAAGGAAATAATTTCATGAGAGCTCTAAAAACAGCAGCTTTCAATCTTCAAGACCCACAAACAGGTAGGTCTTGAAGACTGAGAGCTGCTTTTTTTAAAGCCCTCATGAAATAAAAATTATTATCTATGGGATTTAAGTGTTTGATATTCTTTAATTAATAATAATAATTATATATATATATAAAAAATCTCCTTTAACCATGATAATGATGATGAGATGCAAATGTTAATACTTTCAAGAAAATTATATAACAATTATAATTACAATATCATCATTATATCAAGTTATCCCCCCAACTAAAAAGGGGGTGGGTGTACACAATCTAAAGTAGATTCAGTGTAAAATGCAACAATAATATTACTTAGTTGCTGAAAATAATTTGCAAACATTTTGTAATAGGTAAAGTTTTGAAGGAAAATTTAGAAGAGCCGCCATGGTCTGAAGTGGAATAGAAGAAATACAATTAAACATTTGCCTTGAATAAAGCAGGTGTTAATTTGAAAAAGAAAGCAAAGTGTTGGTACCTTTTTAAATGCTTCTGGCATACACCGGTTCATGAATCTTTTACAGTCTTCATTGCTGTCTGCAAGACCTGAGGAAAATAAATAGGCAAATGAGAAAAAAAAAAAAAAAAAAAAAAAAAAAATCAATTTTTTTTTTCATCTCAATTGAAATTCATTGATATTATTATAAACCAATGTATAGAATGCAATTCTTGCTTCTTATCTAAAATTTAAAACATTTTTTAGGATTTAAAATAATTCTTTAAAACAAGACCAGCTTAATTAATAGAAAAATACATTTTGATAATTTATTCACTTCCAGGATATAAAATATTAACAAAATAACAATTTATTGATTATAAATTGAATATTAACCCACTTCAAGAATTTTTCATTTTCTTTTTCAGAGTTAATTTCACTTCTTATTGAATCATATCCCAATAAAAGGTTTTTATGAACAAATAGCACAAATTTGTTTTTACAATTTTCCAAAGTTCTGAGAATTTTTATTAAATCTAAATTGTATTATAATTTTCTGTTGTTAGTTATTAAAAAAAAAAAATCAACTTTCTTGTTTTTTATTTTAAAAAAGAAAAAAGGTATTCTATATCTCAGTTAAAGCCAATTCTATTAGGGTGTCTGAAACTTCTACTACCACAAAATCATAGTAATCATTTCATTATGATCCTATTATTGCTTTCTGTAAGTAATCTAACACTGTGGTCAGAAGTGGATCTGTTGTTCCAGTTAATAAACATAGCAAGGAGTATCTACCAGTTACTCTGGTCACAGGCACTGTAAAATGTTCAAAATGGAAGACATTTAGATAAAATCTGAAATAGCCCCAAGCTCGGAGTTTAAATATCACGTTTTACCTGTCACTAAAGTTGATGGATTGCCTAGATTGGTCAAAGTCTTGGAGTGACAATGAAAATCTGTAGCAAAATTTTAACAAGACATTCTCTCCCTGCTTGACAGTGATATGCAGTAATCTGAACTCTGAATGACTCATTTATAACTATGAAGATGACAGAACAAGTCAAATGCCTGTTCTCTTTTTGTAAGATTCCACCATTAATTAATGCTCTTTCAAATATCTCCATTGTTCAGAAAGTACATGGCCAGTTTGCCACTTGACCAAATTTAGATAACCTAATTCTTGAAAAATATTCTTCCTATGAAACCACCAGTGAGTATATCTTTATATAAACAAACCACACAACCCACAAGTCAGCTTGAACAAGTTTTTCAGAAAAAACACTTCTTCAAAATATTCTACCCAACAATTCCAACTAATGCAATGGATAGGTCTTTCTGAAAACAACTTAATCTCAAAGGGTTTTAGAGATTTTTTTTATTTTATCTGAGGAAGGAATTTAGTACATTCTCATTTTCGCCCAACTTGGAAAGTGTGATGAGGTGGGTACTGGGCCATATCCAGTTATACTAGATCATCTAATTAATATTCAAGCATGAGTCCTTAAAAATCCTCAACTTACCTATTTACTTGAAAATAATTAACATCTTTAATTAGTTCTTTTTTTTTTTTTTTTCTTTATAGTTAATTCCAATATGTATTAAATCCAATCATGCCTTTTTGCACATTTCCCTACCCCAGATGACCCAACTAGATTTTTCATTATTGTCCCATAAATGTCCTGAAAAATTATAAACTGTCCCAAAATCATAAAGGCATTTTTAACTATTATCATTAATAGTAATTAATAGCATAATACAAAAACTATAAAAACTTTTAAGAAATATAAAAAAATAAAATAGTCAAGTTTTAAAAATGAATAAATACTAAAACAAATTAGTTAAATTTTACTATAATTTTTATTTAAACATTTCAGTTAAATTGCCTTGAATAATTTTACACAGAAATGTTCTTATTAATTAATTTTCATGCTCAGATTAACTTTTATCTTCAAAAACTGTTCTCTATTGCATTTTCAATGTAGGTTATGGTAAGCATAAAATATAAAATTAATAAATGTTTGTTAATGGTTCATGCAAGATTTTTTAACCAAAAACGGACAGAAAAATTATTTTCTTGCTTTATCAAAGCAAAATTATTTCTTACAATTATATCTTGATGGTTTTCACATTTTGAGATAAATAATATATATCTGAATATCATTTCTTCAACCTGGTTTTATTAACCAGTTTAAAAAAAGTGTGTCCCCCCCCACACACCTTAAATAAAAGATTACCACTGATGGTGAGAAGCAAGAATTTTTATTTTAAGAAATTGCTTTTAAAATAGTTTTAATTAAAAATTTTGCATTGTTCCAAAGAACCTAACCATTCATCCAAAACTACCATTTTATTGTTCATGGGATAACATTAATTTTGAGTCCTACCCTGTCCAAAATTCAATACCATAAAAAAGAGGTAGTTTTAACTGTCATCCTGCATGAGATGATCATCCCTCCTACCTCATCATATTAAAACCAATTCCCTTAGAGAGTTTGAAGGTTTTATTTGGAATCCATTTTTGTTGCAGACTGATTTCATATTTTCCACTACATTTAATCGCAGGCAATTTTGTAGTTGAAATAGTTAAGACAATGTTCTTGAAAACTCTTCTTCTGCAAACTTGGACACAAGCTAAAGTCTTGTCAAAAAAGTGTTGTTTTTTATTTCAATTTGTTTACTCTTATAGTCAATAACATTTTTAATAAACCAGAGTGTTGTAATAAAAAGTAACAGTAATAAGATGAAATATTGTAAACCTAGTAATAAAATTTATAAAAAGGAATGTACATATTTTTTTTTCGGTCATGTAATATCCAAAATATTTTGTTAAACAGATGGAGCTTTTAAATGTGTGCTTTTTATATTAAAATTGAATTTAGAAGTGAATTTTATATTAAAATGGAGTAGTTGACTCTGAAGGAGACACAGAAGCAAATGTTAACATAAACCTGATATTAATGACAAGGCCTGACTTACCAGGCAATTTATTCAAACAGAAAATCTCTTACATGAAACCTGAGCTTTATCCTGGATGCAAGTTGTGAAACATATCTGAAGATGGATGGAGGAATACATAGAATGACCCTAAAACTACCCGTGTCATTACAAATAGATTACATTTCTCACTAACATCTTAAAAAGTATTCTCTAATTCCTTGTCTCTAGAGTAAGAGGTAAAAACAAAACACATTCAAAGCATTTTGCCCTGGACATTATAGAACCCATCAGACTGTTCATTTCCAGCCTCTTACAATGACAGTTGTGTTTCATGTAATACATGTAATACATTTTAAAGAACTGTTTTTTTTTATACTGAATCATTCAGTTCACTAATGAAGAGGTTTTTGGTTGAAATTCAGGCAATAACTCAGAATAATTGGCTGTTGTCATCCTATAATCAATTGGCTGCTAAAAAATCCAAAGTAACACACATTTAATGATATTAATTAATTTTATTAAAAAGATGTGTTTAAAATCCATCCAGGTAAAATTCAGGTCAGAACATTTTTTTTGTTTCATAAGTCAACAAAAGGACAAGATGTGTGAAAAATGGTGAATTCCCTTTTGCTGCATAAAAAGATGTAGTACCCGTTTACTTTCTCTTTACTTTCACTTGTGACTAATGAAGAGGAATGTATCAAAATCCTCATCTATTCCTTTTATTGCTGGTTGTAAGTGAATACTGACAGAGACAGTACAATAAACATGCAGATCTATTTGCCTAAGGGAATTCATTTTGTTCTTGGATATAACATATATATATATATATATATATATATACACAAAAAGTGTATTTCTTCAAGTACCAGATTAAATCAAATTTGGATTGACCAAATACTTAATATTGTTTCTCTAATACTACTACTATTAGGTTGGTGCAAAAATAATGTCGTTTTCTCACATATGTTACTTTTATATATGATTTCTGAATTAATTCATTGATATATATAGCCATGTTATATATCATTTTGAAGCGCGTTTTTTGCTCTATCGAATTGTGTTATTCGTTACCGTTCTCAATCACTCCATTTTTTTTTTTGCAGGCTTTTTGACAGCATGGACAAAATTCAAATCCGCACGATTTTCTTGTTCCAGTTCAAACTAGGCCGAAAAACTGCCAAGACAGCTCGTGATATCAATGATGCGTTTGGCCCAAGAACCACTAACGAACGTGTGGCACAACAGTGGTTCAAGAAATTTCGCAATGGTGACGAGAGCCTCGAAGAAGAAGACGGTCGTGGCCAGCTGACTGTGGTTGATAAACATTTGAAAGCCTTAATTGAAGCTGATCCTCGCAAGACCACACGAGAAGTTGCTGTTGAACTCGAGGTCAACTACTCAACAGTCATTCGCCATTTAAAGCAAATAGGGAAGTCCAAAAAGTTGGATAAATGGGTGCCGCATGAATTGAACGATAATCAAAAAAAAATTGTCGTTTTGAGGTGTCTTCTACACTCATTCTGCACAACAAAAACGACCCATTGCTCGAGCGGATTGTGACGTGTGATGAGAAGTGGATCCTCTACGACAACCGGCGACGTTTGGCACAGTGGTTGGATGCTGGAGAAGCTCCACAACACTTCCCGAAGCCGAAATTGCACCAAAAAAGGTTATGGTGGCTGTTTGGTGGTCTGCGGCTGGTCTCATCCATCACAGCTTCTTGAATCCGGGCGAAACGATTACAGCGGAGAAGTACTGCCGACAAATTGACGAAATGCACCAGAAGCTCCAACGTATGTGCCCGAGATTGGTCAATATGAAGGGACCAATTCTTCTCCATGACAATGCTCGCCCGCATGTTGCTCAACTGACCCTGCAGAAGCTGAACGAATTGGGTTACAAGACTGCCTCATCCGCCATATTCACCGGACCTCTCGCCCACCGATTATCACTTTTTCAAGCATCTCGACAACTTCCTGCATGAAAAAAAAAAAATCGCTTCAAAAGCCGAGATGGTGCCGAATCGACCTTCAATGACTTCATTGCTTCCAGAATTCCAGATTTCTATGCTAATGGGATAAATAAAATTGTTTCTCGTTAGCAAAAATGTGTCGATTCTAATGGTTCTTATTTCGATTAATAAAGTTTATTATGAAAGGAGTTATAATCTTTTGAGGTTGAACGTCAAAAAACGACATTATTTTTGCACCAACCTAATACTAATAGTAGTAAAATATTTGAATTTCAAGCTGAAGTCAAAATTTAGAATGAAAATATTTCATCTTGAAAATGAAAGTAGTAAATAATTTCTAAAAATATTAATCTTCCTTACAAAGTACATTTAGCTAATTAATATCTTGTAGTGCAATCAATATTGACAATAGATATAGCAGCTATATATTACTATTATTTGGGCAAGTAATTATTGAGCAATTTGATTGCTCTTAATCTCTTCTCATGAAGTGTTTATCATATGTTAGAGATAAAACTTTAATGATCAGTAACCAGGTTAAACTAAAGGAGGACTGTCCACAGGATTTCTCCAAGAGAATTAGCATAAAACTAACCTCAATGGTTGTAAGAAGAATATGAAAGAAATGTATATACAAGCCCAGTTCAAAGATCCAATAAAATGAATCAACTCAATGTTCAATGGCCATTTGAACTAAGGACAAATCTAAAAAGATTGTTTGTTGTTTCTGTTATTAATGGCATTAAGTATTTTTAGTTTAAACCACCTTCATTCAAAAACATTGCTTTTGATTGTATTGTGACAGTTGTCATTAGTGTGCACTTAAGAGACATTTTGCCAGAATTGTCTTTTGCTTATTGTTTCTAACACTGAAAGGGAAGTAACATTTTTTTAAAAAAGTGACAATACAAATCAAATAAAAATTATTTTTGCAGTTCATGGAGAAGGTACTGTGAAGGTGTTAAAAGTGCTTTGTGAAATTTTGTGCTGAAGATTTCTTGCTGAACGATGCGCTCTATGGTTGGGAAAACCAGTTGATATTAACAAAGACATTACTTGAGAATAATCAATTTTATATAATGTGGAAGAGAGCCAACATATTCAAAATATCCAAATCAACCACTGAAAATCATTTGCACTAGCAATGTTTTTGTGTCAGTGACTTTCATATGTGATGTTCAATAAAGTGAAAAGAGCCTACTGGGCTATAAAATTCATTCAATCTTGAAACAAATTGTGATGTGTGAATTAAAAGTGGATATTTTACAACAACATGGAATGCAAGAGATCATGAGCCAAGCAAAAAAGATCCCCCATTAACTGTACTAAAGGCTAGTCTTCCTAAAAAAAACCCCCCAAAAACCTGATGCTGTTTATATAGTAGTGTTGGAAAGAAGCTTTCTACCAATGAGAACCTTTTTGAAAACAAAATGATTGATTTGAACTAGTACTGCTCCCAATTATCCCAAATGAAAGAAGGAATGAATGAAAATAGTAAAGAATTAGAAACTATGTAATATTCTAACAGGATAATGTTAAACTGCAGGTTTCTTTGGTGATCAGGCAAAAATTGTTAACTTGGCTAAAAAATTTTCACTGATTCAGTCATTGTAATCAGTAGAAAGTACATCTTCAGATTACAATTCACTGGGATCTTCACAAAATTTTCTTCATTAAAAACTTTCAACTGTTTGAAAGACTTCAAAAGACACCAACACTACATTGTATTTTATTACATAAGCCTGTTTTCACAATTGATATTAAACAAAAATGATAAAATTTTAAAATAAATAAAAATTAAATATATTTTATTTTAAAAATATATTTAAAGGAGCAATATATCTTACAAGTTTCAGTTCATAATAATGATCTTTATTAAAAATAATATTTTTAAATTGTTTCTGGAATAACAAGTTTTATTATGGAAACGAAGTGCAGTATAAGCATTTATAAATAAATCAAAGATATAAGACATAAGATATATTTGAGAAGACAATATCTCATGAACCTGAATAAATTATTCTATATGTTAATATGGGCTTTTTGACAGTCTATAAGCATTTTCAATCTTTCAATTATTGAATGTTAACTTTTCTACTGTTTCAGCTTTAACATTTGCTTAAATATTGTTTTCTATTCTTATATATATATATATATATATATATATATATATATATATATATTTCTTTTCATGAAGGACCAGGAGTTTTCTCTTGCAAATCTGGAGAGACCATTCCATCATGTCTTTTTTGGCAAATTGGACCACAGTCAGTTTTGTAGAATGTGAAAGGTATGAATATACTCTTTAGGTTAAATTTTCTTGATTGTGACATGTACCATTGAAAATAAAAAGGTTTTGTTGAAGAACTTGTAATAATTATCTGCATTTATCTTGAATTATCATCCTCTTTATAAACTTATAAATTTTGCTACCTAACCACCTCCCTCTCATGTTAGATGATTATTTCCATGAAGGATCCAATCTCTAGCTTGGCCATCAAATCAAATAATGTAGGTCTACATCCATTACTAATGATTACTGAGAAGAAATAATTTCTGATGTCGTTCTTTCTACAACTTACATGATTTTCTTTGAGATTTTTTACTTAAAACTGCCTCTGGTTAATTAGTCAATTTTCTTAAGGTTTTGTATTATTTCTTTCCACTAAAAAAAAAAAAAAAAAAAAAAAAAAAAAAAAAAAAATGATTAAAAGTCCTGATACTCTTAAAGAAGAGGAATTCTTATTAGTCACAATCACTATTTTAAACAAAACCAAACAACCTTTTTTGTATGACTTTAGAGATAAGGACTTTCCATTGATAATGCTACTTTGATTCTTAGAAAAAAAGAATTACTTAAAGAACGACCAGCAGATAAATTCAAGACAATTACAATTATGATCATTAGAAATCATAATTGCAAATTAACTTGACAAGAGGCAATTACAAAACTGTAGCCCAACTTTTTACTACCTTACTATATTTTAGTCAACAAATCTTTACCAATTGATGAATGTTTAAATTAAAATGATAAACCTCTGCAGCATTCTCTTAAACTGTTTATTCACTGATTTTTCATTTTTTTTTTTTTTTTTTTTTAATCTAATTCAACTTATTCTTGAAAAAATCTTGTTGCCTATCATCATTCAAATGAACTTTGGTGTATTTCGGGAATAGTTGACCACTTATTCTACAAGGAGGACTCCAAAAGTAATGCCTCCTATTTATTTCCAAGGAAATTCCAACAGATAGCAAATTCAAATCTACAAAACATTTTTTACACAGTCACTGAATTTGCATTTTCATCAATAATGAACAAGAAACTGTATTTCATGGGTTGACAATTGTTCAGGACCACTTGGTACATAACTTCATACACATGACTGCCACCACTGCTGAAAAGCATTATGATTGCTTGTGGTCATATTCTCTACATGGTCTCCATAAATGATCAGCAAACAGTGATAAATGTCATTGGGTGCAACTGTTTTTGGTATGGAAAGTTCAATGATACAAAACTATTTCATATACACTTTCATGCATGATGCCATTCACCAGAGATCTGCTTATCTATTACTTGTATCATAGCAAAAAAAAAAATTCAACCTTTACCGCTATAATACCAACAACTACCTCTCATAATAAAATAGAATATTGTATTCAGAGCAACACTTAAATAAATTTTAACAGAAAAGGATCAACTACTCATTTCCTTGGCCTACTGTCACTTTAATTCTTGTTTGCATATCAATCCTAATTCCATCTTTTTTGTTCATTGTTCAAACTGGTCAACAGATTCCCTGCAATTTCAAAGAATATTTTTAAACTGGATTGCTGATTGGTTGAAAGAAGGTTAAACAAATCTTATATAGGAATATTACAAAATAGGGGGATTTTCTTTTTAACCAAGTTTTTTAAAATTTTTAGATCAATTTCCTCAGCAGAGTTTATATATATATATATATATATATATATATATATATATATATATATATAGGGAGAGAGAGAGAGCTTTGTTGAGACTGACATGAGGTCACAACAGCGAGTCTGTTAGACAGCTTATTGACCAGAGGTCATCCATACTGGTTTAATAATGGAGATAAAAACAAAATTCCTTGTCAATGATTTAAAAAGGGAAAAAGGAAATGATCTTCCAGTTTAGAATTAAAAAAAATATCTAGGTGTTACTAACAGGCAAATACCTCTAATAAACACATCAGTAGAACATCAATATATGTTTATATAGTGTGCAATCATCAGAAGATCACACTGAAATGTGAAACAGCCACTATGTAATGTTGATTCCTATAGCTTCCTCACACACATATACAATCTTAAAATCCACAGATTTTACAAATATGAATTTGAGTGTTAAAAAATAATTTTTGCTTTGCTCTACCAAATAAGGAATTTCAATAACACTTGTAAAACATCAAAATTCTGCATCCAGTCCAATATTCTAATTGCACAATTTTGATAATTTTCAAGGTTTACAGTATTTTGTTGAAAAGAAAGGAAAGAAAGAAAAAAAAGAAAAAAAAGAAAAAAAAAAAAGAAACAAGTATTTTTCTTAACAGTCTGTAAAGTTTCCTTTTGATTTGGATTTCTGTAAAGTTTCCTTTTGATTTTGCTGATAACAGCATCACAAGTGTTACAACAAATGACTGCACTCCTAGCAGGTACCAAATGATAAAATTACATGATGTCTTCAAGAGTCCAAATGTTTTTTTTATTCCATGGGTTAAACTAACAATCTTACACTTGGTGCTATCATTAGTTTGATTGATATCTGAGGAAGACCAAAGAATGCACCAAAGTTATCTTTTTTAGTTTAGGTAGTTCTAGAACTTAAATATTCCTGCAGACAGCAGTCCTCCAGGAGTCAGTTTGAAAATTGTTTTACATTTAGTGAGTAAATCATCATCATCAGTGCAAATATTCATAGCTTATATGAATTTGGTAAGAACAGTGACAATAGATTTTTTTCATTATGAAAGTCTCTCAATATGATTGCTTTTATTTTATTGAGTAGAATCCTCATCCCTTTGAATTTGCTACAGGCTTTTGTTTAAATCACCTCCATCAGGTTTTAATTTTATTCCAAACAAGGTAATATATGCTCTTTCCATTGTTATTTGGCTATACTTGACTTTGTCAATTACCTTTTCTAGGTGTTCAAGTTTAATTTGTAAGACTTATCTGCCTTCACTCATATTTCTTAACACAAATGCAGGTGATGTTCAATGTACAGATCTTGATTTTATTTGCCTTACAAGGTAGTTTGATCTTTGTTAAAAGATTGAAGAATTTGTTGTGAAAGATTTAACATTGTTTTACTTTTTTTTTTTTTTTTTTACAAGAATTCATAACAAGACAGCAAAGTTGACAGTAATTTTCTTTTTTTGAGTCTACAAATTTGGGAGTAATAGCTTTAATCAATAATAAGGATGGTGGTAACGTCTCTTCATACTGAGGGTACCAGGTTGGCAGTTTTCTTGTTGCTGTTCCTGACTGGTAGTTAGGAACCTGAACTCTTGTGTAGCATCTTGAGAAACTGCTCTGATCAACAGTTGCATAATATTGGGCTTCTTGCAATGTTATGTTGTGCATGGAAGGGTGTCCCTGCAAGCACCTACAGTGGACAACCCTGAGGTCACACTATGTTACAGTTTACGCCAGATCTCTTCCTGCACATGTTACATTAGAGGACCGACTGCTACTGCCCTAGACCTTTCCTTACCTAAACAACATACAATGACAATAAGATACCAAAGATAAATCTAAACCACCTAAACCCCTCAACCTTTCTTTCTCTCACATTTGTTCTTCTACCAAAAGTCTCCGGACATCCTAACTCTCTGTGAAACTAATCTTAACTCTTCAATCCCCTCCACTGATTTTGTGATTCCTGGATATCTTTCTCTCCTGTTTTCTGCTTGTTGAAAGTCCTCTTCTGTCATTCCTGTTTTAAGAACTCTGGAGAACCTTCTGATCCCTCTGTTACCCTCAATGCTGATGTAATTAAGCACCTTACCTCACATGACTTTCTCTCTGATAAACATGCTAATGACCATCACTGAATATGTATATGAAGCTCTTGATAATAATGGCGAAGGTTGAGCTGTGGCTCTTGAAATCTTGACAAGGTTCGGCATGTTGGTCTGTCTTCTATGTAAACTCCAGGGCTCCGATATTACTGGATGTGTGTTTAATTTAATCCAATCATTCCTATCAAATCACGAAATGATGATCATTTTGAACAGGCACGCTTCCAGATCCTTTCACACAAAGGTGGGTGTCACCCAAGGCTCTGAATCTTATACTGTTTCTGATCTTCATCAATGATCTCCCTGGTGTTATAAGCTTCCAAGTAGGTACTTATGCTGATAACACTACCATTTACACCTGTCTCAATAGCAAAGCTGTCAAAGTTGACTAAGCCAACCTGGCCACTGCTGTTGAAAAGGACATCCAATTAGTGGTTAACAGGGGCAGGCAATGGTTCATAAATTTTAATGCCTCCAAAATGAAACTGCTCACATTTAACTACCACAGAGAATGTTTTCTGCTCACCATTAGCATGGTTGATGCTAGACTTATGAAGAGCAACACACTGTGCCTTCTTGGCCTTATATTCTCAACTAGTTGAAGTGGAATGCCTACAACATTGAATCAATAGCTGCATCTACTGCAAGGAAAGTTGGGTCACTGTGTTGTGCCAGAAGGTTTTTCTCATCAAAGTCCATCTTGCATATTTACAAATCTACCATTCATCCATGAATTGAATACTGTTGCCCTATCTGGTCAAGTGCTCCTGCTACTCATCTTGAGATTCTTGACAAAATCCAAAGAAGGATCTGTAATGTAATCAATCCTGACTTGGCATCTCAACTTCAGTCACTTTCTCACTGACTTGATGTAGCTTCCCTCTGTCTTTTCTACAAATATTTTCATGGCTACTGCTCTGACAAGCTTTTTTCTCTGGTGCCTGGACTACATGTGTTTAAGTATGCTACTAGATTGGCATCTAGGTCCCACGTTTTTACTGTTGAATTAGGTAAATGTAACCCTCACTTCTACTCCAGCAGTTTCTTTTCTTGAACTTCCCATCTGTTTCCTTGCTTCCCTGATGACTACAATCTTTAAAAATTTAAATGCAACCACCACAGAGAATGTTTTCTGCTTGCCATTTAAATGCAATGTCAATCACCATCTTCTATCTTCTTGAACCCTGTTCACCTTTTATCATTTCCTCAATGTCCCATATACCTAGCCCTTGCCTAACCTTCACTCTCTGTAACCCCTTGCGTACTAGTGGCATTCCCACATTACTTGGGGTAAAATAATTAAAGAAAAAATATAGATTAAACAGAGATTACACATACATGCTTTTTGAGTGTAACACTGCAATAGGCAGATAATGACTGCACCAAACTCTACACATATATGAGGAATAAATGGTTATCATCTGTCATAATTGTCAGAGTTACTTGTCTTATTTTCCTCAAAATATTTTTAATATTAAATAATTCTAATCCCAGAAGCTTTGATAATTACAAACACACTTTAAAATTATCTTAAAGTTGTAGAAGCACAGAACTTGTGTCAAAGCCTTAAAATTTTTAAAATATTAGTTAATTTTGAAAATACATTTGAAATTTTCAAATTTTTATAGTCAGTATAGGTGTAGTTGGACTTCATTGATACAATTGCAAAGCATCAGGACATTAACAACTGCAGAATCATCAATTGTGGATATATATATATATATATATATATACATACACACACACACACACATTTTATTTTATATTTTTAATTTCATGCATGCACTTTTTGTTTTTGATTTTGTTGACTGCACAGTATAGTAGGGTCAGTTGCGCACTGTGAGAAAACAAGCACAATTCAGTCTGACAAAATTTTGGAAATAACATGCTGTACTGCTTGGCATTCAGACCAGAAGCTCCAATACAAAGATTTCAGAGTAGGTGTCAATCTGAGGAAAGTGCAGAGAATTTGGAAAGAGTTGGATTATATATCCAGTCAACATCATGGTGTTTGGAGTGATCACTAGTGATGGTGACGTTATGCTTCCATTCATCTTCTCACAGGGCCTTAGACTCAACAAGGTCTACATTAAGTGACTTGTCAAGAGGGTGGCTGCTGGAAGACCCTATGTTGGGCAACAAGACTACACCATGCCACACAAGTAGGAGAACCCAGTCATGGCTGCCAGACAATTTCTGCAATCACATAACCCCTTACATGTGGCTACCTAACTTTCCAGGTTGCAGCCTCTTTGATTATTATGTATGGGGCACAGTTGAATGAGAGACCAACAAAACTCCTTGTAACACCAAAGATGAACTGAAAGCAAGGATTATGACAGCATTCATCAACTTAAACAAGGAGACTGTACAGAAGAGTTGTAGGAGATTCTAAAGTTATCTGGAGGCCGTGGTTGAAGCTAATGGCAAGTTTATTAAATAAAGTTACTCTTTAGTATTTCAAGATATTTTTGTGTAAATTTGGTAAATGTATCAGTTAAAAATGAGATGCCAGTGTTATTTTCATTTTTGCATAATTTAGAAGACAATTTATCCATCACACCCTGTATACAGTTGACCCAATCCACAAAACTTGTGCTCAAAACATTTCTAAAAGTATAACTACTTCTCAAAATATATTTCAAAGGAGTAAAATATAAATAAACCAAAAACAATATAATAATAATAAATAATAATAGTATTTTGAAAATATAAAAAAGTTAATTTAAATGTCCTCAAAATTATCAGATCCCGAGTTCAAATTAATAAAAGAGTTTAATTCCTTGACTACTGAAATATTTTATTCTATTTCATTTTTACAACTGGTTTAAAAACAAATATATTTCTTAGTGTATTTGTACAAATGCACATTGTAATCCCACTTGTCTTCACCATTTAGAAGTGTGGGGAAGGGGTCCTTCAATCTTGGAATCTATCCACTACAATGAGGTTGTATTGTATTTATAGAACTTATAGTCATTTGAAATTTCTATAATATAAATCCTTAAAAAAGTTTCCATTTCAATTTTTATAAAAAGAAAAATACAAAAAAAATAAAAACAGAAAAGTAGGAAATTAATCTGACAAGATTGTTAGGTGTTAGAGGATTTTAACAAATTCAGATTAAAAGTGGAGCATAGCATATTTTCTTCAATGTTAAAACTTAAAAATTGCAAAGTTTAGATCAACACTAAACTCTACAACAAAACAAACCTTTTTGACAATTACTGCCCCTTCTTAAGCTACATCAGGTGTAGTGAAAATGTTCACGCACAGAACTGCAGGCTAAGATTTTTCAGTTTTTATTCTTTGGCTTCTGGAGTTCAAGGAGCAACACAATCTTCTTTGTAAGAGGCAACTGAACAAAGTCTGTGTAAAGAATTTTCAAATTGCTTTGTGACTATAACATTAGTCAGTTTCACTCTTCTTCCTCACAGAGTTACAATGGAAAATACTGGATATTTTAGTTTTTGACTGCTTAACAAAACAGATTCATTTGATAACATGGTACAAAATTGCATTAACTAGCACATGTTCACAGAAGAGAAAGAAACCTTAACTTTTGGTATCATAAAATCCATGATATCCAGAAGTAACAAAACAATTGTCATAACTAAATCAGTGCTGTAATATATTTCATATGAAAATCAAAGGGAGTTTATAATTAAAAAATATTATACTACTTCTGTGTCTTAAATTGACGGGGTGCTGAAAAATGTTCAAATTGAGCCACTTTCTAAAATCTGACCAAATAAACAATTTTTTTTTTAAAGGCTTTTTGGTTAGGCTGAGAAATTTTCATAGTTACTTTTGCATAACCATTTCATACATTAAATGTAAAAACTATTATTAAATAGAGGTAGAAACATTTAGACAAGAATTAGTGAAAAATATCTTTAATGTCAAGTTGGTTTGACTCTTTTGTCTTCAAGAAAGATGGTACGATGTAGAAAAGATAACAAAAAATACATTAAAAACTAAGAATGGCTTTTGGATTGAGAAAGTTTTTAGATTTTAAATTATCAAAAACAAAGTTTTTATTCTTACGATTGTAAAGATAACACAAGGCAGCCCTATGCAAATTTACAGAAGAATTTTAAAGTTGGTCAATTAAGTCTGATCTGAAATTGGCTTCATGTGGATACCTGAAGAATTAGCATTTGGTTGTATAATTTGTTAATGTGTCCTTGATAAAAAAGACTAAGTTATTTTTTTATCAAGAACATATATACAAAATATACAATCAAATGCTAAAATTCTAAAGACTAACAGACTGAATATAAACTTGAAGGTAAAACATGAAATGAATTTGTTTATCCAGGCCAACTGGGTTGTTTTTAGTATCTGTATTTTTCTGTTCAATCCCCAAGCCAGATCAACTCATCTGCAAATAATTAGCCAATTTGCTTTCAATGCAACAATAACTCATTAATTATTGTTATTATTGCATCATGAAAACTCAGTCCTAAGAGAAAAAAAAAAGGCCAGACCTTTTGGTATTTAGATTCATATTTTTTTCTTGTAATGGCCGATTCCATTTATATTTTATGTCATTTATTCTAGTCTTTAGAAGATTGCAAAGAAATAAAACAAACTGAAATGATCTTTTTTTCAATATCACGTTTTCCGTCAGTTAACAGAATTCATTTTAGTCTACTATGCTACTATTTAAATGGAGAAAAGCATTAAGAAATTTACTTTGCTCCTCTCACTAATAGATTGCAAAACAAACTTTTCAAAAGATGTTTGAAAGCATTTTTGAGTTCCAAAAATATATGCCAATTTTTACAGATCTAAAAAGATTCTCTTATTGAAATAAGACATGTTCTTCAAATTGTCCTGTCCACATAAACACATTTATTTATACATGGAAAACATAACAAAAAGCCTCATGTAACATACAAAGTTATAAAAAAGGTTGCTTTTAAAACCTGCTAACATCTAAAGAAAAAATCATTTCCCCCATCTTCATGGGCCAAAGTAGGGTTTTAAAAATCTTATGAAAAGATCATAAGTTAAAACAAATATGTAGATGTTGACTGCAAACTTATAGCTTCCAGTAAGAGAAGATGCATTTGTATAATATAAAAAGTGAGAAAGAAGTGTGTAATTACAGTGCAAAATGACTGACACCTGGATGAACAATTAACCAGTTCTAAAAAGTGATACAAGTCCAACATAAATTCCCAGTAATTAAATGACAGCTGATTCTAAGTAGGGTCCCGATACTAAGAATTATACAAAGGTGTTTTGCTGAGATATGGCCTTCTTACCTCTTGTGAGCAGATTCAGAAAAAACACCATTCTTCTTTCTTACCTGAAATACCAAATGTACCACAGTCGCGGTCAAAGAAAATTGCTGACCAAAATATCTGCTCAGATTATGAATTTAAATTTATAATTTTTTTTTCTGAAGTTGCTTTTGCATAAATACCAAGATATTTGTGGAGATAATCATGTTCTTGTTTGAATGAATTTTTTATTAAACACATCTAAATTTTTTTTTTTTTTTTTGTAGCTTTTTTCAATACCAATTCTCTGCCATCCCAAATATGCTTACACATACTACTTGGTTCAAAGAAGTGTGTCAGATTTCAGTTGAATCTAATCTTTTCACACACTTACAGTCTCTTTATTTATCAGATGAAATATACAACTTAAATGCCACCTAAGTGTATACTAAGTTTCTAGTAACTAATTGTTTAAAGTGAAACACACATTATCTGTGTTACAAAGGAGAGTCTGTTCAGTTTGGACTAAGTAATAATAATAATCAATTTAAAAATTTAAGTGGGGAGGGGTGCAGAAAGATTATGTAATTCTACTGTAACATTTTTTTAAAATACTTAGCAAATTAATTGACGAATTTTGTGAATAGAAAAGATGAAATGGAAGAGAAATCAGTAAACATGACTTTGGAAACCTAGATGTGTATTTTTTTGGTGGGGGAAGGGGAGTTTTGGTCATTAGGGGACAGACAAACAGTACTTCATAGTTCTAATAGGTTTTCATAATTTTGAAAGTTTTATATACAGTGTAACCCGGATATAAGAGAAACCCGGATATAAGAAAAATTTTCTCTGGTCCCAAATTAGAGCCATACTTACCTAAACAAAATAGACCAAACCCGGATATAAGAGACTTATCCTCCGGTCCCTACAACTCTCTTATATCCGGGTTGCACTGTGTGTGTGTGTATATATATATATATATATATATATATATATATATATATATATATATTGACATGATGACTTTAGAGATTTTTTTTGTTCTCTGATTGGAGGCATGTATATGAAAAGTGCATTGGGAGAGGCATCTTCATAAGTTAAAAATTCTTAAAGGACTAACAAGTGAGACATATAAAATAAGTATCTATGCAAAATTGTTTACTTCAAAAAAAAAAAAAAAAAAAAATGTAAATTTTGCAACAGATATTGAGTTCAAATAAGTTTCCATCCAAACATAAAATATAGAATTTGATGTAAGAGAGATTTGAACCAACATTTCAACTAGTGGATTGAATTTGACTATCACAAGAAAGAGCTGGGATATCAGAATTCCAAAATCAGGAGTCCATTTTTTAAACTTAAGATTCTTGATTCAATTACATTTATTGACCCATAGATAATTACTTATTTTGAAAAATCTGCACAAAATGTCATTAGCATTAATAGAAGCATTTTAGAAATTTGGAACAAATTTTCACCAAATATTTCAATGCAATCAGAATTATAGACTTTCTATTTCAAAGAACAAACAACAATTTTGAACTTTCAAGGAAAGGAATGTTCTTAAGAACTCACCAGCATCTGCTAGGTATGTTGACGCCAATAAGCATTTGCCAAGAGATTCTTCCTTGCGATAGGGAATTGACCACTGTTCCACAAACACACGACCTTCCAATTCATATAAATTTGTGACAGGAAATTCATAGGATGTTCCATCATCTGATTGAATAAGAGGTGGAACCATGTCGATTGGTTCATCACTGGTAACTTTCTGCAAAAACAGAAACAATAAAAAGTCAATACTCATGATAAGCAGAGCAAAACAATACAAATTTAAAATTTTGTGATAAAAACTTGCTTAATTCAAATTGGAAAGTGTATATTGGTGTTTAAAAAGCCATAAATAATTGAATTTCATATCCACTCACACACACATATATATATATATATATATATATATATATATATATAAGCAATTAATCATTTTAATGAAAAGCTGACTCAGCTTTAGAAATCATCAGTTTTTAAAGGCTTTTATGTGGTTCACAGTAACAACATATTTGGATTTCCTAGAAAGTTTTAGAATTTTTGTTTTGTTTTGAAAATTGTTTTAATGCTGCTAATATTATGACAGTATTCACAATACATTGTACATAAAGAAAGACAACTTGAAAATTCAAATATTAATTAGTCTGACACAAATGTTACACTTTAGGATCAGGAGAAATAACATTCATGTTTAATTTGAATTTATTCATTAGTATGAGTTCCAACAGTATTATGGTGAAACACACCTATTCTATATTTAATACACTCTCCCACCTAATTTAAGTAGGAGCACTAAGAGAAATGAGGGTCAGTTGATGTCGGACGACAGTAGTCGACAGTCGAATACGAAAGTAGTCAGCGACCACAACCAGATTACTCTGCGTAATACCTATTATATCAAGTTCCTAACGTTTTGTACATTGAACCTATTTAGGACCGATTTAGTACAAATACAAGCCTTCACTGCGAAAATAACTCCACAACATCTTTGGTGACAAGGATTCGCACTCATACGGAGGAAGAAAAAATTTGCTCATCACAATAACTTTGATGACACAGTCTCAGATTCACATTAAAAAAAAAAAAAACTTTGCAAAGTTTTTTGCAACCCAAGACGTCAACTTAGTGATGAAAAAATCTGTCATATCCTCAACTGAGAAAAGAAATATCCCCACCCCCGATAATACAGTTTGCTCTGTGTAAACTTTTTGTGAAGATGGAGGAATGCAAAAGTATATTCCGGAAATTCTTTAAGATGACAATATTAGAGCAACAAAAAACATTCCAGATACAGCTACAGGAGAAAAGTTTCAATAGACAAATGCAATTCCAACAAAAAATGGAACATATGCATAGGGAGTTTCAAAACAAAATTCTGGAAATAACTGAGAAGAGGAAAGAGAAAAAATTACAAAATGATACTTTCCCAGAGAATACAATATGGAATTCAATTGAAATATTCACCTACAGTCTAGATGAAGAGATAACTTTTGAGGAGTATTATAAAAAATATACGGACGTGTATAACAAGGACTGCCACTCATGGTCTGAAGGAAAGAAGATTAGGCTTCTTTTAAGCAAGTTAGGAACTGCTGAGCATAACAAATTGGTAAACTACATTTTACCGAAAAAAACTAGCAAGTTGACATTTACCGAGGCGGTAAATATATTAAGTTAATTATTTAGTAAAAACACATCTGTTTCACAAGAGGTGGAAATGTTTGAATCTGATGAAAGATGACGAACAAGACTATATAACATATGCAGCCAATGTGAATAAGCATTGTGAAGAATTCAAGCTGACAGAGTTAAGGGCAGGCAATTTTAAGTGCTTGGTGTTTGTTCAGGGGCTGGTATCGGAAAGAGACGCAAAGTTGAGAAAATTAGTACTGGCAAAATTGGGAAGCGATCCAAGAACAGTCTGGCATTTCTCATGTAAGGAAAATACGCTACAAAGAAGAAAGTCAGTCTACCAAAAAGAATTCTAAAATTGCGGATTATCAAGCAAAAAGTGAAATACCAGAGAAAAATAAACAAACTCCTGAAGCCATGTTTTGCTTGCGGTGAACTACACTGGTACAGATATTGCAATTTTAGGAATAAAAAATGTTTCAACTGTAAAAGAGTGGGACATAAAAGCACGCATTGCAAGTCAAAAAATAAAGACAATAAAATAAGAAAATTAAAATCCAATGAGGTAAAAGATGGAATAACCAGAAAATTTGTTACCGTTGAAATAAGTAATAAAAATATAAAAATGCAACTCGACACTGGTTCGGATCTATCATAAATTTGCATATGTAGAAGAAGTTGGGGAAACCAACTTTAATGAAGACAAAGAAAATTGCGAGGTCAGTGACGGGAGAAAAAATACAATTTATTGGGGAATTTGTTACAAACGTCATGCTAAATAAAAAAACGTGAAAAGCTAAACTATTTGTCATAGAAAATACCACAAACTTACTTGGTACAAATTGGATAACAGAATTCCAATTATGGGATTTACTGATAAATTCCTTCTGTTACAAAGTAGAAAGTTTAAACACCGAAGCCCAAAAATTAATAAAGAAACTTAAGGAAACATTTCCTACTGTTTTTTCTCCAGGTTTGGGAACATGTACCAAGATGTAGGCAAAATTCCAGCTAAAAGAAAACTCTCAGGCAGTATTCAAAAAGAAAATGTATGTGCCGTTTGCCTCAATTGAACAGATAGATAAAGAATTGGAAAGATTAGAGAAAACTGGTGTACTTACAAAAGTTGAGTATAGTGAATGGGCAACACTGACGGTATATGTGAAAAAAAAGTCTAAAGAAATTCATGTTTGTGCTGATTTCTCGACGGGTTTAAACATGGCACTCAAAGACTATAATTATCCTCTACCAACAGCGGAAGAAATATTTGTGAAGCTTAATGGAGGCACAATATTTTCAAAGATAGACCTCAGAGATGCATATCTGCAAATACCGGTAGAAAAAGAAACATCAAAACTTGTGTGTATAAACACATATCGGGGTCTGTATAAATTTAACAGACTACCTTTTGGGATTAAGGTGGCGCCCGCCATTTTCCAACAAGTAATGTATTCGATGTTGGGTGGTCTAGATTTTGCTGTAGCATATCTGGACGACATCCTCATGAGAAGTACAAGTATAGCAGAACACGTGAAAATATAAATGCAGTAGTTTCAAGAATACAGGATTTTGGATTTAAACTCAAGGAAAGCAAATGCGAGTTTTTTTATGGAGAAAGTAAAATGTCTAGGGCAGATCATCGATAAGAATGGTAGAAGGCCAGACGCAGAGCGAGTAGCGGCTATAGAAGACATGCCAGCTCTGAATGATATTACCACATTACAAAGTTTTTGGGGATTAGCTAATTATTACCAAATATACATCCCTAAAATGTATGATCTGTGCGCACCATTAAATGAACTACTGAAGAAAGGAAAACCCTGGAAATGGACTAATGAATGCCAAAAAGCATTTGAAAAGATAAAGGAAGTGTTAACCTCGGAATTATTTTTAACTCGTTACAACCTGGATTTAGAGATCATAGTAGCTTGTGATGCAAGTGCGTATGGTGTAGGAGCATGTATCTTACACAGAATGACAGGTGGTCAAGTAAAACCAATTGCTCATGCTTCTAGAGCACTACTTCCAGCTGAGAATTACTCTCAGATAGAGAAAGAGGTGCTAGGAATAATATTTGCAGTAGCGAAATTTCACCGTTTTCTCCACGGTCGACATTTTAAGCTACAAACCAATCATAAGCCTCTAATTTCGAGTTTTGGATGGAATAAGTGTTTGCCGACGCATACGGCCAACTTACTACAGAGATGGGGTACAATACTACTAAATTATAATTTCAGCATGGAGTACATACCATCAAATAAATTTGGCTACACTGATGGGCTGTCCAGGTTAATTCCAAAAATGAGCGAACCATTAGAAGACACGGTAATTGCCTCACTGAAGTCAGAAGAAAAGCTGAAATTTACTGTGTGTAATGCAGTTTGGCAACTTCCAGTAAATCTAGAAAAAATAAAAGAAGAAGCCACCAGGGACAAGTATATCTTGAAAAAATAGCCAAGAGGGACTAGTACACAACAAATGTTTTTTCGCTTTGCAATACAGTATTGTTATACAGAGAATGTGTGGTGATTCCATACACACTGCAAAAGCAAATACTAAAGGATTTTCATACTGGTCATCCGGGCAGCACTAGGATGAAGAGCCTAATGCGAAGTTTTGTATATTGGCTGAATATGAACAGGGACATTGAGAATGCAGTGGCAAAATGTAAAGGCTGTGCTTTAGCTGCAAAGGCACCCCCAATAAAATTTAACCCTAGGCCAAAAACAGACCTACCATGGTCTAGGTTACATGTGGATTTCGCAGGTCCACTGAATGGATACCATTACATCATAGTAGTGGATAGTTTCTCGAAATGGCCTGAGATACAAAGGATAAGAAATCTGATGACGCAAAGTACTAAAAACTTCCTGCTGGAATTGTTCGCAAGGTTTGGTGTAGTAGATACAATTGTGACGGACAATGGAAGTCAGTTTACGTCAAAACAATTTAAAGATTTCTGTAAGGAATACAACGTCGAACATGTTACCACAGCTCCATATCACCCAAGATCAAATGGGTTAGTTGAAAAATTTGTGGACACTCTGAAAAGAGCTCTAAAGAAAGCTAGGAAAATACCTGCAGATGAAGCCCTACAGAAGTTTCTACAGGTCTACAGAATTACCCCAAATAACGGAACACCAGCCTCACAGTCGCCAGCCGAGGTGATGTTCGCACGTCGGGTAAGATCTGACTTCGACAAATTATTACCAAAAAAGACAAAGCCAGGTAGACAAAAATTTATTCAAGTAAAAAAAAAATACAATCCTGGTGAAAAATTATACTTTAAGGTCTATAAACAGAATAAATCATTCTCGGAGATTGGAAAATAGGAAAGCGGATTGGCAATATGATGTACATGGTGAAAGGCGAAAAATTCATGTGCAGACGGCACATTAACCAGATCAGACGCTCTTCAGATGTGGTTGACAGCGATCCCGCAGAAGAAATGTCGATGGAGGTAATTTTTGATACGTTTGATCTAACAAAGCCTGCAACGATTTTACCTGAGGTAAGGCGATCCAGGAGAAAAAGAAAGGCAACTGATCATTTAAAAGTGGATCCAAAACATAGGAGATGCGCTATGATGTTGCTAAAAAAAATGAAGTTTTTTTTGTTTTTTTTTTCTTCATATTTCCTGTAAAAAATAAATAAAGAAAACTGTTTTACTCCTACGGAGTAAAGTTTTAGGAGGGGGTGTTATGGTGAAACACACCTATTCTATATTCTATCTAATATAAGTAGGAGTAGTAAGAGAAACGAGGGTCAGTTGATGTCGGATGACAGTAGTCGACAGTTAGTCGAATACGAAAGTAGTCAGCGACCATAACCAGATTACTCTGTGTAATACCTATTATATCAAGTTCCTAACGTTTTGTATGTCAAACCTATTTAGGACAGATTTAGTACAAATACAAGCCACCACTGCAAAAATAACTCCACAACAAACATGTTCCAAGAATGGTATTATAAAGCTTGTGAATCATTGGCAAGAGATTATTACCTTCTGCCAATACTTCACAAGATTCCTCATACTGTTTTTGTAAAAAGTCTTTTGGTTTGGATGAAAAGAGCCAAGAAAGTGGTTTCCACCTTTTTATGTGTTTGAGAACTGGTACATCAAGATAGTTTTGTTAACAAGGGTCTTCATAAAACAAGAAGTAAAAGTTTTTTAGTTTGGAGGAAAAGAGCTTAGTGAACTGGTACATCATCAAGATGGATTTGTATAATAGATTTGTTATTAGGTGGTAATCAAATGGAGCAAAACCTGGTGAATATGGTGCAGATTTTTTTTCCTCAGCTGAGCAATCTCAATCTTTTCATATGTAATCTTTGCTGTATGGGAGGAGCCATTCTTAATGATAGAACATCACATGTCTGTAACTGATCAAACTGAATATCTTTTAAAACAGGAGTGTTTAAATACAAAAAACAGTTTAAATTTTCACTGGTAGTATCTTCAAATGGCCAACACCAATACAACAGTACAAAATGTTTATCAAAACTTTCCTCGGTGAAAGTCTATTTTGGATGGGGATTTAACTTCATCTTTACTAAATCATTATTTAGGTTTTCTCCCTAAAAGAGTTATCAGAATGTCATGTGATTATAGCTGTTGTATGTATAATAAACTGAGTTGTTGTGTACAGATATTTATCTGCAGGAAGTTGGACATGTTTTCATCAAAATCAGTGATTAAAATAATCAAAAATAATTTTAGCATACTGCACAAAGAAAAAGACAGGTGAGGGAATAGAAGATCTACACAAATTGTAATATTTGATAAAGGTCTTCACTTTATGGTTAAGTTTTGTCAAAGACAGGTTTAGAACAAATTATGAGAAAGAGAATTCAATTTGAATTTTTATATTCAGTGAAATTTATTCCCATCAAAATAAATGGAATGACACATGACATTATTTTGATTGATTTGATATCAGCAATTTTCTTTATTCAGTATGAAATTTTTCAAAGTTGAATTCCATTAGATTATTTTAGTTATTTGGAAACAGAAACTTCTTTAAAGAGTCAAAAATCAACCAAACAGAAAAAAAGCAAGAAGAATTTATGAGTAAAAATGAGATCAATTAATGAATTTAGAGAACTACCATATTTGACGGCATATAAGACACACCCCAATTTCAGCAGGGCAAATCAAGTAAAAATTAGTAAAATTATAAGTAAATGGTACAACCTAGCCTATATTCATGAGGTATTATTTTAGTTAAACAAGCCATGATTACAAATGAAAAATAATAGGAAAAAAAAAGAACACGAGGCTACTTTATTATATCCAAAGGTAAAAAAACAAAATAAAAATCAAGCAATTATTATAATTGAACAAAAGAGTACAGTTACCATTAGAATTTTATTCATCTTCAAACCCATAAAATTTTTCATCTTCATTATCAAAACTCTGATACTCATTTTTAATATTACTATCATCATTGTTAAACAATGTGTCATCTTCTGTTCCATTGAGAGCATTGCAAATGCCACACTTGTTAAAAGATTTCACAATAATTCCTGGTTTAATATTATCCCAAGCTTGCTTCACCCATTCGCAGATTTGTGCAATGCTGGATCTTTTTATTCTTCCTGTAAATGTAAGGTCATGATCAGGCATTGCCATTCACATGTTCCATTGCTGCTTCATGTTTTGCTTGAATGGTCTATTCAAAGACACATCCAGAGGTTACAACTGACTCGTTAGTCCACCACTGTCTTCAATTCATGAACATGAACACCTTTTAGTATTTTATTTTTCAGTGTAGTTTTTCTCTTAAAAATCAGAAAAGGAGGCAGTTGTGCCATCAGCACAACATGCAAGAATGACCGTATAATGGATCTTCTCAGGGTTTGTGGCTTTTATTGTAATAGTCTTGGATCCCTTAATACTCACAGTTTTGTTTGATGGAACATCAAATATTAGTGGGACTTCATCTATATTTCCTATGTGGCCTAGTTCAAAAGGAGCTCTTTTTCAAGCATGTTTAACAAATTTATGAAAGTTTACTATTTTTTTCATCATAGTCAGCTGGCATTCTCTGCACAATTGATGTTTCTGTACACATTAACAAACCTTCTCATTTCATAAAATGGTAACACCATCCTTCTGTTACTATAAAATTTTGAATCCCATTTTCATTTGTTAATCTAGCTTCATTCCTTATCATTTTTGTAGTAACAATTCTGCCTGTACTCCTCTAATCTACAACCCATATTTTAATTTCCTCTTCAATTTCAGGCCGGTATGGGGCTGGGTGGTGAAGGTTACAGTTTCCTTTCTTTGCTGCCCGTAGGTTATTTTCCTGCTACTGCCACTAACGTATCATTTTTTATGTAAGCAGAAGGCCAAAATATTTTGCAGCTGCCCTATTTACATGCTCTTTAGCATAGCTTATTACACAAAGCTTGTATGCAACCTCTTTCTTGCTGCTGTCATATCTGAAAGAGTGAAATTCAGTCAAAAATTTTTCTTTATATGATCTGTACAACCTGTATCTTGTGGATGTCTTAGTGGAATAATTATGATATAAAAATTCTTTTTGTATTTATACCAATGCAACCGGAAGTTATCACAAGAAAAATATTAATATATTTTACAAATATATAATTTGAATTTATTGCATATAATTTTAGTGAAACAAAGTATTAATATTAAACGTGATGAAATTAATATAATGAATATTATCAACGATAACATTTTTAATCTGCATAATAGCCTTTCAAATAATGAAAATGGGTATATAAAAGTTATTCTAAAGTCTAAGCTAACAGGAATTGCCAGGTAGCTAATTTTGGTTGACTATCACAAATTTTAAACCTACATATGGTATATAAGATGCAAGGGAATTTTAAAAGATATTTTTAGTAAAAAAAAAAAAAAAAAAAAAAAAAAAAAAGGAGAAGAAAATTTTTTTATCTCTAGCCATATGACATTTTCTCTTGTCCAGATTGTTTTTCTCTTTTCTGATTACAAAAAAAATGACAAATTTTCTTTTCATTTATTCTTGTATTAAAGTTTAGTAACTAATAAAAGGAATTAATTTTATTTGCTCACAACTATGTTTTAAATTCAGACAGTAAATTTTGAGAATTAAATAGAAAACAACACTGTTCACTTGTCATATTAAGAGGATTTTCTTTTCTTTTGTAATATCCCAAAATACTTTATGAAAAGCAAGACTAGAATTTTGACATGTCTAATGAAGCAAGTGTAGATTTAGTTTTTGGTTAAATATTTAAATCCATTATGAAGAACTAAGCAATGTTTACTGAATGTAGGAATAAAATTGAATACTTGTCATTTCTACAGGTGTTGAGGCATGTCAACAGTAAAATGAATCACAATATTAAAGAGAATTTAGCAAACAAGACATTGATGCTGTCCAACAAGTAGAAGGGCATAAGTAACATTGGAAAATGAAAAAGATGAAAATGCTTTTAGCACTAAATACTGAATCTTTATCTAAATTTAAAATTGATCCACCTTCATGAGTGGGTCAAATTTCAGAATTCAAAATTATTTGGTTTTACAAATTATTTGAGGAATAAATAAGACACAAAGATTTGTGTGTTGCTAGCAAACAAAATAAGGAACTGTGTTTGAGTTCCTGGCACTAGATGAATGCCTGACCATAATAGCCATTCATTGATTGTATGGGAGTAACTAAAGGAGGATTTAAACCAATGATTTGCACCAAATATTTCCATTTCTTGCTTAACTACTAGAGATAAACAATAAAGCAAACAGAATTCATTCATTTAGCCTTTCCTGGAGACAAAGTTGGGAAATATTTCAGAATATTACTTGAAGCATTAATATCTAAGTGGAAGTAATATTTATAGCAGAATTTTTTTTCAAAATTGAATCTACATACAATGCTAATTATATTATTGAAGAAAGGATGTCTTTTTCTATTTCAGCAAAAATAGAAGAAATAATGCAAAATTAATGAAAAGAGGGGGAAAAAAGATTTGAAAGCAGCTTTTCTAGAGAATAAAAGAGATTGGGAGGTGGAATTGTCTGGAATGAATTAAAAGTGCCTGCTTAGAGAAAATTATTTGTGTGTCTAGGTTTTCTAGGCAATAAGAAGAGTTTTGTTTAAGACAAAATTATTGTTCATTCATAATGAACATTTTTACCAATACAAAACACATACTATATAATGATTTCTCAAAACAAATTATTTGTCAGGCCATTTTGATATGTTTAGGATGAAAGTAACTCCAGAAAGCATAAATGTATGGATAATTTTGGAAATATTTGTAAATTTAATAGTAATGTCAAGATAAGAGTTAAATTAAAAATATATACTCTTCTTGTCAAAATAGGCACATAGCCTAGTGAATTATGGTGTTGGTTAGAACATGTCTGGTTTAATGGCAGTTCAATCTCTGGGTCTGGTAGTGCTGAAAAGTCATATACTCTAGTTCAGCTGAAGAAACGGACAAGCAACACAAAAATGAATAAGGTTGTCAACTAGTAACGGATATGAAATATTTCTTAAGCATGGAAAGTGGAATGAGAACAATCCAACCCTGTGAATTGAATAAAGGGTTTGGTTTATAATTTCAAGAAGGTTACCAAGTATAATGACAGACATCTGAAGAAGGTTACTGGGTATAATGGCCGAAATTTTGAGAGCATAAACAACCAAAATACAGGTCGAAATAGTAAAGCATATAATATAATTCACTACTTAAAATTTGCCACATGTATGCTTTGGAGTTTCTTTCACTCTTTATGCTGGTATTGAAGAAAATGAGAGGTTGAAAAAAAATGTCAAATGTTTGGACCATAATTCATGTGAAAATTATCTTTTATTTAACATTTTGTATTTTAGGGGATAAAGCTGTTTCTAAAAGTATATGCACAAAGTTTGTTTTTTTTTTAAATAAATATCTTCAATGAAGCTTCATTTATATATATATATATATATATATATATATTTAAACAAACTTGATCTATGTAAAAAGAACAAATTGGAAATTAATTTTGATTATTTATTGTAAAAGTTAAGTGGTGGTGGGACAACAAAATATTGATTCATTCCATTCCACATCAAAGATGGTTCATTTCAATACAAAATTGTTCTCTGAAAATGAAGTGACTTTTGCAAATCAGTTATGATGATGTTTAGTGGTTAACAGATTTTGACAAGAATATAAGCAGCTCAGATTTTTTGTAGATTTTTTACTAGCAATACTAAAAATGTATCTTAGCCAAAGCTTTATGACTGGAAATTCAGGATAAGAAGAGGCTGGTTATAATTCTTTTATGTACGGTGCCCCTTTGTGACATGAGCAGTCATGACTCTTCAAAACGTCTGTGGTGAACAATTACATAGAAGTGAGTGAGTCAGAGTGGCTTGCAAAGAAAAATAAGTTCCTTACCTCAATACATAACACATAGCAGCGGTGTTTTGTTCCTTGAAAATGGCATGAATCTTCCCCCACTACGCACACACTTTACATTATTCCAGAAGTGTATATTCTGTAATGTTGTCTTTTATACAGATTTTATACAGCTAACCCCAACCAATAGCAATTTGTGTGCTGATTGGTCGGACTGGAGAATGACATTTGACTGTATGACTGAAGACAAAGCAAAGAATGCTAATTGGTCAGTCCGTCATGGTGTTGGCCTGATAAAAGAGGGCTGAAGCAAACCGATTTTTATGTTGGTGATGTGGGTGTGAATTCAAAAACAGGGCACTGAAAAGAAGCATTTGGTGTTGTACGAGCAATGCCAGTGGAATATAACTTCATTTAACTAGAACATCCTTTGAAGCTCTAAGCAATCTTTGTCCTTTCAAGTCATGTTCTGTGATTCATTACACACAAATTTGTTAGGATTTCATTGCAGTTACAAGGCCTAGATGTGCTAAACAGAAGAATTCCATTGATAAAGTGGGTTATGTGATTCTCTACCACTTCAACATCATTTTTCAAAATATAAATTTAAATGCAACATCAATCTTCTGTCTCCTTGTTCTTTTTTATTGTCCTTTCTCCTCAGTAACATTTTCTTGGTTTCCTTCACTCTTAATAACCCCATATATTTTAGTGGCTTTATTACCTTGCTTCTTGGGGTGAAATGATTAAAAAAAAAAAAAAAAAAAAAAAAAAAGAAAAGAAAAGAACTGTTACACAGAGGTGGGGGACGAACAATGTAGAGCACCAAACAGACTTCAATGTATATTTCCTTTTGAAAAACTCAATTACAAAATTTCAGTCATTCTGCAGTAAAGAGATTTAGAGAAAAAGAACAGATACTGCACAGTGATCTTGACAGTTATTGGTGAAAATGAGGACTGTTTGTGTTCTTTATTTTAGATTCTTTTGAATTTACAGTTAATTTTCAAGTTGATGTAGTGAAATAAAAGAGAAAAGAATTCTGATAATGACAAATCAAAAAGATATTCAATTACTACAATAGCAATGCTAATATTAGAACAAACCTGTAAAAGAATTAGAATCTATACAAACTTAAGCTCTGATGATAAAAATGAAATTTGTAAACCATCTTTCCAGCTTCTATCATAAAGTACTGTGTGGCTCAAGATTTTCATTTTTTTACATTTTGAGATCAAGCTTGTAAGACAAATTTTGTTCAGGATTTAAACTAAGGAATTTGCATTCATAAAAATTATTGCTTGTTGAAGATGTGAGGTCATATTTAACCTTTGTATTACAAATTTCTTTTGTTTCCACATCTATTTTGTCTAAACTAACTTTTATCATCTTCTATGATATTCAGTATCTGCTTTTGATAAACCCAAACACTGGTAGACACAGTCAAAGCATGCATAAATTGTAACACACATAAGTCTGACTACAATAACACACATCTTTTTATCTTTCTTTCATTTTATATATATATATATATATATATATATATAAAACATTAAAACAGCATTATTGCATATAAGGATTTTTGTTTGTTTTTTCCCGTATATTTTTCTTCATACTGTCGGATTCTATATCCATATATTTGCTTACATACTGTCTACTGGAAATACAAACCTGAATTCATTTTATAACATGGAATACTTCAAGCTTATCCGAAAATACAGGAATCTTAATCTCCGCGCATTCCTATATGAACAGAAAGGATTTCTTACCTAACTATTTATATGTGAAAATCGTCTCCATCGGGCTTATCTCATATTCTGAAATCATCTTCATATATTTCAAACTCTACTTGGATTTAATAGCACCAGCAAACAACATATTACATCCGATGCTTGCATCTACCAAATCTCATACAAAAACTGTGACTTAAAATATGTGGGCTCGACAAGCGTACATATAAATTTTAGATCAAATAGAATTTCTTTCATTTTTCTTTCATAATATTCAAATTTAGGAATACGTTTTCACAGCGTCGCAAACGTGGTGACAACGTGACCATGTTTAAAACGAAACGCTGATCGCATAAACTTTTAGTTATCTGTTTGGATATGTCTTGTTCTTGTGTCCATCGTTTTTGTCATGTTAAGTTTGATAATGTTATTTATATTTTATATTTTATATTGAATATGTCCTGAAGATGGTTTATTGACCGAAACGTCCGACGTCGACATATTAACATTAAAACAGCATTATTGCATATAAGGATTTTTGTTTGTTTTTTCCCGTATATTTTTCTTCATATATATGTGTGTGTGTGTGTGTGTGCAACATACACACTCTCTCCATATATATACACTTAATTTTCTGTGATGCAATAATTTACCATGGCAGATGTTATTTCACTTCTAAATGTAAAATATGTAGCCAATTTGAATTAAAGCAAAAAAGACCAAGTTGAAGAAAAGTTAAAAAAAATAATCTTTCTGTTCAGAAAAAGGAAGAATTTGAATAAAATTGATCAGCAAGATCAATAATTCCATCAGCATTCGTTATATTTTCTTTTTTAGAGACTGCTAGATTTTTAATTGTTATTCAAATTTTGCTTCCAAAATCA
This sequence comes from Acanthosepion lycidas, assembly GCA_963932145.1. Taxonomy (NCBI): domain Eukaryota; kingdom Metazoa; phylum Mollusca; class Cephalopoda; order Sepiida; family Sepiidae; genus Acanthosepion; species Acanthosepion lycidas. The sequence goes on from OZ010596.1 coordinate 1,047,823, forward strand.
TAATGTACACAAGAGATAAAAAATGGAATAGGTCTTTTGAGGATGTGTTTTTCAGCCTTTCATTACCAAACACTTTGCTAGCTTCACTTACACATGGTGATTTTTTCAGGGAGAGCATTTGTTAAACAAATTTAATTGCAGAAAGAAAGGAAACCCAAAATCAAAAGCATTACAAAAATAAATGAATTTTTATTCCTCAATTTAAACAATGAGATTATTTTAGTATATCAAAATTTGGTAATTAATGCATTTTAAAAGCAGAGTATTTATTAAATTTGTTATGTTGGCTCTCCACTTTCACTGCATTTGGTTAAAATCATTTCTTATGTGAAAGAAAGTTTTTATTTATTCATTTAAATATTTCCTGGTTTTTGTAAGCATGTTCAACATGAGACAGACTTGAACTTAAAGAAATACTTAATGCCTTTTTGGGTCTGCCATTCTATATGAAAAAGAGGTCCTGTTTTTGTCTAAATAATCATTAGTGATTATTGGAAGGATTCCCTTCAGCAGGATGGATATGAATTTTTCTGAACTGATATTCCCCACATGCTCTAAATGGCTCCCTATACAAAAACAGAAAACCTATATTTGATAGTGGGATGCAAGTGGTTCAAACAAAATTTTAGTCTAGCCAATCTCCATGTCCATAGTTATCTAATCTTCAAAAATTAACTTGGATGAAAAGATGACAGTTCAGCCAAAATTCCAAACCTATACAAAATGTCAATGTTTCTATAATAATAATTATAATCAATATCATGAAGATATTCCTAGGTTGATTTGGTCACATCTTTTCCAATTTTCTATCTTGTTATACAAAAACACCTTTGACACAGCTTAACCGTTATAAGATAGTGGTTTCCTTTCGTTAATTTTATTATCATGTAATTCTCAATTTTGATGCTATCTGATGCCACATACTTCAATCTGAAGAGTGACCAACAATATGTGTCCTCTTTCCCAAACCTGACTATTTTTTATGTGCTTTTATAATAGAACTAATGAGATGCATGTATAACATAATGGTTATTGGCAAGCCAAGTTTAAATTCTGGCTTAGTCTGTTGTGTTCATTTTGCACTACAGTAGTCCACCTCTATTTTTCTTTTTAAGCAAATCACCCCAAACAAGGCGGGAGTACCACTAGCACACAAGGGGTTACAGAGAATGAGGGCAAGAGTAAAGAAGAGTGTTTGGGAAAAGGATAAAAAGGAGGACAGGGATCAAGGTCAAGGCATCAGAAGATGTCAATTGACATTACATTTGAATATTTGAAGATTATAGCTATTAGGGAAGAAAGTGATAGGAAGGGATTTCCACTAACAGAAGGTGCGAGATAAGAAGCTGTTGGAGTAGAAGAGATGGCTACATTTAGACGTTTTGACAGTGAAAGGGTGGGACCAAGATGCCGACCAAAATGCCAACCTAGTAGCATGCTTAAATTCATGCAGTTTGCCATGAAAGTACTTTTAGAAAAGACAGAGGGAAGCCACAGCACGTTTATGAGAATGACTGTAGATGGGATGCCAGATCAGGACCAATCATATTGCATATCTGTCTCTGGATTTTATCAAGGACCTTGAGATGAACAGTGGGAACACCAGACCATATATGGCAGCAGTATTCCATGCAAGGACGAATGGTTAATTTGAAGGATGGACTCAGGTGAGAAAAACCTTCTGGTACTACAAAGAACCAACTTTCCTTGCAGTAGATGACGCTATAGATTCAATGTAGTTTTTCCACTTCAGGTCAGTGGACAGCATGAAACCAAGCATGTGCAGAGAGGTGCTCTCGTGGAGTTGGGCATCAGCAATCCTGATGGGGAGCAGGGAGGATTCTTTATGGTGGGTAAATTTAGAGGCATTAAAGTTTACAAGCCATTTCCTTCCACAGTCAACCACAGATTGGAGGTCCTACTCGAGGCCTACATCCAGGTTAGTTTTGTCAATGATACCAGATTTACTATTAATTTGCTGAAATGATCCTGCAAATTCTTATTCAAAATCCACACTGTTACCTGGACACACACACACACATAGCCCATTGGCGCCAATGGGAAATATGCAACTAATTCAAGTATTAAGTGACAAAATAAATATATCTCTGGGAGCATAGGTAATTATAACTCATAAAAACCAGAATCCAACAAAAATGGTCCTTATTCCTTTAACTTCAATTATTTGCTTGAAGTTTTATGAAAATCTACACCCCCACCTCCACAAACTGTATAGTCAGTAAGAGGACATACAGACTAAAGAAGTAAAAAATATTTCAAGATCGGACCATATTTTTTAGAATATGAAAGTACTAAATAAATTGCTATTTTACAAAAATATCTAAGAAAAGAAAGTCGTGTGGCCAATTATTTCAATAAATTTTGATAAAAGTAAATTAAAATTAATCTGGATGAGCATCCACATGTTAGAAAGACGTGTCTGTTTAACAAGCGAGATATTTGTGCAGTCAACAAAAAGATGTGCTTACTTTCGGTGCAAAAAAAAAAAAAAAAAAGAAAAAAAAAAACAAGCAATGACAATATAAATTGGACTATCTTTTAGTGAAATTTGTCACAAGTAAAAATATTGAGAGAACAGAGTGATGGATCAAAAAAAGAGGGGCTGGAAAACAGAAAAGAAGAAAATGAGAAATGGAGAGAATAATGGAAGAGAGAGAGAGAGATAAGAGAATGGTAATATTAGCTATTTCCTTACAAGGAAACATTTGGCATTCATAGACCAAACAATCAATCCTACTTTCAATTGAAATTTACAGTCTTTCTTTTAAAATAATTTTTCAGGAATATATGTTTCTCAAATACAGTAATTGTTAGCACTCTTTCCTTCCTAACCTTTTATAAGAAGTAATGCATAATATTAACATCTTGATTATATCATTATTTTCTTTTCAAGTTACATGTGCTATCCATTTTATTTGTTGCTGCTATTGAAGGTCCTCAAGTGATGTGGTTTCTGTTATTTGGTTCCATTCTTTGTTTGTGATTCTATAGCACCAGTTCACAATGTTTGAAGAAAGATGGTCATTATCAAGACCCACAGGATTCACTCACTCAAAGGCATTTTAAGCATTGATCATAGAAAGTGGTTATATACAGCTGATGGTTTAACAATTTCTGAATGGGTTTGGCGGCATGCATGGCATCCATATAAAATTTTTGATCAGACAAGATTTTTTAAGAATATGACGTGAGTTTTGAGTTTCATGTTTTCATTTTGTAGCAATTTGCAGTGTTAGGCAGAACTACCTCCTTGTACAGCCTATTCTATGTTCAATTTCCTTTTCTCCTATACTAAATTTTTTATAACCCATCCATACACCAAGGTATTTGTAGTGTTTGGTATTTATTAATATGAGATCCTGAATCTTTACACCGGATTCAGGGTCGGTGCCCTCACTGCTTTCATTTCAATTCCAGACCATATTTCTGTGAACATCTTTAGTTTGGTGTGGTCATGTTTGAAATGTAATTACCATGTATGTTTTTGAGACCAGGACATTTATTCAGCCATTGTTTTGATTATATGATGTTAATACGATTTTTGATCATCCTCCACATTTTGACACATTGTCTTTGCTGTTTGGTTTCATTAATTCTGTTTGCAATTTTCCAGAGATTTTCCAAAGACATAAAAAGGTTTTTTTTAATTTTCTTTGTTAATTGTTTTTATATATATCACACTAACAACTCACTTGCTTTGTACCTTTTGTTGCATGTACTTTTTTTTCATTTTTAAATTTTATCTTTAAGTTTCTTCATTTCTCTTTTTTTTCTTCTACTAATTAGAAATTTCCAATTCAAATCTTTATCTTCAGCCACCTCCTCCCTCCAACTTCAAATCTACTTGTTGCAATTGGAATAAAGCTGAACTTTACAACTTTTGAGCAAATTAAAAAATATTTGATCACAGCTAACAGCATTCTTACTGGCTTATATTGAATTAACTTCTGGCCTGAATTTTGCTTTTTAGTTGGTAGGAGATATCAGAACTTATACTAAGTTAAAAATTAATGATCTATCTTAGAAAAGTTTATTCATATATATATATATATATATATATATATATATATATATAAGGTCATCCCACAAGTTCTGTCCGAATTTTAACTTTTTGTTAAAATGAATGAAATTTAAAGAGTATTTTATAATGTCTAATGGAGCTGAACATTATTTTTATGCTTAGATGCATTTAAACTGATCAAATTTTATTTCAGAGAACAATAAAATTAAATTTTGTTTGAATAAAACCCTGCTAACATGGAAGTATCCAAGAATCATTTGAGACACATAATGCTTTATGAGTTCAAGAAGCGGCTAGAAACATTCACTCAGTTTATGGAGAGGAATGTGTGAATGAAAGAACTTGCAGAAGATGGTTTTCAAAATTCAGAGTTGGAGATTTCAACCTTGAAGATTAAGATCCAACTGGTCATCCAGCTGAGTTTGATGAAAAGCTTTTTGAAGTAGCCCTTGAAGAAAATCCTGCTTTATCAGTTGAGGAATTGGCAATGATTCTCAGTTCAAACCATACAACTGTTCATCGCGATCTTCAACAACTTGGAAAAGTTTCTAAACTTGGAAAATGGGTGCCTCATGAATTGTCTGAAAACAACCTCAAATCACAAGTTGACATCTGCTCTTCTCTCCATTCTCACCAACTTGTTTCACCTTTTTTGGATAGACTTGTGACTTTTATTCAATAAAATTGCCATTAGCCTCAACCACAGCATCCAGATGACTTCAGAATCTCTTGTAACTCTTCTGGATGGCCGCCTTGTTTAAGTTGATGAATGCTGCCATAATCCTTGCCTTCAGTTTATGTTTGGTGTTACAAGGAGTTTTGTTGGTCTCTTGCTCAACTATGTCCCACACATAATAATCAAGGGGGGTTACAGTCTGGGAAGTTAGGTCACCAGATGTAAGGGGTGATGTGGTTGCAGAAATTATCTGACAGACATGACTGGGTTCTCCTGTTTGTGTGGCGTGGTGCAAAGACCTGTTGCTAGATAGACATAGGGTCTTCCAGCAGCCACCCTCTTGACCCAGGGCAGCACTACCTCTTCAAGTGGGAGTTCTTTTCTTATCAGAATGATTAGAGTGACTTTTCCAAGCTGCTGTACCTTCGTAATCACCATTAGACTCATTCAACTCTTTCCAAATCCTCTGCACTGTCCTCAGATTGACATCCAAACACTCTGAAATGTTCATAGTGGAGCTTCTAGCACAAATGCCAAGCAATACAGCATGCCATTTCCAAATTTCTGGTGGAGTGAATTGCAATATGGTCCACTTTTTCACACAGATGGTGCCCGACTGTCACTACTATACTGTGCAGTTGACAAAATCAAAAACAAATAACACAAATGTGCAAAGTTAAAAATATAAAATGGCGACAATTTACCTATCGCACCTATATATATATATATATATATATATATATATATATATATATATATATGGACCTGTAATTTTATAATTACTGTGTATATTCTTTGTCAGTACCTGCTCCCTATAAATTCTCTACTCAATTGGTCTTATTACAATATTGCTAACTGCCGACCTTGCAAAATAGACTTAGTCAATTGACATAATGGAAGATTTGGGAGGAAATGATGGCAACCCACTCACCTGGGAATTCAGGGAAATTTATATATATATATATATATATATATATATATATATATATATATATATATAGAGAGAGAGAGAGAGAGAGAGAGATATAAACACTGTAAATACTAAAAAAATATTCAACAATTTAGAAGCTTGACCTTAATACCAATCGGTACGCTTCATCTGAAATGTCTACTTCTCTGCCGAATTACTTGAGCCCACTTGTTATCCTAGTAGTAGAGCTTAAGGGACACCCCCCCACACACCAACTCTTACTCTTGATTACCCCAGGTGTGATATTAATCCTCCAGTAATCACTCTCCTGGTGTTTACAGTCTTATTCAACAACCTTCCTAGAGTTTGCATTTCCTGTGTTGCAAGGAGGTTAATAGGAGTAGATACTTATCATCTGGCCCACATTACTTCCCTTGAATAGGAGTAGAGGATCATCACTTGTTTCCTGTTCAGGATATGGTTCACTGGTTCTTCCTTCTTTCTTCCATAGCCAGAATCATTTAACTGTGTTAACTTTTTAGTGATCAGACTAACCAGTGGTTGCAACTTTTCATTATGAGTTTACAGAGTTGGTAGTTTGATGGCTGCTGCATCTAACTGGTAGCAAGGATCCTGAACTTTTTGTAGTGCTTAGAGAGACTGTTCTGATCAACAGTTGCATAATATTGGGGTATTTGTGGTGCCAATTTGCATATGCATAGGTGTTTCTGCATGTATTTCCAGTGGGCAACTCTGAGGCCACATTATGCACTGGTCTCAGCCACATTCTGGCTGGTTTGTATTGCCACTGACGACTGATAATTATGTTAATCTTTTCCTTTTTTTTTTCTTCCCCTCTCTTCTCAAAACAAATTTTATGACAAATAAAATGAGAAAATCAGTAAACAAAAAACCACCTGTCCTGACTCAACATTTCTTTCTCCAATATTCATTGTATCTGTTCCAACTTCAGCAGTACAGAATCTTTCCTTTTGGAACGGTTGCCGGATATTTTTGTAATTGTGAAACCAATTTAAATTCTTCCATTGCCATTAATGAATTCTCTGCTCCAGATTATCTTCCCCTTTGCTGAAAAGATTCAAACATTCACATGTATAGCCTTAGTGCCTACATCTGAGATAATATTCCAATGGTAAGAGACTTGTCACTGGAGTCCCCAGATAACTTTCATGTACTTTTGATTTTCATCATTACACTCCGTTAACTATCTCTTTTTTTCTTTATTGTTCCCACTTTTCTCAGGACTGCAGTATATTAGGCATAATCTATGATGGGATAAACAGCACTCTCTCCATCTGTGAACATCTTTGGGTTTGGTGATTTTAATTCATATCACGACACATGGCTTAAACATTCTCATGTTACCAATGTTGCCAGTATTCAGACTTTCAATTTTTCCATTGCTCAATCCTCTATTCAAAAAATGGATTTTCTTACTCATTTTGGTTTTGCAGCTCAGTAAAACTGTATTAAATAAGAGTAAGTTTTCTATTCCACTTCTCTTCAATCAATTTGAGGTATTAACATCTGCTGTTAAAGCTGAATGTTTCACCCATAATTTCTCAAACTCTACTCTTGACTCATTAGGAGTATCCTTGCCTAACTTCCCACTTAGAACCATCTCTGTTAAGTGATATGCATATAAGACTTTCTATGGTTTCTGCTATCATCTCTAATTTGGATTCCCACAAAGCATGTGAACCTGATGGTATCCCTGTAATAGTCCTTAAGATGTGTGCTCCCAAACTGGCTCCTGTTCTCTTTAAACTGTATAATAAATGCCTTGCTGCCTCTTGTTTCCCCATCTGTTGGAAATCATCAAGGCTTGGTCCTACTTTGTTTTTAATTTTTTATTAATGACCTTCCTGATGGCATCAGCTCTCAACTTGGTATCTATGCTGAGGACACAACCATTTACTCCTGTCTTGATAGCATGTCCGATTGGGTTGATAAGGTCAAACTGGCAGCTGATGTTAAAAAAAGAAAACTTCAATCTGTTGTTGAGCAAAGGAAAACTTCCTAATTTTAATGTCTCTAAAACTAAGCTGCTCTCTATTAATCATCTGAGAGACCCCAGTTCTGTCTTCCATCAGTATGGCTGATGCTAACCTCCATCTTCTCAGGCTCACATTGTCAACTATATTGAATCCATTGCTAGGTCAGTTGCTAAGAAGGGTGGTTCACTGTGTCATGCTAGACATTTTTTCTCTCCATCTATCTTACATGCCTCATTGGCTTGGCTTTAATGCCTTACTTTGGGTAAACTATATTTAATAATAATAATAATGCTCTAATGCTACTCTGAATTCAAACCCGGAGGGGAGCCCCTAAGGTGGATGGATGGCACTTTATGCTACCTTCCAGCAACTCGCACAGACATGCTGGTACCAAACTGTATTGGTTTATCATCTCCTTTGGACTCTGCTAGCAAGGCCGAGAGGGGGAACTAGACATCTGGGCAGCCCTAGTTCTCTATACATCCCACCCAGGCTTGTAGTGCACCATGCTACTCCATTGTCTTGAGATGGATGGATACCACCGCCACACTAGGTATATCTCTCATAGCTTTTGATCTTTATTGATTGGATGTGTTAATATGGACATGTGTTGTCTTGATAAATCAACATGGGCTATAGTAAATATCCTGTACAGTACTACAGATTTGCTCGACTAAAAGTTGGGCATGTTGCTTAGTAAATGACACAGTGTGTATTTCTGTTCATTAATGGGAGAGTATTATAGCTATGTCAAGAGAGTTTTTTGAAGTTTGAAGAATGAGTTAACCAAAGCAAGTTGGGAGTTATATCTAGATACCCAGAGACCCTCAAATGGAGACCATCTGAATGGACTGGGTTACTCAATCTGAAACTATTTCCAATTGGGCCCCACCTGTAAGGTTACATGTTACTTTTACTAAAATCTGTTACTATATCATTTGGTTATGATGTTTTTGTCTGTTTAACCCTTACCAAACTGGGTCTTGTGTGGGATATATTTGACTTTGTATATTTGTACCCCCATACATCAATTTGTTGGCATGCTTCTCTCTCAATAATAAAAATATTATACAATATGAGTAATTAATCAAGAAAAAATACAGATCCAAACCAATCAAATGATGGTTAGAAAACTAATACAGCAAGTTCAATCTTCCTAAATATTGTAGCCTTGTGCCAGACTAAGCTGTGCAAATAACTCCATAAATATTGTTTCATTATCTCATAGGGTTATCACAAAAGTAATTCAAGATATATTAATATGAAGATGAACTGGATGTATTTAAGAAAAAGGAAAATTAGTTTGAATCACAGTATCAAGGACTTTTAAAATCCTCTTGTCAGACAACAAAGTTTGATAGTGTCAGGTTTGAATCTTTTTGAATATTTAAATATTCTCTTTTTCTCTCTCTCTCTCTCTCTTGCTGTCAAATTTTGTGTCAGAAACCTGACCCATAAAGATTACACTTGATTTTCTCTTTGTTGTTCATTCTCCAAAGTACAGCTTCACTTGGAATCAGAATTGACAATTCTATCAAGGAGAAAAAGGAAGAAAAAATATTTGAATTTGATGCTAAAATTGCAGTCACCATTATTAAAGAATTATTCATCTTTTATGGTGTCAGCAGCTGGGTCAACCAGTCAGTGAGCTAGTCATTCGACTGTGTATAGAATCAGCTGCCCTTGCTTCATAAAATTGGCACAAAAGTACATTTTCTGTTTAACCTTGAAAGCAAGATGGTCAATGCTGATGATTGGATTTAGTTCTCTAAGCTGAACTGTCAGCCAACCATGACTCACTTTGTAACAAAGTCTACCCACCCACCAAGTGTGCTCTTTGAGGATGATGCCAAAGAAAATGTCATTGGTCAAAGAAGAGACAAACCATAATTATATCTTTCCATCCATTAACATTTTTTCATAACATATTTTTGGATATTTTAAAAATGTCCTTAAATAATCCTAAAGCAACAAGGTTGCAAAAATAAAGAATCTTTATTTCAGAGTTTATTGGGTTTTTTTGTTTTTTAACATTTCATGACAAGTAAGGCAATAAAGCCACTAAGATGAAAGAGGTTATTGAGTTTGAGAGAATATGAGAAGAAAACATTATTAAAGAGAGAGAACAATAAAAGAACAGCAATGAAGGTGAAGGAAGATAATTGATATTGCATTTAAATTTTTGAAGATTAAAGTTCACAGGGAAGCAAGAAGCATGAGAGAAGAATCTGTTAGCATAGAACTCATGGTTACATCTAGCCATTTCAACTGTGAGATTTTTATATTATGATATTAGATTTTAATTGTAATAACTTTGATATTTACATATTTAGTTGACTATAAATTCGTTCAACATTTATATATTACAGATTTAAAATACATAATTATGTTTGTTGCCTGCTGGAGATATTTTGTTAGACTTGACATCAGAATAAATGAAACACTAATATTGTCAACATTATTGTCAGCTATAATATTCACACCATTTAAGCTCTAGGATTTGACTTTTTGAAAATTATATTTTGATCCTTTGTAAGTTTCATGCTTTGTAAATTTAAATATGGTAGACTGTCAGGTGCTGTGAAAAAATTTCTTACAATGTAATACAGATATGGTTCAATGGCCGTAACAGATTAAACTTTCAACTATTTCTCTGTACAAACTGTCACCAAATAATTCAGTGGTCTTTAACTTATTTATACATACTTCACAGAGAGTGCAGTTTTATGTAATGAATTTAGTTATTAAATTTTCTATATATCTATATTGGTTCATTCTAATTATGTTGCTTTCATGAACCAAAAAACAAAGTTCCGGCTTACAAGACGCACATTTTTTCCTAAAAAATACATGTGCATTTTCCAAGATGAATGTAAGGCAATGCCCAGGCTCAAGTAAGCTTAGACAGTCACCTTGACTGGTAGGGACGTGGATTTGTATATAGAGTTATTAAACTATAATGTTAGCTAGCTAATTCATCCTTTTATATGATGTAACCTCAGTACTTAGCTGTTACACATATTTCCAAGACTATAAACCTTCATAGAGCCAAACCTTTACTAGCAGCGACAGGAGCCTTTCTGCTCTTGACTAATATGTCACTGCCATACAAACAAAATTGGACGAGTGATTAATGTAAACAATACATGGTGTCAGTATGTGAGGGACGCATGGTGAATGTGTTGTTGTATGAGAATAACATTTTTTTCTTAGAAATTTCTTTCCAATATTAGAGTGTGTCTTCCAAGCTGCAGGGTCTTGTAAGCCAGAAAATATGGTAATTTCTCCTCTGTCCTTATCACAGAAGTGCTTTTTTACATCAGTGAGTAGTAAACTCATTTGTTGCAATATCAGCAAAGCAAATAATTATCATTTTTATCACTAACATGTTTAGATACAACTGCCAGCAAGTGATTGGATAAATTTTTCATTTATCAAGTAAAATTGCAATACACTCATCCAGTTCCAGTCACTTTGTTTCAGACTAAATAACAAATTTAATTATTTTATCCCCAGCAAGGTGATAAAACCACTAAGATGCAAGGGGCTACTGTGAGTGAAAGAATGTGAAAAAATGTTATTAAAGAGAGAGAGAGAGAGAGAGATAACAATACAAGACTAGGACTCAGGGACAAATGATGGTGATTGATGTTGCATTTAAAATTTTTGAAAATCGTAATTGAGAGGAAAATAAGAAGTCAGAACAGAGTTCCACAAGTGAGAAGTGTGAGAGAGAGAAAAAAAACATACCAAATTTTCACCATTTTTATATCATTAATTACAAAAAATTCTGGTTGTTCCACAAACAGTTCATAATTGATTGGGGCATTCAAATATGCAGTTTTAAGATCTATTGAGTAAACACCAAACTGTACTGAACTGCATTAACACCCAGATGACAACTGAATGAGTGTCAATATCTTTGTCATTGTTGAAGAAGTTGCTGTAAGTTAGTGCATCCATATTTTCTTTTTTATTTTGTTTATTTTCAATATTTCCTTTTCACCAATTTTTCTTCTTCCAGATTCCCTTTTTCAGGGAATTCAAAACAAGACTTTTGTAGTATTGCTGATTTGTCAGCCATTGGAATAAAATTTAAAAAAAAACAACTTGAAAACAAACCAGTCCTATATTGCATATAATACAGCATAATGTCAACCTGGATTAGTCTTGAGAAAATCTCTAACAAAGGTTTGAATGTAGTCTTGAGTTGAAAAAAGTTTGTTTTCACAATATTGGGAAAAAAATGAGACAAGAACAATCAGCAAAATGAATAGGTGTATATTTCAATATGACTTTGTTGTAAATCTTAGAGGGCAGCACCTTATACTCTAAATTGGATATATGTTATGTATTAATGCATCAGAAATGTAAAATATTCATATTTTTATTATCTTTACCTTGAATTTATCTTGCATTTATAATGTAGAGAGATTTATAATCTGTTTTGTTTATAGAGACAAGGTTAATCTTGTGAGTAGTAGTAGTAGCCACAGTAGTAGTACAATTAGATTCCAGGTAAGTTTAATTTAGATGTATCATTTGCCATACAATTTTGGTCCAACCACAATATGAAGAAACATGAAATTATTTGGGTTCAAAATCTTAGTTGAATTTGAAAAGAAATACTAGTCATCTATAAACCACTAAATTTTTTTTGTCATATTAAAAAATTATTTCCATTGCTCTCATTGTATACTTGAGGTGCTAGCCAAAAATTTGGGAGAATTTCAATAGTGCTCAAATAAAATGTAGTACAGATTTTTGCTGTTGCCCTTTGTGAGAAAATTATTTTGAAAGTGATAGTGGAAACTAAGTGTTAGGGAATTATTTATTTATTTATTTTTTTTACAGGATCAGATGCCCTGAACTTTTAGATGACACACACACACACACACACGTGTGTGCGTATGTGTGTACAGAGATAATGCACAAAACGGAAAGCTGATTGTGGTTTATAAGCAAAATGTTGTTATAGGAATTGATAGAAAGCATAAGTCTATACAAGAATATAAATAATGTATTAGTCACTACAAATTTGTACACGTATTGTCTGCAATGTTTTTTTTTTCCTTTACTATAATACAACCATTACAAGGAAGGTTCAAATAACAGCTAATAAATAATTCAATAACTTCCATGAGTCATTTGCTCTTTCATATTGGAAGTAATGCTGTTAAGGTGAGAAAACTAAGAGTAGCAGAAGGGTAACTGAGAGGAGGCAAAATTCCTGAGGCAAGTGAGTCTTCCAATTTTTATCAAGATATGTGGAAGAAAACCTGAAAATGGGTTGAAAAAAAAAAAAAAAAAAAAAAAAAAAAATTTAAAAAATTGATACTGATGACACAATTTCAAAAGGTTTGGGAGAAATTCACGGCAGTTTAATCAATACAGTAAAAGAAATACCAAGACAAAACAATGCCTTAACATTTTGGAGCTTTCAAGATGAAATTCTTTCATAAAAACAGTAAAAGATTAAAATAGTCAGAAATAATGAAACTTCCTCATGTGAGAAACTTCAAAATATAATAAGACCATAGAGAGAAATAAGTTCTATATGGACGTTACTCTTAATGTGGGGGTGTTTAAAATTGTTTACTAGCCTGGAAATAAGAAGAAGTGGATGAGGAATGAGAAAAGTTGTCAGAAGAAGTGGATGAGGAATGAGAAAAGTTGTCAGAAGAAGTGGATGAGGAATGAGAAAAGTTGTAGAACAAAAATGTGTTGATGAAGAGAAGATAGGAAATGCCTTGATTTTATTATGTGATGGTACAGAATTAGTTGAAATAAAAACAATATTTACACAAAAGTGATTGACTCAGAACAGCCCAGAATCATGACAAGATGGATTATCACAGACAAAGAAATTTAAATAAAAGTAGAAAAGAAATCAAGATTGGTAGCAAGAATGAATCTGCTAATACTGTCAAGGATGGGTTCACCAATTTGTTGTAAGGAGGGTTTCAGGATAGCTCTTGTCATTAGAACATCCAATGATTGCTCTTGTAATACCTTGAATATAAACACTGCTTTTTTGCAGGCCATGTTTTGTGATGTCAACAAATACTTGTTGCCACTTTTGTGATATCAATGAAAGTTCATTGTAGTGGAGACTTTGTAATTGCAGATACAACTATAGTATGCTGCTGAACAATACTGGTGTCAGACACCTTCGAATAAGTTTAGCACTAATAGTACTTGCTTGATAATACTTGCTTGAATAGCAAGCTGTATAGTGAAATAATATAGAGAATAGTGGTCCATGTAGTAATAGAGTAGAAATAGTGATACGAATAATAGAGAGGATAGACTAGAAAGACAGATCAATTAGACACACGCTACCTCCCATATATGCATTTCCTCTATCGTCACGTGGTCTACTTAATTCAATAATGGGATCGCCCGTGTTTGCTCACCAGCGATCTATGTTCAAACTCAAGTGTCAGCAGCAACACTTTATTCCTATATAACACCATGTCTATTAATATTGTGGTTTATTTGTTATCACCAAAGCTAAAATCAAAGTCACTGCTGATAGACTTTTAAAATTATATATATATATATATATATATATATATATATATATATATATATATATATGTATGGTGCATACAACTTGAAACCTTTCAGCCAATTGGGAAAAGAATATTGGCTGGCAACACAAGGCCTGATTTGAGTTTTGACATAAGTAATCTGACTAGTTGACTCAAAGAAAACAAAATGGAAAAATAGAATTATGAAGAAGGTAAAGAAAGATAAGTTGTACATTACTATTCTAAGTCTTGGTGATTTACACAGACTACAATTAATAGCATGCAGTAATACTGTATTCATCAACCTTCCCAAGGAGGCTACATGATCTTCCAAGTTAGAAGGAATAGAAATTAATCCCCTTTTGCACTTTTGTAGCTTAATTAAAAGAACCCAGACTGTAGACACAATGGAAAAGGTGTGTTTAACAGTGATCTGTGTTTATTACAAATTGTTTATTTGTTATTTACTGAGTGTTAATAACACTAACTTACCTGTCATCTGTAAAACAATCATTTCTGGATTATATGACTCAGCACATGCCAACATTCAAATAAATAAAAGATTAAGGATTGAAATTGGCATACATCAAGAAATGTTGATCAAGGATAAAATACAAAATATTCTATGGATACCCAAAGTATACCAAATTACTGATGAAGAATGGTATATTTTCTCTAAAAGTACTTTAATATATAGCAGACTCCAAACTATTCTCAGTAAAGTTTGAAATTGAAGAATTATACATGTGTAAGTTCTCTATAAAAAAAAAAAATGAACTGTATCCTGTACTAGATTCTATGTGGAATTAAATTATTTATATACAAGGTAGCAACATTTTTTATGAGAAGAAATTTGATAGTTTTCTTAAAAAAAAAAAAAAAAAAAAAAAAAAAATTGCAAATGGTCTCACTCAATTCTATATGATAAAAAAAATAGCCAAGCTTTTTCATAAAGGTTGATTTATTTTAAAATAATAGAAACAAAATCTGCACAGGTGTATCAATAAGTCTGCAGCCTTAGGATGAAAAAAGCATTATACAATTTTTTTTAGTTTTAACCTCCATCCTTAATGCACTTAAATTGAACAATGAAAGAAAATTACTATGGTGAAAGAAGTTGTACATACATTTTTGTCAAAGAAATGAATGTAGACAAACTGGTGATATGAAATTATTGGCATGAAATAATGATGTAAAGTTAGGATGGTTAAAGAGGCAACATGTATTTGTCAAATAAATGAATGGACGAAACAAAGCAATACATGTAGAATTTACATATAAAAACTGATGCTCAGAAAAATTAATTCCATAAAAGAAGAAAATGGAAAAATACAATCTTTGGTATTTTGTACAGTTTCAGTTTAGTTTAAAAGTTATGCAAGTGATTTTGTGTTAAGCAATGTAATCCAGGATTATTAGATGGGATTGAGCAATGAAATCTATGATAAAGCAATGTAATACCTAATTTTATATAACGCAATGTATTAACCCAAGAAGAATAAAGTGAATAAATTTTGTCTGTTCAAATACCAAACCTCCAAACCAATGACAAAATCCTGCAACAGAAACTGACCTTGCTCAGCTAAATTTCAAACTGCATTTTAGCATTGAGCTGTTGTTGCATATTGCTATAATTATTTTTAAATGACAGAGGCTTTCAGTACAAACCTTAACAAATCAAGTTACATTAGATTTTGTTAGAATCAATCTTGTAAAGAAAAAGTTGAATTTATGATAAAAAGATATTTGTAAATTTCAAGTTTCCAGGAAGGCTAACAACCTAAACATGTAGCATTTATTTCACAAGTTATTCATCTGGTTAGGTTTTTCTTTCTCTTTTTGAATTATGCTCTATAATTTTTGTTAGAAGGTTGAAAAAGAAAAAAACTTGGTACAAGTAAAACGAGATTTTTAATTTTCAGATTGACTCATGGTTACTACTGCCTAGAAGGATTTTCATATGTAGACATGGAAACAACCGAATGAACGTATAATAATAGTCCGGTGACTAAAATATGCAGAGATATGATAAAAGCAGCAGCAAGGATACAAGTCCAAATACTTTGTGGAATAATGGCAATGACTCTGCTCAAATTTCAGACAATATATTTTTTTTTCTTTTGCTTAAGCTCTTCATCATATCCTTCTATAAAAATTGTCACTGAGGCTCAATAGAGTAAATAGAATACGCACAATGAGAAGACAATTTCTATAAAGAAAACCTGACCAAATGGTCAAATATCAGATTGTTTTGATAGCTGGCGGTGGGAGTCAAAGGGTTTTTTGCTTGGGTTAAGTTTTTTTTTTAAAGACAAGAAACTCTAATCTAACCAATGAAGGACAAAGAGGAGAGATAAGTATAACAAGTATTGACTTTTACACCAAATTTTAGATTAAACCAATGATACCTACTCTATTAATCTCAGAAAGATGACTTTACTGCATGGGGCAAAAAGAAAAAACAGAACTCAGCTATAAATTTTATATTTAACATGTACTCATTTGCATATTTTTTTATTTCAAGTTAATTTTAACAAATTACAAACAGTTGGTAACTTTTTTGTTTTTGCAAGAGAAATTTTATGAGAGTTTCTCTACTTTTTAAAGAGTTTATTGTAGAAATATTTGCTGGTTAAACAATGAAATAGTGTGAATAAAAAGTAATAAAAACAAATTTCAAAATTATATTGAAATGTTACTGATTAAAGCATTGACCATTTTTAGCCTGAGATAAAGAAAAAAAATTTGGGTTTCTCTATTAATTCCTATCAAAGGTTTTTCAGCAAGAACCTAAATGTGGAACTGAAAGGTAAACATGAAAACAATAATAATAATAATAATAAAACAATAGATAAGATTACGTGATCTGCATATATTTCTAAGATGAGGTATTGTAACTATTTACATCATTCAGACTGTTGTCCTCATCTTTACTGCCATATTCACAATGTTTCAGCCATTGCACACTTTGGCCTTCTTCAGGTGATATATCCCTGTGAATTAAAAGGGTTCAGTTTGAAATTCTTTCATATCACCTGAATAAGGCTGGAGTGTAAAATGAGAAGAAAATAGGATTTCAGATGATTCTTTGAGATTTTAATTTTCAAAATTGAATTGTTTAGTTGAAGACCAAGAAAAGCCACAGAAAAATTCTGAAACATGATTGCTTGGGAAAATAAAATTAATAATCAAGTGATATATAACTCAACTTTATAATGTTCTAGTCCTTTTGTAAACCTGACAAAGTATTATCTTAAAAATCCAATATTTCAATATCCATTAAGAAAATAAAAGTTTAGCTTTGTGATTTTATTCATAGTGAAAGATTTTTGAAAAGGAGAAAATAAACACAGGCAATGAATAAAAGAGAAGATCATGGATATTTATTTTAAATATTTATGAATTAAAAAACAAACAAAAATACTTACCATATTTGACAGCATATAAGATGCACTTAAAAATGGCTCAAAATAAATAAAAATTATCCTGTCTTATCTGCAAAGTACAAACCTCTCATAGTAGAAAGTAAAATTAGCCTAATTATACCTTAGATTGCTATTTCAACCTAAACCGACTTAATAGTATTTAGTCAAATGACATTATTATTGCTCCTGTAAAAGGAATTATTGTAATAAAGCAATGTTTGTCAAAAGCAGTTTATCCATCATATTTAAATGTACCTCAATACACTATTGTTAACAAACTGGAACCAATTGAAAAGAAATAGCAGTAATGGTAAAACACTAACCTAAGAAACATAACACAAAGGTGACAGAGAAACTATATCTGTCATACCAAAGAAGAATGACTGGGGAAGGGTTGGGTGTGTTTACATGTGATTAGTGCATTCAGTACAGTTGCTTGGTATCAGTAGATATGACAAAAAGTGCTGATTGAGTTTACAGAACTTTACCTTCAAGCCTATGGCTGCAAGCAATAAAAGATTAAGCTACATCATTCAGTACAATTGATACACTAAAGAATATGGAAAAAAATAAGAGTTTCTGACAAACATCTAGCAAAAATAATTATACATGCCTGGTGGTTAGAAGGCCACTTAAAGAGAGAAAAATAAAACAAGATAAACAATCTTGGTTGGCCATCCACAATTTGGCCTGAACTTGATGACCAAAAAAAAAAAAAAAAAAAAAAAAAAAAAAAAAAGAAAAAGAAAGAGTGAGATTGCAGTAAATTCAGAATCCTTTCCACTGAAATAAGGAAGCCAGGAGATGAACAGAAGAATGAATAATTTACATCTTTGCAGGATCAGAAATGTTACCATTTTATGAAATGGCAGGGTTTATTAATGCCTGTAAAAATATCCACTACACAGAAAATGTCAGTTACAACAAAAAAAAAAAAAAAATAAATTAAAATTTTATATCTGTTATAAAAGCATGGAAAAAAAAAACCAAAAAAAAAACCACACAAACTTATTTTGAAGTGAGCCAAATAGGGAACAGGGATACGGGGATGAATTTCTAACATTTGACACAGTAGCCAACAAAAGAGATGATGTCAAAGAGTTTAAAACAGTCTCAGTAAAAAGATACATTAGACAGTAGATCTGTTGTGCTGATGACACAAAACTGTCACAGTTTTTGATATTTAGCACAATAAACCTGGGCACTAAAGAAAAAATTCCAAAAAAGTATTTGTTTGTGTCCATCCAAAATGCAGAATGTATAAAACTGAGTCTAGGTAGGTTCTTAAGAAAAGTAAGTTTGAGATTAGTTTAGAGCACGTAGAACTGAAGTAATTAAAAAGGTGGAAAAATTGAAAACCCATTTAGCTGTCATTATGGAGTGACAAGCCAATTGCAGACTTTAGATGTATCTGTGAACTAGTCATTTAAGCAAAAACATGCGACTATGTTTGAAACAAGTGAATGGGAAATCCAGACTATACCACTGGCAGAAAAGAAGACAATGCAGTATTTGAAGGCAGTATCAGTAGTATAATGAGGATGAGGTTTTAGGCTTTGAGTATGAAGATTTTTCTGAATTTGAAGTTGATTAATGTTTTTGTTAAAGAACATAAAATTCCCAATACACATCCACCTACACACATTTCCCTTACAGTGTCTTGGTTTATATTCAACTGATGTGCTAGTTTGCTTTTTATAAAATATTTTCCACTTTGTTTTCTCTTGTAATGTTTTATTGCTATAAACATTTCAGATATTTTCACTATTGTCATTTCTTTATGTTCAGTTGCTTGTATGGATAGAAAATGAATTCATTAAATATGCAAAAATATAAAGGGGTGTAAGGCAAAAGTTATGTTTTCTCATCAGACTTATTCAATCTATGCAGTGAGTCAATTCGGAGAGAATTAGAAGTCCAATCAGGATTCATTATTGGCAGCCACAATCTTAGCATAAGATATACAGATGTCACATTGTTGGTAGCAGACACAGAAAAAAATGCAAGAACTCATACAGAAAGTACTAAAGGAAAGCGAGAAGAAAGGACTAAACATCAAAGACAGAATGCATGATTGTTAGCAAAAGGAACAGCCCAACATGCAAATTAAAAATTGGAGATATTAGGTTGGTGCAAAAATAATGTCGTTTTTCTTTTGAAGATGAACGTCAAAAAACGACATTATTTTTGCACCAACCTAATACCAAACTCAAACAAGTACAACAATTTAAATATCTGAGAAGTGTTTTAACAGAGAATGGAAAGTGTGATATTGAAACCCAAAGGCATATTGGAATAGTGAAAGAATGCCTTCCAAAGGCTGAGTAAATTATTAAGAAACAGGAAACACAAAGAATACTGAACTGTTATGTAATATCAGTCTGTATGGCAGTGAATGCTGGACAATTTCTTCACAGATGAAGGGACTTGAAGTAACAGAAATCTGTCTCTACAGAAGGATGCTGAGAATACCATTGACCGAACATGTTGAATAACAAAGTTTTAGAGAAAATGGAAACAAAAAAAAAAAAAAAAAAGGGACACTTATCGTTAACATCAGGGAGAGAGAGTTGAAATTTCTGTGGCATATAATGAAAAGAGAGGGCTTGGAAAATTTGATAATCACCAGACAGTTTGAAGGCAAGAGGAAAACAATGCATAACCTACCTAGTAAACTTAACTAAATGGATGGTGAAACAAGGTTTAAGAGAGATAACAAAAAGGCAAAATTTATTAAGCACTACAAAGAAGAGAAAGTTGTGAAGAACCATGATCACTAACATGTTGAGGAGACATAGAACATAGAACATTTTCTGTTAAATCTAAATCTTTTGCAATGTTTTTTAATGTACTAATAGATTGTTTTCAACATTATATGCTTAAAAACTTTTTCATGGATGTACCCTGCTGAAATGGGTGTGTTGCTGTCAAATAAAGCTATACCTTGACATCAGATTGACAGAAAATCTTGAAGCTTATAAAGGAGATAACCAGATTACAATTATTGAATTTATGTTTGCGATATCAGATCAGATTTTTCCTGAAGAAGTCCAGTTTTGTAAAAGACTTGAAGCATGTGAATCTGAAAAACTGGGAAAAGCATTTGTATTGAAATGCTTTAAACAGTACAACAAAATTAACTGAAAAGCAAAACTGAAAAGCCCCAAATCCTGATAATTGTCTTGAGAAAATTTAATTTCTCCAAGACTATTTGCTTCTAGAAAACATTGAAGTAAAAATAAACAAAACTAAACTTCCCCTGGCAAATCATAAACTTAAAGAAAAAAAAAAAAAAAAAAAAAAAAAAAAATTAGAACTTAATTAAAAATAAAACAAACTTCTCATCCAAATCATGAACTTAATAAAAACTTTGAACATTTGAAAAAAATTCTGAATCCAGTTCTCTGATGAAAAAGTTTCAAATTTGTAAAGACAAAACAAAAGGAATATGATGATCAATAATTGGATTGGTTGAATAATGTAAGTAGAAGAAAGAAAGAAAAAAAAAAAAAAAAAATCAATATTTGGATGTGCATTTCAAGAAACTGCTACAAAGTCTTTATGATACTGAAAATGATTAAGAAGCAAGAAATATATTTTGTATTTATTGAAATTTTCATACCTGACAGATGGTGATCATCAACACACACTCAAATTCCAGAGTATTTTTTAAAAACAGAATACAAAGTTGAGGGGAAGTGGAGACACTGGTCCTTGTAGAAAAGATTAAAATGGACTAACAAGGAAAAAGAAATCAGTAAAGTAGTAATGTGTGTGAGTTTGTCAAAGAAATGAATGCATAAACTGAGTGTTGTAGTGTCCGTGACATTTTCTTTTGCCACTTTATTTGAGACTCTGAAGAAAAAGAACTTTTTATTTCCTTATGTATTATTCACATGAAGATGTTTTGAAAATGGATTGGCTGAAATATTGTGACAAAAGCAAAACAGAAGTTTAATTGTCTGAACAAAGATTGGAATGATTTAGTTATAGGCAATATATTTACAGTCAGTACTAGCCTGATGTGATCATAATAGATAGACATAAATTATCACAGATTTGATTGCTTTTCCGACATTCTTTCATAGATGCCAAATATTGGAATATTGGAGATTAGGAATTATCATCATTATATGATTTGATATTCAGAGCAGCACGCTCATGTTTTTTGTACTTATGTTTCAAACATTGTACACTCCTGACTTTCTCAGATGTCTGCTGTAATTGGTAAACTTTTTGGAATTTCAATCTGTACTCTTTATTTGATCCACAGGGATAGCTTTAGTGAACATGACAAACACCTGAAATGATAACATTTCAGGTGTTTAACAACCAAGGTGGACATGCAGATCTGAATAGCAAAACAGTTTTGATAGCACAAGATCCAATATTAGCAACAAGACAAAGAATATCCAGCAATGAACAGTGTTATCTTAGGAGGAAAAGGATAGACAATATTCAAGGGTTGAAAGAGCATTTTGTAAGATTCTAAGAAGACAGACAAGCTCTTCTTAAAAACAGAACATTTGATGAGGACACAAATAACTACTGGAAATGTTAATTATGATTCTGAAGAGAAAAAAAAAACACTGTAGATTACAGAACCTAAACAAGTTAAATATGAGTCAATTAAAAAGAACCCAAATGAAGTGGACAGAAGAAATGAATGTATAAACAAAATTAATGGACATTTTAACACCTTACTGAAACTAACGATCAGAAAAAAAAAAAAAAAAAAAAAAGAAAGAAATTTTAAGCAACCAAGTTAATCAAGGTTAAGACATTTCAAATAAACTTTAACTATGATACACAATGGAGTTTGTAAACAATAGGATCAACCAAAAGACAATAGATTGAGAAGAATAAATGTGGCTCTTCTAATCTTGTCTGTCCTCCTATTAACAAATCAGTTTTGTTAGCCTAGTGGTCAAGAAAAATAAATATATTCAATAAATTCTAAAATCAAACCGATACAACACATTTCTGTTAAAAGCCAGGAAATAATAATTTTGTGCTGATAAAAGTGGCCTCATGAAAAAACAATATTGTCCTTAATTTTCAAAACTTCATATTTCATAAATGCTATGAAATGGCCAAATTTTTGCTGAGAATTTGGTGTTTAAGGTTATTTATATCTGCTAAAATAGAGATTTTCTATTCCAACAGAATCATTAATGGATCTGGGAGAAGTAAAATAACTGGAGAATGAAAAATCAGTTTACAAACGATGGAGTATAAGAATGCTAAAAGTGTTATGCACGCTGAGAGTACGTATGTCTGAACTTATCTATTTGGATGTTGATAATAAGAATCATTTTGATATCTGGAAATAGAAGCAAATAATTTGGAGCTGTTGGATTTCATTGGCAGATTTAATGAATGGCATCAAACATTCTGGCAAGCAGAAGAAAATATTTTACAGAGTAAAAAAGAAAAATGTGAAATCAGTAAAGTGATGAGGAATGAAGCTGTTCTGAATTGTCATGAAAAGAGAGAGAGAAGTGAAAGAGAGAACCAATTAATGGACAGAATTAGGATGGGAAGTGGTAGACAGGGATGGGGTAGGGTTTGTTACCAGCATAACTGGTGACAGTAGTGAGACTGTGATTGCCTTGGGTGGGGAGTGGGGGGAGGATACTAAAATTGGCATAATTCCAAGATTCCATCAGAAGAGACAATGTCAGGTATTGAGAGTTGGTTTTATATCAAGGCTGTTGCAGTGAGGAGATTAGCAAAAGAGAATTGTTTAGTGGGCATGGCAAGAGAGTGAGGGTGAGCAAAGAGGAATAGACATCCCACCCACCCCCAACAGAGGAGCTGAAGGAAATGGAGCAGAGAGGACGAGATAAGTGCTTTCCTTTAGGGTTTTTTTTTTTTTTTTTCCCCAGAACTAAACAGAAATGTTGGGAGGAGGATGCATACAGAAAAAAAAAAAAAAAAAAAAATTAATATTTTAATCCCATTCTATCCTTTGACAATTCTTTCCAGTTCCACTGAACCAACTCAATATGAGTTTTGGTGCCACAAATGACAAATACATTGCAGTCATTTTGTTTTAAATAAATAAAAATAAAATAATTTTTTTTACTACTCTGCATATCATAGCTTCTCCTCAATTGTTTTGGTTTTGAATGAAATTTCTTCTACTGACCTGAATTTAATTACTTGAAATCTATTTCAAAAGCAAAACAGTCAATTCAGTTGTACGGAGACTAGAGTTCTAGTGATGGAATTAAATATAAATTACAATCAACACACGTTTATTTATATTTATATATATATATATATATATATATATATATATATATATATATATATATATATATATATATATTGTGTGTGTATATTTAGGCAGCATATCTTCATTCAAGCATGTTCCATTAAATAATATAGGCATCATATGTCTATTTTTATAATAATCCTTTTTAGTTCTCTATGTTCTTGGTGTTAAGTTGAAATTCATCAAGGAAAACATCATATTTGTTAACCCAAGTACTTTTGATCTCCTCAGGGGTGAATTGCAAAGACAAACTTAATGTGACCATAATTATTCTATTAGTGATTTTCCAAACACGTGAATGCGCTCTGCTATATATATATATATATATATATATGCGTGTGTGTGTGTGTCTGTTGAAAAGTTCTTATAACAAACAAAAATCCCTTAAAAAATGTTTAGTAATTTAGTTAGATTTTGAGAATAATTTATATTGTTTGAACTGTTGTAGATGACTAAATAAAGATGAAGACAAAAGTCCAAACAATGTAAATAGTGTAAATAATTACAATACCTCATCTCAGAAATATAGACAGATTTTTAGAAGTAAATTAAGCAAAGAAATTTTCATCCCCCAATTGTATATCTTGTGTTTCCTTAATTTTTCCTGTTCATCTTCTGAATGGAATAAACATGCAGAAATGGATATAAAAATGGCATCAAATGATTCTATGGCTGCACAACCAAACGTTTGCTGAAGTAGACTTGAAGATCCATAGCTGATAACAAAAGCAACATTTTGATATTTTAATGCATTAATAACATTAAAGTAAAGAGATAATTAGTTTATATTGCCAGATCAGTGTTTCTTCATCTCCTTCACTTCCCCTTCTCTATTTTGGCCAGGAGTTAATGAGGTTAACATGAGATAGAAATGCCTAAAACATTTACAAACATCTTTAAATAGTGCAATAAAATTGAGCTTTTTAGTTCACATTTACTTTTGTGGTTGCAGTATTTGTTTATTGCATAGGTTGGATGTGGAGAGAGAATGAAATGAAGAATAGAAAAATAAAGTCAAGGATTGTATTAGCTCCAAATGATGGAAAGGCAAGAAAGGAGGGAGGGTAAATCCTTCTAATTATCATGCATGGAGATTGGTGAATAGAACAAGAGACAGGCCACAGAAAGGAGAAGGGGAGGGAATTAAATATGAGTCACTATCTTGATCACTAAAAAGTTTATCACAAGTCAGAATTTAATTGATAAAAGATGCCTTTTGAAACAATTACCAAATAGTCTTTCATAGACTGTTATTTAAGGTTATACTTGTCAGTCCTAACTAAAAGCAAGTCAACATACTAAAGAAATTCAGTCAATAACTTATCAGCTGACATTGGTTCACCAATTCCAAACAGAATCCTCATAATCTATGTTTCCTACTATTTTCACTTTCATTCATGTCACACATCATTCAGCATAACCATTTTAACTTTGAGTGGCTCTCGAGCTTTGTATAAGTGAATTTTAGTATAAAAAAAGAAAATAAGTTTTATCCAAAGAAAAAAAAAAATGAATAAAATAAGTTACTGTTGCTGTTGGAATTTGAACCATAAACCGGAAGCAAGTTTATGGATGTCAAAATAAATTAAATTGACAAAAAATTCAGCTTCCTACATAGAAAATACAAGATGGCTTCAATATGAGTACAGAAATTCTGAATTAAATGTAATTTACACATTTTAGAAAATGTACATTTTTTTATAAAAAAACAATTTTATTGTAAAACTGAAAATTGAAACTACTTCTGTTGTTCAAAATTTTGTGAGATTCAATACCATGAATATATGTTGCCCTTAGAGTTGCATAAAAGTATTTCAAGGCAAATGGACAAAATGACTGTAGGGAAAATAATAACCAACAACTTCTATATAGTAGATTATTTTCCAAGATGATAAATGAAACATAATGGAAGTTGGATGAAAAAAAAAAAAAAAACTGAAATAAGATATTTTGAAGAGGCAAGGAAAAAGAAATCAAAATAATGACTGGAATCTCATTCTGCAAAAGTGTGAAAAACAAGATTTTTTTTCTTAAACATTCCACTTTCTCCATTTGTTGCTCTGGTAAACTTCATGTCAGAAAAACATTTTATAAAATAGAATTTTATAATTTTGAATACAGAGGGAGAACTTGCTAAAAGTTGCATACATATTGCAACTGTTCATTCAAAGAATAACACTGGAAATGATTTTATTTCGTTTGATTTTTGGAAATGGTAGATCAACAGAGATTAGTGTTTCTAATGTTCATACCTTGTTCAAGTAAAAAGATCCTTCATTTCCTTGAAATCATTTTTTCTTTTTGCAATGATACACAAATTCTGTTGGAAGCCATTCCCTTAAATGCTTACTGAAAAAACATTTGGCAAAAAAGAATGTTAACTGAAATACCACAGTTTGATTAATTGCAGATTTTTTTGGGGGGGAGGGGCAGAGAACCAACACTGAACTCTCTAATTTTGCACAGCTTAACTTAAAATCAAAATGAGAAAGCAACTATTTTTGAGAACATTTATTACTGTGTAGGAATAAAATTTCAGATTTCAAAATTAAGCACGAGGAATTAAGGGAGTATGTCCTGGTAGCAAAATCAGCCCAAATATAGAAATACAAAAGTATGAACATCTGGCTGGACAGATAATTTTCAATGAGTAACTGTTGAAGAGGAAAGAATGATATATTTTTTTTAATCATTTCATCCCAAGCAAAGCAATAAAGCCATCAAGTCACAACAGTGTGAGAGAAGATGAAAAAAAAAAATATTACTAAGAAGGGAGAACATTAACAGGAATTAAGAGAGAATATAACAATTCATTGCATTTAAATTTTTGAAGATCAAAGTTGAGTGGAAAGCAAGAAGCAAGTTCCAGAAGTAAGAAGTGCAAGAAAAGAAACTGTTAGCATAGAACTTATGGTTACATTTAGCCATTTCAACTGAAAAATGAGGAAACCTTCCTGACAATTTAGTACTGTGCTTAAATTCATAAGGTCTGGGTACCATAGAGGAAAGTTCATCAGAACAATTAACATGTAAATATTTATAGAAAAGGTACAGAGAAGCTACATTACAGAATGGTAGACTTATAAATGTGTAAGATAGTAGATTCTGGTGAGAAAAATTGTCTAGCACAACACAGCAACTGATTCTGGAGCAGACCTAGCATTTGACTCAATATAATCTTTCCACTTCATTTTAGTGGAAAATGTTAGCCTAAGACACAATGAGTCACTCTCCTGGAGTTTAGTATCAGCCATACTGATGGAATGTAAAAAGGGTTCTCTCAGATGATTAAAAGTGAGCTGTTCTGTTTTGAAGGCATTACAATTAACAAACCATTTCTTTCCCCAGTTAACAACAGATTCTAGGTCATTTTTGAGATCAGCTACCAATCTGACCTTATTGAATCAGACTTACTATTAAGACAGGAGTAAATTGTTGTGTCATCAGTACAGATACCAAGTTGAGAACTGATGACATCAAGAATGTTGTTGATGAAAATTAGAAACAATGGAAGTCTAAGGATAAATCTTTGAGAGTACACCTGTATTAATACAAAATAATTAGAATAGTGGCAATTCAAGACAACTTTCATTTTGCAATTTCATAAAGATTGAATCAGTTCAAAAATTTGTCCAAAAAATACCATAACCTTTTAACTTGTAAAGAAGATTAGCATGTTTCTTAAGGACTATTGCAGGGACACCATCAAGTCCACATACTATGTGGGGATCTAGTTTAGAGATGATAATAAACCGTGGACTGAGTTATATATATATATATATATATATATATATATATATATATATATATATATATATATATATATAGATATCTCACTTAATAGAGACTCAGTTCTAAGTGTAAAGTCAGGCAAAAATACTCCAGATGAGTCAAGAATAGAATTTGAAAAGAATTTACTAACAAAATATTCTGCTTTATCAGTAAATGCTAACACCTCAAATTGAGTGGTGAGAAGAGGGATAGAACACTTAGACTTATTTAACACACTATTACATAGCTGCCAGTAGTCCTGAGAACTAAACTATATGGTGCCACATTCTGTCAGCAAATATGCTAATTTTTTTCTTTTAAACTTATATAAGTTTACTTGCAACAACAGAAGCAATTTGTTATAAAATTAGTAGGATATTGACTAAGGAATCATCCTAGCAAGAGCAGCAGCTTTCTCAGAATGACCAACTGACTGGCAGATATTGCAGATAGGTTTGGTTTTGTTTCTGTTATGGTTTACAATAGGAACTAATGACAACCACATTCAACAAGATTGTCTTTCTAGGATGTTTTTTCTTGAAAACACAGACTAGAACCATCATTCAATTGAATAAATTCCCAAGAACAGGTGAACACTTTATGAACTGTTGGAGTGATAGGGAGGTTTTTATTTACAGCTTGTTTAATATTTTGGAGAAGAAAAACAAGCCTAGAAATCCATGCAGAAAGGCTCAAGTCTTCTTGTTTCAAAAATGCAATACAAAGAGAGAGATGCTTGGAGTACAAAGTACTTGGAAATATCTGGAAGCTCTGAGATGAGGATCATCTCTCTTCCATAATGTAAGAGTTTTCTTGCAGCATTACCAATTATAGTAGTATCAACTTTGCCAAGAAAATCCTATGCAAACCAATGCTATTGGCAATCTTTTTTCTTGCATCTTCTGTTTTGCTACCAACAGGAATCTACTGCCATGTGATGGACTGTCAGCCAAATGCAAAAACACCAGCTTTAATATGCACTGCAATTTTCATGAAATAGTTAAAAAGTGCATACAAGAGTTGCACAGAAAATGCTTGATTGGTAGCAATCTGTTACTGTTTGCTGGATATCATCAAAGATCTGATGTAATGTGGAAATATTTTTATTAATATTGCCAAACAATCTCAACATCATGGCAATCATTTTTGCTGACACTGCAAAGATCCCAATAAACTCCTCCAATGCCTAAATATGCAACTGCTGCCTTCCAAACTATTATGTAAGAGGAAAATTCAATCTTGATTATATTGTGTTGATCAGGAAATTTATACCCTTTTGTGGAGGCAATATCTTGCAAGTGCATGACAATTTTCCAAAGATATTTTACAGATTCAAATTAACAAGAATTGATGTCCAAAGGATGTCACTGAAGGACGTATATTTTGGCTTCAAAATCAACACTTCAACTCAGCTCATGCAAGCAGTAAGAAAAGTTATAACATCTAGGTAGTGTCAAAGTAAAATTTAATATCCCACTGTAATCCATGTACAATGTCAAAAATTAAATGCAAACCAACAGAACACTTATAAAACAGTTCAGAGTTTTTTTGAAAAATATTTAACAGTATAAATGTAGATGTAAGATGCAGCTGAGAACATATAACAGAGGATTGATTTTCTGGGGCCTTATGATATATTAAAAAAAAAAAAAAAAAAATGAACATTTTCAAAAATACTTGAGATGGAGATGATCAATACAAAAAATGTTATTTAACTGAATTATGTCCCTTTTGTGCTGTTTTTAAGTACTTGCAAGTGATCAATAAATGATCATTTTAAGCAAGCTTGAGGCTTAATATGCTTCTTTTGTTTTATATTTCAAGTATAGGAACTCATTGCA
The DNA here is from genome assembly GCA_963932145.1 of Acanthosepion lycidas. Lineage (NCBI taxonomy): Eukaryota > Metazoa > Mollusca > Cephalopoda > Sepiida > Sepiidae > Acanthosepion > Acanthosepion lycidas. The sequence continues at coordinate 1,077,319 of OZ010596.1, forward strand.
AAATGATGAGCCAGCTGAAGTAGCATATTCACAAAATACGAAAATTGGAAATATTCAACAAACCATAACTTTTGAATCATTGCAGATACTGAAAAATTCAAAAAGTCAATGAAAGACATTTGACTTTGTAATCAGCATATGGATATAGCTATAATATAGCCCACCTTCAAAACAAACTTATAGCTTCAAAGGACCCACTGTGGAAAATGGTTTGAAAATTGAAGTTGAGCTCAAATTGTCAGGAAATGCATTTTAAATAGAGAAAGAGACATTCAAGAAAACTAGAAAATGTTCTCAAATGTCTCCAAAATACACTTTGCTTTAATTTGCCTAGTATTGAAGATTATCCAATCAGAATATGAGATTACCAAACAAATATTTTGTTTACCTCATTTGTTTCCATTACTTATGATTGGATAATCCTGCAACATATTATCAGAGGTCATTTTCTAGAAAAATGATTTAAAAAGAAACACGTCTTAGATTAGATTGGCACAAATTTACAATAATAAGACCCTGTTTACTAGCAAAGATCTGTGAAAACATTCTAGCCATCACTCAATAACAGGTAATCAAGCAATTATGACTTTTCTTGAACTTTTAACTGAACAGATAAGATTTCTAATCTATCTTAAATATTCTTTATTGAATGAATGAGTTTCTCTTAATTTGCATGAACCCAATTAATTTCAAGAGTGTCATCTGGAGATGGTTAAGTTAATCTTGCAAACTACTGATTGTGTGTTCAATCCTCATTGTGTACTCTTCATGAAATTCAGATTAACTTGTTTTATTCCATTTACTTTTGTCAATAAACAACAATCATTCAGTAATTCTATATTAAGAAATGTTAATATGCAATTAAATTTTATGTTAACTATAGTACAAAAAATAAATTATATAATAGCCATATTTTATGATAAATATTTTTATTCATTCCTGACCCAAGACAATCCCACCCTGGTTTGAAATACATTGCATTTCCTGCCAATAAATTATTAAAACAAATTGTCAAATAATCGTAGTCTTTTTTTTTCATATCAGAAATTTGTTGAGCAGAAAATGACAACCTGATAAAGAATAATGGACTCATAGTAAAAATAAGTGGACAGTGATAACAGCAGTTGAATTCTTGCTTACAAGTTATGATTCAATTGATGCTAAAACACAACTGTGATTGATAATCATTAGAGAAACATCAAAGATCAAAGGTTATGGCTGAGAGGAACAAGAAAAAAAAATTAAAGATATTGCAATGATTTACATATTTTCTTTGAAGTTTTAATTTTTAAAAATTAGTTGATAAAAGAATATTTGTCTACTTAAAGCAAGTTTTAGACTGATTTTTAATGTTTGTTATTTTATCCAAAGAGATTTCTGTCCTGGGTATGATGATAAACTATGTCCAACAGCAAGGTCTCTGGTCAAGAGGTTTTGAGGAGCGTGGAACCACCTCTTAACTGCTGGTGTTCCCAGGTCCACCCTGAGCCAGGGTGGTAACACCTGTTAGGGTCCCAGATAGTTAAATAGATAAATAGTTAACCCCCAAACTGGGGTCAAAACACTATGAAAGTGTAAAAATACGTTTTAATACCAGAAATATTTTGTAAAAAGATTATTACCAGCAATACATTTTTGAAAAAAATATTACAGTAAATTTGCTTTTTAATGCCAGTGCTAAATATCTCTTAAAATTTTCCCAAATTGTCATAATTCCACGTAAATGTACATGCTGAACTCGAATTAACAATTAAATTATGAAGAAACTTATGGTTTTGGAGTTATCGACAAGAAAAAAAAATTGACTTCATGTTGGTCATTCATCTGCCATTACTGCCATAATATTCAGTAATTTGGTGCGGGGTACTTCTGTTGGTGCAAGCATAAATTTTGGCCTATTTACTTCTTTTACAGCTATATCTCTTTTTGAAATCACTATGCGTTATTGTAAAGCAATTTTTTTTTTTGATAAGTGTAGTTTTATACTAACAGAAAACTTTAAAGAAAAACAAGTCCAATTTGTTTCTTGTTGATAACAGTAGGTTTCTTCATAATTGTTAATTTGAATTCATCATAAACATTTACATGGAATTATGACAACTTTGGAAAATTTTGAGAGATATTTAGCACGGGCATTAAAAAGCAAATTTACCAATATTACCAGCAATACATTTTTGAAAAAAATATTACCAGCAATAAAAATCTTGTTGGCATTAAATAACCCATTGATGTTGATGTGCCATAAAACAAAGCAAAGCAAACCAAAAATTATAAAGCAAATGAGAATGTCAAAATCAACTTCTCTACAAACTGTGTATCTGAAAAGAATACATTAATGAAACTAAACTCTTGACAACAGCCCTCTTTACAAAAATATGTCAATGAAACCGAATCTGCAAACTATTTTCTTACAAAGAATATATATTCTATTCATATGAATGTATTGTAAAAAATCTTGTTGGCATTAAATAACACATTGAGGTTGATATGCTTTAAAACAAAACCAACCAGCCAACCAACCAGATTTCAATCTTGCCATGATTGATGAAAAATTGTTACTTTACTTAGAAATTCTCATTTTCATAAATTCATTCAGAAATAAATATCAAAAATGCTATTCAAATCATTTTTTGTTCTTTTTTTTTTTATCCTAAAAATTTTCTTGTGAAAATTCTTATGTAACATTATTTTAAATAATTTCAATAACATTTCAACACATATCTCCATTTGTATTCATTGAATACAAATACATTTTATAGTAGAATTTTCACCAATCTCATTTTGTGCTAATAATACCAAGATTATAACAGTAACATTATATCTTATACAAGTTTTTAGTATTTTTATCACATTGCATTTTCATCAAACATACAAAGTAGTACATAGTTAAGTTATTGATTCAATTATGGAATTGTTTTTTTTTACCAGAAAAGTTTCGTGAAATAATCTACTTTATTCATTTCCAACTTGACTGATAATCTTTGGTCATTTGGAAGATGTTAAAGCGAAAGTGTGAGTAGCTTTCAAAGAAATTCTAAAACTCAGTGTAGGCAAATTTTGGACAAGTGTGTGTGTGTGTGTGTGTGTGCATGCATGTAAAATTAAATATAAATTAATATATCCACTAAGACATTAAAAGGAATGACAAGAACAGTTTTTTTTTTACAATGCATTTCATCAAGACTACTGAGAAACACAAAAAAAGTTATCATTGAGAAAAATAACAAGCATTCCCAATATTTTAGAATGTTCTCAAATTTAAATTGAAAGGTTATTTTTCTCAACAATAATTTTTTCTGCATACAGAAATAGAGGTTTCTCAAATTATATATATATATATATATATATATATATATATACACAGTGCAACAGGTAAATCGTTGCAATTTTTTAAAAATTTTGTTGACTGCACAATATAGTAGGGTCAGTTGGGCACAGTTTTAATGTCAATCTGAGGACAGTGTAGAAAGTTTGAAAAGAGTTGAATGAGTCTAATTGTGATTATGAAGGTATGCTAGCTTAGAAAACTCACTGTAATCATTCAGATAAGAAAAGAATTGCCAAATTTGTTGGTGAGGGCATGGAGGCCTATATCAAGTATCTTGAGGAGAAAGTGCAGCTTTTGGTCAAGAGGATGGCTACTGGAAGATCCTATGTTTGGTAACATAACTCTGCACCATGTCACACAAGCAGGAGAACCCAGTCATGTCAATTTCTGCGACCTCACCCTTTACATCTGGCCACCTAAATCCCCAGACTGATTATTATGTGTAGGGTACATTTGACAAAGGGACCAACAAAACTCTTATTAACACCAAAGCTGAACTGAAGGCAAGGATTATGGCAGCATTCACCAATTTAAACAAGGGGACTGCCCAGAAGAGTTGCCGGAGTTGTCTGGAGGCTGTGGTTGAAGACAATGTTGATTTCATTGAATAAATTTACTCTTCCGTATTTCAAGATATTTTTGTGTAATTTTGGTAAATATATCTGTTAAAATGAGATGTCAGTATTATTTTCATTTTTGTGTAATTTAGAAGACAATTTATCCATCACACCTTGTGTGTGTGTGTGTGTGTGTGTATATATATATATATATATATATATATATACACACACACACATACATACATACAATAGAGAGTGAGAGAAATATACAAAAATAGAGATAGATATATAGTTTGTTTTTTTATCTTGTTTAGATTCAGGTATGCTTAGAGTGAAAAGACAGTGAAACTTTGGAAATTCCATTAATGGGTGCCTTTTCACAGTAGCACATCCACAGTCCACATTCCCTTGGATGGGAGCTACTGGATTGGATTGGTTGCTTTTGCAGGAGAACTATTTCTAAGCTCCCTACTATTCTGGGTCACTCTTCTGAAATTTCAGTAACATGTAAAAGATCATATCGACTTTGTTATATGCCTTTTATCTTGGAATTCTTGCCGATTCTGTTGATGCCACAGAGATTGGTAGAGAGATAACATTCAAACTTGCTCAACTCCTTTGCCATTTTTGTCCTGAAGAAAGACCTCTCTTGCTGGAAATATACTATTGCCTTAACAAATGCACATATATTTCACAAACATAATAAAATCAGGTATTTTTGTTGCTAATCTTTTTAATCATTTTGTCATTTGTAAGCAACAAAATTTAATTTTAATTTCAGCTTGTAAAATTTGTGACAAATACATTCTTCTTTGACTAATAGAAAAAAAAAATAATTTTGACATTTTTGTGCCTGAATTTAAAGGTGAATAACAATTTTCACATATTTGTAAAAATCTCATATCTCACTAACAAAAAAAATATCAGCTGATATCATCATCATCATTTAAATAACCAATGTTAAATGAATGGTTTCAGGGTTTTTTTGGTTTCTGAAATAAAGTAACCTGATCAAGTTTAGATTTTTTATGAAAATGTTTTACTACAAAAAAGCAACTTTTTCTGAATGAAAAACAGTCTCAAGTTGTTTATCAAGATCACTTTGATTATTTAAAGAAGAATTTCAAAATGAAAAAAAAAAATGAACGAGTAAAACAAAATTTTTTCATAAATGGATGATTTGATCTTGAAAATTTTCAATCTCAATTTAGTTTAGAAAAATATTGAGTCTCAAAATGAAGCAATTCTCTCTCTCTCTCTCTCTCTCATATTTATCATTTAAAAAGACTGGATGCTGTGATTTAAAACAAGAAAATATTTATTTCAGGATATCATCAACTAGAGTTGCTATGGGCAGTATGTCTGAAAATCCAATCAAATTAACGGTCACCACTCAAAAAAGTTGCTTTCCCTTTTTTATTTTAACAAATTATTCAACTCAACCCTTTATTTTTTTTTTTTAGGCAAGAAAATTCACTCAGCATCAGGTCAGAAAAGACAGAAAAAAGAAAAGCGCCAACATTTTTTATTTTACATATGAGAAAAGTTGGTTAAATGAAGATAAGACAAAATTACTTAAGAATCTTATTCTTCTAATCAGTCACAATTGAAAGAAACAAATGGAAAAGTATGAAGAGAGCTTGATGAATTTTGGGAAATTGAGTGTAGCAGAAATTGTGCAAGTAGATTTCCTTAAGTCATAAAAATTGGACAAATTAGGATAGACATAAGAGCCTGAATTCCTTTTAGAGTGACAGAACATTAAAGAGCAAGTCACCTGGATGTGGACATAGAAAAGCGAGGTAGAAATATAATCTATGAACAAAATGATTATGAAAAACATGTAAAGAATTTGTTACATAAAAATCGGTCAATATGGTATATGATGGAAATGACCAATAGTGATAAAAAAAAAAAAGAAAAAAAAAAAAAAAAGAAAAAAAAAAAAAAAAAAAAAGAAAAGAAAAGAGATAGCCATTAATATGATGACTGCCTGGTCAAGAAAGAAGCAACACAGCTCAGCAAATAAAGATTCTTCGCTGGCTAGAAAATGTAAATTTTACTCCCTGGACAAAGACTTTGTATAGATTTTTCAAATCAAATCGAAACTTGTAAATCCCCAATTGCACAAGTATCTAATTTTTCATAAAAATGTAGAAATTTATGTTTGTCTCAAAATAAACAAAATGTGTGTGTATGTCAAGCAAATATACTAAAATGGTGGAATCACTTTTTATGCCATTTGAATATAGCTATCCATTAAATGCATTTAACATTTGAAAATGTTTATCATCAAACACATGATTTGAGATTTTAAAAACAGACACCAAAAATCAAGAACTCTCAATTCAGTATTTCTTTCTCCACTCTCACCCATTTCTCTAACTGCATTTGGAACAAAAAAGATCAACAAGATTATTTTATTAAATGTGCTTAAAGACATAAATAAAAACAAACCAATTTACTTTTCAATATTCTTTTAATGTACCCACCACCATTCTATGAACTGGCCAATCTTCCTTTCCCCTTGTTAGCCAGCTAATGTCTATACTGTCTCTGCTCTCATTCTAAATATTGTTTGGACAACTGAACTCTTGTATTCTTGATGTTAATATATTTTGGGCTGATCCATTCTTCAGCCTTGATCATGTGCATAATCCATAACAAAAGAGAAGAAAAAAATCCGATTTCATGAGGAAAACTGCTAAAAAGCAATATTTAATATTTCCAACAGATCAGTCCTTTTTTTTTTTGGACACTATCAGATACAGAGAAAACAATTCTGCCACCCATGTGCCTGGTGCAATTCTGATCTATATCCTGGGAAAGTCACAAAAATCTTTGCCCAAAAAAAACATTGCATAAATTTTATATCTCGCTTTACTTATGCACCTGATTGATAATCTAAAATTTACCACTACTTTCAACCTTTTTACCCTCCAGTGATACTCCTTGACAATTATCTGGACTTTATCCCAGAAAGGGTAATGGATGCACTTATTACCAGATATGGTCTACTATACCTGATTTTTCCATCTCCCATGTAGCTCTCTTTTTACTTTACATAAATAATCTACCTAAAAATATACTCAGATCATGTGTGAATATCTATGCTGATGATACGATATATGGGTGCACCTCCAAAACTTGTGATGATCAGAGATAGACAGCTGGTCTCTCATTGGATCTTGCTCTAACTTTTCAGGGGCTAGACTGGCTGGTTACATTCAATACCTCAAAAATCAAACTAGTTACTTTCCATCATCACTGTTAGGACCTCAAACTATTTGGGGAGGCTCTATGTCTTGAGAGACTATTGGATCTTAAACTCACTCACTCCCGACCTCCAATAAGTCATGTGCTATCCTTTATCTTTATAAGAGCCAGATTAGGCCTAAAATGGAGTCCTGTTGTCATATTCAGGTGAGAGCTACCCAGTCCACACTTTCCAGTCTTGATAGAGTCCAAAAGCGTCTCAGAGTCCTTATAGGCAACAAATTATTTTCCACCCTCCAACCTCTTCCTTCCTCACTGTTAACTAGTAAATGTCCACATCTCCCCAATTATAGGCTAATGTCTAACTCACTCTATTAATTTTTTAATGCAAATGTTATTAAAGACAACAGACATTTTGTGCCAATTAATTGTATTGATCAACTTTTCCAAATTATGAATAATCCTTCTCAGATAAGGAAGAAATTCTGTCAGGAATTGTCCAAAGTTCATTTCAGAAATATGGTTTTATCATCAGGGTAAGTAGAGACAAATGTTGAATTTTATGGAACGAGTGAGTGTAGTGACACAGAGAAGGTGTGATGTGTGCGTGCGTTTATGTATGTTTGACAATATGGGCATTTAAATTATAATTGTTTTTATTTATAGATGGTTGTTTTTGTTGTAAAAGTATTGCTTCAAAGGATTATAAGTTTGTATTTTACTATTTGATTTTACTAGTATTTTGGTATTGTTTGTGAGTAGCTGTCTAATGGTAAAATGATCCTTATGCTGCTTATTAATGCATTGCCTGGTGGCACTTGAGTCTCCATGAGAGTGTGGTTGTCATATATCTTATGCAAGATGTGTTGTGTTTTTTATTTAGAGAGAATCATTCTCCAAGTGGGCAACTATATTCATACACAACATTGGTCTTATATAGGGCCCAGGGAGTTTGAGATATACTATTTTTAATAACTAGATTTTGCTAGTTTGGAATTTTTTTGTAGTAAATGATGAATATGATGTATTTGTTTTGTATCAACTGGTTTTATATATGTATGTATGATTATTTTTATTGCAGTTTTACCTTTTTTGTATATGTGGTGCATTTGATTTTGGTAATATATGTTAATAACATTATTGTCAATAATATTTTTGATGACTATAGTTATTAAGATTGTTATTGTTTAAATGAAACTTGATTTGCTTATCAACTATATAATTAGGGTATCCATTATTGATGAGTATTTGTTTCATATTATTTCATTTTATTTTGGACGAGGAAATGAGTTGGACTTTTAGGATTTGGTTATTAATGACAACAGTTTTATATTTTTTTCGGCAAGTATTAGAAAGAGCAAACTTTTTGTAGAGATGTGTCAAAATTATGTCAATGAGAATATCTAAAAGTGAGATTTAAAAAAAGAAGTCAATGTTTAGTTTATAAGTGAACTTTAAAACAATCTTTTTCAAAATTATTTTCAGTTCTATAATGTCATTAAAGGATTTAGTTTGAATTAAGATGTCATCAATATATCTGGCATAAATGGTGGGTTTATTAAATATTCGGTTTTCCAAGTTTGCCATATAAAAGTTGGAAAATAAAAGGTCCATATCAATCAGTCTGGGTATAAATATTATCAAGGTGATCACGGAAAGGGATTTGTGTTGTAAATAATTCATTAACATGAAGGTATGCTGAAAAATTCTCAGTGCAACCAAGAGAGTATTAAAAAAATCTATTTGGTTATTTGACAATATTTTGGGAAGTGGGGTGTAAGCAAAGAACTTTTCAGCACCCTTCATAATATCCATCATCTATTAACTGGTTAATGTCTCCCTTTCCTCAATGTCTATTAATTGGCTAATGGTCTTGACTTGTTAATTGGCAAACAGTTTATTTTATTCCTTTCCCTCTCACAATACAGCTCTTTTGTTCCTTACTCACTCAATTGGCCAATTATACTCAGTCCTTTTCTTTTTCTTTCTCTCTCTCTCTCTCAACATGGAGACACATGCAACTTTAGAATTCAGAATTATTGACAAAATTGCTGAACATAATTCAGCTGGCCACACCTGAATGTAAAGCTTTCTCAATAAGTCCATTGGTATTCGTATTTGCCAGCACTAACAAAGAATATAGCAGCTATTCCTGGCTTCCACTTTTAACTCCATTCCAAAATAATATAAGGACTGGTGATTGAACAAGGAGTGAGCCATTCATTCCTTTTCCAAGAGATTTCTCTAAGACAATGTTAGAATTGGCAAACTGAATGTAAAGATTATTTTCTAATCTAAATTGCTCCAAACTGCACCAATTCATATATTCACAATTTATTTATATTAAACAAGATTCAAAATGTTTGGTGGACTTGATATGAAAATTGTTTAGTAACTGCAGCAGAAATCATAACAGATTATTAGTCAAAAACTGTCTGGAACATTGTCTACAAAAACAAAAGATGAGGACAATACTTTGAATAAATCAAAGTTTAAGAATTCCTCATTTCAAAAATCAAAATGACCCCAATGTAGGAAAATAAAATTTGGAAATGGTACACTTTGTAAGTCTGTTTCTATTAATTGTTGGAAGAAGATGAAAATGTTAAAAGAATTCTATATTTTAATTTAGTTTCATTGTAATTAAAAGTGAAATATACTAAACATTGTCTCAGGCAATAATCTTGAGGAGACAAGAATGAAAGCAAACAAAGAGGTGAGAAACAGAATCATGGCAAAAGGCCAAGAATTGTTAGGAGGTAAGAGTTAATGCAATTCTGCAAACACAAAGAACAGTTAAGAATGTGTTTCCACAGAAGATCCCATCATCCTCCTTAGTGTGGTTAGCAAACAATTTCAGTATGATCAACAACAATGGAACAGGAACTTCCTGAACAACAAACAGTAGGAATTTTGCACATGATGATCTCCTGTCATTTCACACAAAATAGACAATGAATTCATTATGAAGATGATCACCTTGGATATATCAAACGCCTTTGAATAGTTCTGGTAAAGGTTCACTACACAAACTCTCCAGCTATGAAATCTCGGGAAGAGTTTTTTTCAATTATCAAGTCCTTAACAGATATGTCCATGAAGGTCATAGTTAATGGACACTTCTGAAGACAATGAGATCAATGTAAGCATTCCACAAAGCTCACATTGGTCCTATTCTCTTTCTTCTTCATGCTAATGATTTGCCTGAGAACATACTAGGAATAGGGAATATCAATACAGGAATTTAGGAAATGCAGATGATACAAAAATAAAGATGACCAGAGCCAGACAGCTGATCTCTCCTCTGACTGAGCTCTAACAGTTCAATTAGCAAAAAACTAGATTGTAATATTAAATATACCTCCAAAAACAAACAAGAAATGTTCCATTATCACCAAGCAGACCCTGAATTCTCACCTATCATAAGCAGTTGTTCTCTCAACATGGATCCATGCCTTGAATACCTACTGGTTTGTTCCAGACCTTAAGTGTAACTCCTATATATGATCCATGCTGTAAAAATGGTTCCTTTACTGCTCCAGTAAAAACCTAATACCTCCTGCTATGTTCTATCTTTACAAGAGCTAAACCAGACCAAAAATGGAGTACTGCTGTCATATCCAAGCTGAAGCTGACCAGTCTTCATTTTTCAGTTTTGATATTCAAAAGTGTCTATGCTGCCTTGTGGGTGATGAATTATTTTCCACTCTACAACTGCTTTCCCCAGACAAAATGTCGTAAGCCTCTCACTACTCTATTGCTATTTCTATGGCAAATGTTCTAACAAGCTACATTCCTAAGACTCCCCCCCACCCATTCTGACCTTCACAGCAAAGACCCAGCATGCCACATGGAATGAATCAACCCCATTCCCCACTTCATATTCCATTTGTAAGAAGGAAGTTCCACTTGGACAGCTTATTTCCAAAAACTGCTAATTTGTGGGATAGACTCCAGAGAGGATGCTTCCCCAATCACTAAAACCTCTTCAAGTCTTGGATTGACCATTATCTTTCCTACGTATCCTTGTAATCTTGTAATTTTCTTCTCTCCTCTTATGCTCATACAACAACCTCACTCATTAACCCTTTATCTTGAGTGACTCTTTGGCCTTGTATTGGATGATAATATATAAAGAAAAAAAAAGAGAGAGAAAATAGATTTGCAGAAACCTTCTTTTATTCTTCAAGTATTAAAGTCAACTGTCACTTTTCTGTTTATATTTCATCTCAAATGATATTTTGCTTTATTCTCATTATCAGAATCAAAATGATTTCATTCAATATTTCATACACATAAGATTAAAGTAGCCTGGGTTTGGTTTCCAATTTCTTTTATCACTAGCAAAGATCTGTGGTACAAATTGATGACAATGATTCACAAAACAAAATAAAATGCATTCATTCATTTGCTGTTTATTGTGGATAAGGGAAAAAAAACTTACTGTTTGGATAAAGTATACAATTCAATCCTTAGTAGTTACAAGATGAGGCCTATTAACAATGACATTCATTTTCTATACATCCTAACTCGCACATGCTTAGTTTGTATTAAGTTGGAACAAAAGTTTGTAGCATTTTTAAGTGAATTTCAAAAACAATATTTAGATATTTGTACACAGATTTATTCAACCACATATCTGCCATTTTGTTCCTCTAGCTTTCACCATGTCTGAGGCAAATCATGATTCCATCCTTCCCAAACTTTCTAAGTGATGAACTTCTTTAAATGGTTTTTACAGATTTCCAGAGAATTAAAGTTCTCATTGAGAATATTTTTTTAGGGATGGAAACAACCAATTCAAAGGTCAGGTGAGTACATTACAAATAGTAGGGTATTCTAGCCAAGCTGTATAAATTTCTACTGGGGGTCTGTAAATAAATGCAAGGAAGACAGCACCCTTCTATTCTACACACTTTTCATCAACTGTTGCCTTTAATTAATTCAAATTGAGGACAATACTTGTCTAAATTCAATGTCTGATAGTGAGGAAAGACTTCATAGTACACAATGTCCTTTCAATCCCACCAAATACAGTATTATCTTCAGATACAAACCAGCTTTTTCATTTCCCCCACTGGAAATTTTTCATACCATATTGTTGTAAACAATCCATTTTTCATTGTCTGTGATTGTTCTTTTCAAAAATGGGTCATTTTACATATTTTTGAGCAGATAATCACAGACAGAATTGCAGTCTATTAAATTTTTTCTGTTATAGCAGAGGGCAAACAGACATCATAACAATTCACATTTCCAAGTGTTTTTAAATACCTTATGATGCGATATAGAGATATATGGAGTATCTGTGTAATGTCAAGTAATCATGTCACAGTATTCTCAGCTATAGTCTCATCGTCAGTTCCATAACCATGTGTAATCATAAGGTCATGGTGCACAGCTGAACACCTGACCAGTTCCTTTCATATATCTGGCATGAAATTTGAGGTTTCATGTATATGTAGTATGTGTCTTGGGCAAGTAGATGTGGAGCAAATCCCTCTCCAGCTTAAACCACAGCTGATGTCCTCCAACTTTAATGTTCACCTTGATCACATACACATGACCACCAATTCCATGGCTATTGATTTCAGTCTAGGAAGCCCTCTGTCCCATGTTATCACCGCACTGCCTGTACACATAGCTATGAAGTCCAGTCTACTCCATTGTGCTAGATGACTGTTGTCCCTTCAAGAAAGCTTATCTGCTTTTGACAGGTCTCGTTTTTAATCTTGCTTGGGTTCTAGCCACTCTCCTCACCAGAAAAGTCTGGTGCAATAACTGGTTTAGTTGATGATGGCTCAACCACGTGGCAGGTAGTTACACAGTAGCAGTAGCACTTGTAGAATGACATAAATACAAGCTATTGCACCATCTCGATAAATGGCACATATCTTTTTTGCTGTTTGTATAGCAATTTTTCCTTTTCAGAAATAAAAGAGTATCAAATGAATAAAATGCATCACATTTTCCTCTATTTTTACTTTTTACATGTTTAAAATTCACACTCCACACATAAATATTACAGAAAGACTAAAATTTCATCTTTCAAAATATTCATATATGTCATAAATTTCTATCACATGTGAAACAAAATCATGTGTTCAAATGCTGCTTATTGAAAAATGCATTGCAATTCAATTGTCAATAAAAAGCCAGATTATAAAGATATATTAATAAGATTTTGATAGAGATTGAAGGAAATTAATACCAGGTTCAGAGTCTGTTCTACATTGCAGAAGTAAGTTAGTTTTATGTGCCAACCTGAAAAAAAAAATGGCTTCAATAACTAAAATGTAACCGTGGAGTTTTTCAGTTCCAATTATCACAAATAAAGAATGGCTTTCTCTAATGAAGAATAAAAGTAATTTTAAATGTGCACTAAGGATATTTCATTTATTATTTTTTAATATCTGGCTAGATATGAAGTTCAATGAAATAGAAAAGTGGTTAAAAAAAACATTTTGATATCTTTTCACTGTTGAAGTCACCAAAGACCAATACAATAAAAATGGCACACATTTGTTGATGAAACTAAATACTAAAAACTAAACTGAAAATGGAATTGGGGAAAGGTTTTCTTGCGAGTTGGATATCAATCTTTATCCCTTGAATAATCAACAAATACAAGGTGCGATGGATAAATTGTCTTCTAAATTATGCATAAAGGAAAATAACACTGACATTTCATTTTAACAGATATATTTACCAAAATTACACAAAAATATCTTGAAATACTAAAGAGTAAATTTATTCAATAAAAATTGCCATTTGGCTTCAACCATGGCTTCCAGACGACTTCAGAATCTCTTGTAACTCTTCTGGACAGTCTCCTTGTTTAAGTCGGTGAATGCTGCCATAATCCTTGCCTTCGGTTTATCTTTCATGTTACAAAGAGTTTTGTTGGTCTCTCGCTCAACTGCACCCAACACATAATAATCAATGTGGCTGCAGAAATTGTCTGATAGCCATGACTGTGTTCTTCTGTTTGTATCACATGGTGCAGAGTCCTGTTACCAGATATAGGGTCTTCCAGCAAGTCATTCTCTTGACCCAGGGCAGCACTTTCTCCTCAAGGTACTTGATGTAGGCCCTCAATAACAAATTCAGGAATCCTTTTCTTATCAGAACAATCAGAGTAACTTTTCCAAGCTGTCGTACCTTCATAATCACCATTAGACTCATCCAACTCTTTCTGAAAGCTCTATACTGTCCTCAGATTGACACTCAAACACTCTGAAATGTTTGTATTGGAGCTTCTGGCACAAATATTAAGTAGTACAGCATGCAAATTTCTGGTGGAGTGAATTGTACCATGATGATCTTTTTCTCATGGATGGTGCCCAACTGACCCTACTATACGTTGCAGTCAACAAAAGCAAAAAGTGCATGCATGAAATTAAAAATATAAAATGGTGGCAATTTACCCATCACACCCTGCACATTTTCAGTGTAGATTGATACAATATTCACTATCTCATCTTGATCTATCATAAAATGGTCAAGATGACAAGAAATGGAACAAAGAGAAATCAATCAAAGCCACTTTTAGATTAAAGAAGAAAACAAAAAGTCACAAGTTATGAATGTTTTCACAACTTATTCAGAAAATTCTTTTTCTGTATAGCCAATGTTCAATGTGTAAAAGATTTGAAAACTGAAAATAATTATATTTACCAGGAAAAGAACCTGATTATAAAAATCAGGTTACTTGATTAAATGATTGAGTAAATGTCAAAAACATACTTGGTAGAATTTTGTTAGAGGAGAATTTTAAATCATTGTAGGTGGATTGGTTTGGACTAATTTCTTTTTATTTACACTATTTACATCATTCAGACTATTGTCCTCATCTTTATTGACATATTCATGTTTCAGCCATTGTATGTTCCAGCCTTCTTCAGGTTTTAGATGTTGGAATTTTGAATCAAGCCCTTCATTTAGTCCACAGGTGTAGATTGTTCTAATTACAGTTAATTCCTTTTAGTAACTCAATTTTCCCTTTGCTGTGACCAGGTATTGAAATCACAACTCATTGGGTCAAGTCACTTTTGGGATTATTCAACCAATGCTTTTATCCTTGGGGGACACATGGTTCAGTGGACTAAATAAAGAGTTCGATTTGAAAATTCCAACATATATCACCTGAAGAAGACTGGAGTGTACAACATCTGAAATGTGAATATGACAATGAAGATGATGACAATTGCCCAAACGATGTAAACAGTTACAATACTTCATCTCAGAAATATAGACTAATTTTTTTTATCTTGTTTTCACAACATTTCAGCTACTTACTCTCTAGCCTTCCTCGGGTGTCTTTGCATTCTGGAATGCCATCAAATCTTGCTCTAGAGAGAGTAAGTGGTTTCCTCTCATACATGTCACATCCAATGTATGTATGTGTTATTCAAAATCTTCTAACCCCTCTACTAAACCTGCAACCTTCAAATGTTGAACACAGGAACCACACAAATCTAGAGGAGACAAATCAAGACACTGGATACGTGTATTGGATGCAAATCAAGATTTGATAAAATTCCAAAATACAAAAGTAAAACTTGAAGAGACATTGCTGTAATATTAATAAAAATAACACACACAACAAAGACAAGGCAATTACTCCAACTGTAAGAAACAACAAAAAAATAAACATGGTAAATTTTTAATAAAAAAAAAAAAAAAAAAAAAGAAAAAAAAAAAAAGAATTTATCATTCTCTTAAAATTGAACACATCTACTGATGACACTAAAACATGAAGATTTTCTACTGAAAAGTGTTTAATCTGATCTCAAATTAATGGCAGATTGAATTCAATGAAAAAGATAGAGAATATATCAACTGTGGATACTTGTGACATGGTGAATTCTATGCTACCTTTAAAGTTTTAAACTTTTAAAGTTTTAGAAAATGTATTCCAAAGCAAGTTATCCAGAAAAAAAGAAAAGATGAATACTGTGAGCATGTGCCTGTACGGCAATGGAAAATGTCAGAGAAGGTCATTGACTGGGAGTTTGATACTGTTCTAAAATTTGCAGGGACGAAAGTATCTTAGGCAAAAGCCACAAAAAGATGAAACAGAACAGAAAGTGTAAAAGACAAGATTCTTGTTTCTCATAAGTTTTCATAATATAGATCAATAATTAAATTCAACTTACCAGAATCTGATAGCAATTTACATTTATAGACATGAGAATTACTCTTAAGAGTTAATATAATTATTAGTTGATGTTTAACATTGTCATCCAAACATAAATTTTTGATTGTTCATTTATTGCAGTACAAGAAATGATACAAATGTCACAGACAAAATTAAGATGCCCAATATTACATCTATTGAAAGCCTAGAAGATTAAATCAAACAAGATGGAAAAACAACTATTTAACCACAAAAACGTAATTGGAAGATAATTTTATTCAAGTCAATAGATTTGAAAGTTATTGGCTGTTTTCTTTGCAAGATTACGAATAAATGAAGTGAAGTAAAAAAAAAAAAAAAAAAAAAAAAAAAAAGAGTTGCTGATGCAACAGTTATGTATATTAACGGTACTAAGGTCAGTTCGAGAGAAGAGATATTTAAATAAAATTTATAAAGAATGGTGGAGAAAAAAGGTTTTTAAAATATAATCCAGTGGCACTTCTCAATGGATCAAGGATTAGCAAGCTAATCTCAACAATTATGCATTATTATAATTAGGAGTTCAATTCTTGTAATATGTGCAAAAAACTAAAACCTTTTGAAGTATCAACATTGGTTGTCCTCAAGGCTAATATACAAATAAATAAACAAATCTCAAAATACACAATCTTCTATTTACTTAAAAACTATTATCTTAAATTATACAATTATATTTTAATGCTAGCATCTGTATTTCAGGAAGCAGAGAGATCCTTAACTTTTGACTATTCTGTAAATTAATAAAGATTCATTGAATTGAGAGCTTCCATAAACAGAAATTAATTTGCTTCTAGCCAATAATTAAAAAAAAAAATAGATTGAAAATAACTGAATATTTTGATGCAATTTCCCAAATAGAAAAGATTCATTTTAATCTTTTAGTAGGACTCTAAAAATGTGATGGTTACTTTCAAAATCTGTAAATATCTTTAACAGACCATCAAGTTCCCTCATTAACTGAAGAAATTTTGACATCTATATGGGTCATTTAGCAAAAATTGATTTTTTTTTTTATTACAGTATTTATTGATGACTATAACTGATATTGTGTTATTTTAATAAGAGTAAATTATCTCTTACTTTTCTCCTTTGTAAGAAAGATGCTTCCTATTAAAGTATTTTACAAGATTTGTGATACCTAAGGCTTAAAATGAATTTTTAAAAATGAAAAATCTTTCTTGAAGCTTTTAGTTTTAATTTTGAGTTAATAGATTAAATTTATCATTTCCAATATAAGTAAAATATTTTGCTCATTTCAAAACTAATTTAAATTGACAGGAAGAAGTTTCTTATATTTTGCTAAAAATCTATCTACAAAAATGGGCACATTTATGATTTATACCACCACAAAAAAAAAAAAAAAAAAAAAAAAAAAATCAAAATTTTAAAAAAAATATTGGTGTTTGATGAATTGTACTTAACTTAATATGTCATCTAAAACTAAAAGGGTGAAATTAATACAGAATTAAAAAAAATTTAAAAACAAATTATTCTAATTAAAATTAAGACAAAAAAAAAAAAAAAAAAACTCTGGTAAAAATTCATTATTCATCGAAAAAAGTTTTCAGATAGTGTCCATTCTTTCTGACAAAAAAAACAATAAGAGCTTTTCTTATTAAATAATGTTTTGTTTTATTACATTTTTTATTTTACGATTCAGAGATTTTCTCAGTAAATGGAATTTGTTTTACAAAGAAAAAAAAAAAAAATGATTTAAATTCTCCAAGGAATTAGAGGGTGAAAATTTAATTTCTTGAAATTTCATAAAATTAAGTGGCCGAGATGTAAAAAAAAAAAAAAAAAAAAAATTACCAAGATTTTCTTCGAAAAAAAAAAAAAAAAAAAAAAAAAAAAAAAAAAAAAAATAATAACTTCATATATCAATTAAAGTCCTGAAAGTTTCATTAAAATCCAACAATTATTTGATTTTTGTAAGAATTTCCAAATCAGTGTGTTTTTTACGGCAAAAAAAGATTCTTTGGTCCCCTTCGCTGACGAAAGAAAAACAAAATTTTTAACCAAAATTTCGAACGTGACAGAAAGGAATAAAATTCAAAAAAATACTTTGGTTTTTCTTTTTCCTCTTTTTGACGTTAAAACTTTTTTTTTTTTTTTTTTTTTTTTTTATATATAAAGTTGTCATTGTTATGCTCTTTTTGCAGCAAATTAGTGAAGTTACCTGTGATGAGGATATTTATTTTATCAGCCATCCATAGGGAACGAAAACAAATGTAAAAATATTTTTGCTATTGTTTTCAACTTTTGTTACATCTGGTGTTTTAGTTTTATAGAAATCGCTTAGAACTTTTTTTTATTTCTTGACTCAACTGTTTTCAGCAAGACAATGTTCCAGTCAATCTCTGACCTTCCTCATGTGTAAGTGTACATTTGAGTGGCTTTTTTTACAGTTTTACTTTTGGAAGTTACTTCCCTAGTTTTAAATCTTGAACACCACCAATCTGAGAGTCACAGGAGGCTTTAAGTTTTCAGAAGAAAAATTAAATACCTTTTTTTCTCTCTTTATCCTATCTCTTAACTGTTTATATATTCAACAAAAATTTCTGCAATGGTGAAGAGTAAGACCAAAGATGGGCGGAAACACGAACGATGAGAATTGAAAATGAAAATGTATGTAATGGGAAAAATTTAAAAACTAACTTTTAGTTTTCTCAGAACTTGAGAAAAACAAATATGATCAGATAATCGATGGGAACAAAGAAAATGTACACAATCATCGAAGTGAACAGAAAAATCAGTAAGAAGAATTGTTGAAATAATTTACCGCACGAGACTAGAGTGTCATTTAGATAGAGAAAAATATTGAGGGACTGAAGAAGACCCCACCCTCAAATCTCCTAGAAAGTAAAAGTGAACAAAAAATGTTAATTGTTAAATTAATTATTAACATTTGTTCACTTATTTTTCGTTATTTTTCATCTCATCATGTAGTAAACAATATTTATCAAATATTCCATTAAATTATTCCTGGGACATTCTGGGAGATTTAGGAGGCGGGGGTCTTCAGCTTTAATAAATAATTATCACTTAACATGGTTAGTTCGTGTTTTGTTTTGTGATAAAGAAAAATGAATCGGAAAAGTAACATTTGTAAATTTAAAAAGATCAAAATTTTCAGCTTAAAAGTTTTTTTTAATGAAGAATGTCAATTTTTTTTAAGAAAAATATAACAAACTGTTAAATTCCGTTTACACCTGGAATTCAAAATTGCTGACTCAATCTTGGCTGACAGTTTCTTCCATTTAAAAGAAAAAAAGTCCGCAACAACTTCAACAAGTCAGATGAAAAGAGAAAGAGCCTCGCCGATTTAAAATTGAAAATGAAATTTAAATTGACCTTTATCCCAAATTTTGTGAAAATTGTCAATAAAAGCAAGAGACACTTTCACGATAAAGACAACTTGGGGGGGGGGGTAAAAGAATTTTTTTAAAAGGGGTAAGGTGGACAATATTTCACTTGAATTTGTTTAATAAACAAATCAAGAGGAAATTGAAAGTGTCAAACAAAAAAAAACAGTAATGAATCTTCTATAGAGAGAGTAATAAAAAGACTAAAATAAGCGGTCTGTCGATTATGACCAGACCAGAATAATGAAGACATTTATTTTAATTACTTAAACTAAGTCAAATAATTTTTGCTTTTTTTTAAAAAAAAAACGTGGATGAAGTAGATTGCAGTTGAAGACTTTGAAAAAAGCATAAACTGACACCAAAAATATTACAAAGAAAATTTATTCAAAAATTGAAGCAATAGTTAATTTAATTTTTTCTTTCGATTATAAATTATAATTATAGACTAAAAAAAAAAAAAAAAAAAAAAAAAGTTTTTTTTATTCTTTGTCATAAATTGTAAAGGATTTATAGGAGACCTTTGAATATTAGGATTTAGAGATTCCAGAACAGAAAGGAAGCACCTTGTCTTTAAGAAAAAACGTTGAAACTTACAATGGTACGAAAAGAAAGCACTTTTTAGTTTTTACTTTCAGAGAAAATAGGACGTTTGCTTTTGTAGATAAACTGAAATTAAATTATTTTTACTGTCCACACATCATAATTTTTACAATAAATACAAAAGGTCAAGTTAATAAACCAAAAACAATAATGTAGAGATGATGAATATTGAATAACATTTTTTATACATTTCTATTCGGTTACAAAACAAGGAAAAAAACTGGATGCTATATTGGTGTTGCTGGGATGTCATTTTTAAAATGCTTAAAAAAAAAAAAAGCTAGAAATGAAAAGACAAGTTTTCGGGGGAGTTAAAAAAAACAAATGCCCTCTCGACGAGCTTGCTGACGTACGAATTGTGGGTTGGGTGTGATACAACTGTTTTTGGTGCAGGGGTTTTACTGATGGTAAATATCACCTGGTTTTGTAATGAGATAGATAGACTGGGCTATCGCGAGAAAATGAAATCATAGCATATAATTCCAGACCCAAGGAATGACGAGACTCGATAATAGGAACTTATTTTTCTGCCAATTAAAACGAGTCATTAACGATATAAAGGTAAAGGATTTTCTAGGACACTAACAAAGTTTGCGGGTTACCAAAAGAAAAAAGAATGTGGTCCATTAATGATTAGATTCGTGTGTGTTGAAAGAACGAGTGACAATATCAACAAGAATAACAACTTACTTCTGCATCGACAACGTTTTCATCATATCGCTGAGATGGGTTCTGCTTGAGAAAATCTAAGGTCCCTCCTCCTCCTCCGGTGGTGGTCGTGGTGGTGGTCGTGGTGGTGGTGAGTCGACCCTGGTCAGTGGTGGTGCCACGGCCCCGACCCAAAGTTGAAGAGGAAGGAGCAGTGGTGGGTCCCAGCTGGAGCTGATCCAAATGGTCATAGCTGGGGCCCGTGTGATCCTCTGTCAGAATGGCTACGGCATGGTTCAAGTCATTTTTGCTACAGAAGAGGGCACGGCGAATGTCACTCTCGCACGGGAAGCCCATACCCAACAGAGTCTGCACGTGAGACTCGTTCACGTCCATGATTATTATGATGGTATAATCATTTATACACAACACACATACACATACACACACTAGAGTTGTATGCCACCCCGCAGTTCGATGCGGCCTTTACGCAGCAATCAAGGGCACCTACAATCACCCACTTATTTACCTAGAAGCACGCTCCTTACGTTGAAACCATCGGTCGAGCACGCCAGCCAACGTAGCCATCAAAATGAACACTTATGCATCGATGACAATATCCGATCACGCATTGCGGCCGCCATGATAGGCGAAAGACAGTAGTCAGGCTGAGGCTGTTGTCGACAGAAGAGTGCTTTAGTAAAGGGAGATAACAACACTCCGCTAATTTTTGCTATTTTTCCCTCCCCTCTCATTTGCTGCATACAAATTGTACATACTATGAGATATCAACAGATGTGCCAATTTCTCCCCATGGCCTTCAATTTAAAGCAATTAACTCGTGAAATTTAGGTTTGATTTTTCACTTATCAATTAAAAAATAATTGAAAAATCTTAAAATTAAATGCTGATCCAGTTTTACACCAATCTGAATAAGCAAAGCCAAAATTAAATCCATTAATTTAAAGTAAATCTATTGAATTAAAATGACCCACATCTTTAATCTATGTACATTATCACCCCATAAAAATATTTTACTCTTTTTAAGTACCGCTTTTTGTTTTTTTAATATATGTTTTGTTTCTCTTGCTCTCTTATTATGTCAAACATGTATTTAATAGATAATCTAGTTTTAACAGATGAATTGGAGACACAGCCACTCATCTTCATATCATGTACTCAGAAATAAAAAAAATATATATGGATCAATAAATAATATCTATTAAAACTGATTTTGAAGGAAAAGATAAGGTATTTGGAAACACTTTTTACATAAAAACAAAATCATTAGTGTTAGAACTAATTTATGAAAAGTTATTTATAATCTGAATTAATGTTTAGATAAACTACTTCTTCTTTGTTGTACTTTTTTTTAATTTGTAAAATCAAAATGTTCCTTTATATATTTCATGATGAAGATTATTAGGGAATTTTGTCAGTAACATTGTTTTGTGATATAATCCTGGATAGGCTGTTGATATAACTAAAGTTTTAATTGGCAAAAATCACTTAAAAATACATGATCAAAAAAGTCAAATGATATGAAGATATTCTCCCATATTTTCCTTTTTATATGTGAAATGATTCTAACATTTCAATTTTTTTAAAAAATGCTTGCTCCCATTTCCTGAAAGGATTACTAGTTTTGATTCTTTAAAATAACAAGGTTTGTTTTAATGGGACATAGTGCTAAGTCATTGTTTATTGATTAAACTTGACAATGTTATCACTTTAGAGATTAAAAGGTTATTCTAATGGATTACCAACATAAAATCTTTAAATAATGTATAATTATTGCCATGAAGATAATAAGCTGATAAACATTAACATTGCTTTAGTAATGTAGAGTAAAAGATTAATAGACAATTTACACATAAAACATGCTGGTATAATTGTCTTTGTATTTTGGGTGTCTATGAGGAAATTTCGACAATCAACTCAATTGCAGTAAATGATAAAATCGATTGTTTTAATAAAATATCTATACTGTAATCTTTACTTTCTGTTCAAGCATTTGAAACCTTAATTTTTGAATGAATGTTTTGAAAACGCAAACAAGGTTTATTTTTTAAAACTCTTCTGCTTCAGTTTTTACTTCAAGAAAATAACAGATTGAATTGTATTTAGTTGAGTGAACCATTTTTGTCAAAACTGAATTTAGTCACTGATTATAATTATTAGTATGTAATCCTAAAAGAATTTCTCAGAACTTGTTTTTTTTTTTTTTTTTTTGCATAAAACATGTTCTCTATGTAAGAGACAAAATGTACATGTATATAAACACATATACAGGGTGCGATGTGTAAATTGTCACAATTTTATATTTTTAATTTCATGCACGTACATTGTTTGTTTTTGATTAGGGTCAGTTGGGCACCATCCATGAGAAAAAGAGCACCATGATGCAATTCACTCCACCAGAAACTTGGAAATGGCATGCTGTACTACTTTGCATTCATGCCAGAAGCTCCAATATGAACATTTCAGAGTGTTTGGATGTCAATCTGAGGACAGTACAGAGGATTCAGAAAGAGTTGTATGAGTCTAAAGGTGATTACAAAGGCAGCTTGGAAAACTCACACTGATTATTCTGATAAGAAAAGAACTCCCAAATTTGTTGGTGAGGGCCTCAGACTCAACATGTTGGCCTACATCAAGTGTCTTGAGAAGGTAGTGCTGCCTTGGATCAAGAGGGTGGCTGCTGGAAGAGCCTATGTCTGGCAACAGGACTCTGCACCATGCCACACAAGCTGGGGAACCCAGTCATGGCTGTCAGACAATTTCTGCAACCACATCACCCCTTACATCTGGCCACCTAACTCCTCAGACTGCAACCCCTTGATAATTATATGTGGGGTACCATTGAATGAGAGACCAACAAAACTCCTTGTAACACCAAGGATGAACTGAAGGCAAGGATTATGGCAGCATTCACCAACTTAAACAAGGAGACTGTCCAGAAGAGTTGCAGAAGATTCCAAAGTTGTCTAGAGGCTGCAATTGAAGCCAATTAAATAAATTTACTCTTTAGTATTTCAAGATATTTTTGTGTAATTTTCATAAATGTATCAGTTAAAAATGAAATGTCAGTGTTATTTTCATTTTTGCATAATTTAGAAAACAATTTATCCATAGCACACTGTATATATGTACACACACATTTCAGTAAAGAACCAAGTAAATTCACTGATGCCCTGACAATGTTAATTACTGTCTAAATGTTGTGTTCACAGTGTTTTAGACGCCTCTTTCTGGTAATACATGCAGCATGCCTCCTCTACCACTTTAATGCAAGGTTTTTAAATTATAATTTGTTTTCCTTTCTAGTGATACATTAGTGTGTCATCATTATAACATCACATGTGGTGAGAACTGGTATTTTGTAATCTATGGATTTTATCAGCTGCCTTCAAGCCAATACCCTAAAGCCACAGTCTCAATTTCTCACTGAATATCAAAAGCTGTCTTTTCACCAAGCAAAAAGTTTTCTTGTAATAATAAATGGCACAATACAATGGGGTCTGTATTGGCCAATTTTATTGTCTCTAGTAGGGAAATGTGGACTACTTGTCAGTGAGTGAGAATACTTTCCTACTCTTTTTCTTCAGACCATCTTCTCACTACCTTACCCAAATGCTCATAAAAACTTAGCAGAAAATCTTGCCTTCTAGCTAGATGCTGATTTGTCAATTCACAGTCCAATGAAAAGTGACTGCCATATTTTGCTTCTTTTTCCTTTTCTTTGCAGAACTTATGATCGCCAACTGACCCTATCAAATATATTGCATTTCAGAAATACATTTCCAACGTCCTGTATGTCTGTTTCTCTTTTCAGTGAGATGATCTTTCTTTTTCTAATTCTTAACTTTTCTCCTCTCTTTTACACATGTTACAGTTAGTCAGGAGTATCACCTACTAAGCATCAACAACAGAAACTGTTCATCTACAGCAGTGACAACTGAGCTCTCACTATAAAGGCTTCTTTCAACTGAATACATAATGTTTTGTCACACAGCCAACAATAGACCAGAGATACCAACTCAAACACTTTTTTTGAGATATCAGCTAAAATTGATTGAATAACAAAATATGAAATGTTGCCAGATTCTAACATGAGACTTTGCCTTGCTGAAGACTTGAGAGCTAAAGCTTTGACAAATAAATCAGACATTATTTATCGATTACTGAAAAAAAACAAAACAGAATTAGTTTTTATTATTTTTATTACCAATTATTCA
This sequence comes from Acanthosepion lycidas, assembly GCA_963932145.1. NCBI lineage: Eukaryota > Metazoa > Mollusca > Cephalopoda > Sepiida > Sepiidae > Acanthosepion > Acanthosepion lycidas. The sequence goes on from OZ010596.1 coordinate 1,102,455, forward strand.
CAGAAGAATAATGTAACATAAATTCAATATTTTTGGGGCACTGCTCAGAAAATTCACAATTTAATTGGATCACTACGAACCACTTTGGAGAGATTAGTCCGGGATCAAAAGTATGCTATATCACACACACACACATGTACACATTTCATTGAATGTAATGGACAAGGAATATTTTGTCATTTTTTTTATTCAGTAGTTATATATACTATTACTCTCACACAACACAGTATAGGGAACAAAACAAATATACTAACAATCTTTGTTACCACAAAAATTAAAAACTCTTTTGAAAATGGCTAAAGTGTTTACCAAAAGTTCTCAGGACTATAAACACTATAGATAATTCCTCCACATACTTAGCCTTCAAAAACAATTGTAATACATGACAAAAATTGAATGAAATACAAAATATTCCTTGGAACATGTATAAAAGAAGGTATGCTGCCCAAATATACAATATATATATATATATATATATATATATATAGAGAGAGAGAGAGAGAGAGGGAGAGAGAGAGAGGAGAGATAGTAATAATAATACAAATCAATAACCCTTATCAAAATTAATAAAATACTAGAATTTATTGTATTTTAAGGTGAGCAATTATACAGGGCTGGTGTGAATCTAGAATACACCCCTCACACTCTACTACATCTCAATTTTCATAAGGTAGTATCTATATAGAATACAAAATTTTATTGCAACTTAATTATGTACAATAATGGATCATATGCAATATAGGTGAACAATTCAACTAGAAAAATTGTAAATAAATATATGTCTAAAATTGAATTAGAGACATGTCATAATAAATCATTCCATCTTAAATAAACAATGTTTTGTAGCAATTTAGAACATCAACATGAGATTTTTCTTATGAAAAATTTACAGAATTTTAACACATTGACCAGTATGCATAAAATATAATGAATTTTATACAGTGTTTTTTCGAAACTTAGCATAAGTAAAACAAATTCCTGTATTTGGATGAAGAAAAATAAGACTCCAGAATTACCACAAAATCTGAAAAAAAATTTTCATCCTATTGCTTAGTTTAATTTGTAATTTATATAAATGTAGGGAGAAAAAAAGCAAATGCTAGGGTAACAAAGCAAAATCTGGTTGACCCCACCACCACAACTGGAGATAGTACACACTGGCTCTATACCTATGTATATAAAGTTGTAGCCTCTGTCTGTCTGTGTTTGTTATATTCTTCCTAGGGTTTTGAAGATAGACCACCATAACCATATATATTCTGAAACTAGATTACCCTGGGTACTTGGATAAGTATATTTCATTTTGATCAAAGGGGGTCCACACACCCTACTAAAAATTTTTTCCCCTTTGATATGAATTAAATTTAAATTTAATGAGAGAATGAATCCTATCCAAAATTTAGAAGTAGGAAGCCAGAAGATGGAATTCACATCAGCAAGATCAGTGAGTAATAATGAAATGCATCACTTTCCTTCACAAATTATAACAATGATTAAAAATCAATTATCATTTTCTTACAAAAAAAATGTGTGACATACAGCAAGCCGCAGGTAATTCAGCTAATGACCCATCAGTGTGGCTAGACGTCCGATTACCTCTAGCTAGGATCGAAACCCGACTGAACTGGCATCAGTCGGGGATTCTACCACTAAGCTGTTGGTGCATGGCAAGGATGAAGGTGAATTTAAGCGTATATATATATATATATATATATATAAATATATATGTGTGTGTGTGTATATATACATATATATATATATATATATATATATATATATATATATATATATATATATATATATATATTCGATATGGATCAGAATTTGATAGACTGATAGGATAAAGAACAAATAGAAAATGTTTATATGTCTACTATGTTTCACTTTTATAAAAGCTTCATCAGAGAATGAGATATGGAGAAAAAATTAATCTATTTTATTTTTGTGTTGTCTGATTTTCATTGATTAACCAGTCTTCACATGCATTTGGGTTGTTAAGCAGCATTAGTGTAACTTATGGCATTTCTATTTGTCTTTTTATGCTGCCTGCTTATCCACAATTCATATTGCCTCCTTCTATCACTGAAAAGTATGCGTCCTGGGTATGACGATCCGCGTCCTGGGTATGGCGATAAACTATGTCCAAGAATAAGGCCTCAGATAATGTTTTTGGAAAAAATAATGTTACCAGCTATACGTTTTTTGGAAAAAATAATGTTGCCAGGTATGCGTTTTTGAAACAATAATGTTGCCAGCTATACGTTTCATTTGGAAAAAATGATGTTGCCAGCTGTGTGTTTTTGAAAAAATAATGTTGCCAGCTATATGTTTGATAGTACTGTATATTTAATATATGTATAGGTATATGTGTATGTATGTATATATATATATATATATATATATATATATATATATATATATATATATATATATACCTTAATTTGGCATTAAATGACCCACAGTGGTTGATATGTCATAAAACCCAACCAACCAACGTTTTTTTGAAAAAAAAATAATATTGCCAGCTATACGTTTTTTGGAAAAAAATAATGTTGCCAGCTATACGTTTAATTGTACTGTATATTTAATATATATATATATATATATATATATATATATATATATATATATATAAACTTAATTTGGCATTAAATGACCTACAGTGGTTAATATGCCATAAAACCCAACCAACCAACCAACCAACTAACCTGAAAAGTATTTAATCTGACATTGTTCAGTTAATACTTTTCTGTTTCCAGGTTAGTAAGAAAAGATTCTTTCCTCTTTTTTCTTTCTCTTTTCTTCCTCAACTTGACATCCAAATCAAAATTGTGGATAAAATGTCCAAAGTTCATATTTTTATTCATTTTTTATTTGAGTACTTTTGACCTTCTCAGTATGCTGTATGGTAGACAAGATTTTATTTGCTACATCCTGGCATTGTTTTTATACTAAAAACTCGAATCCATTCAATAATGTATGCACATTGTATAAATAATGGTATGTATAAAATAGTTTCACAGTTAGACTGCACTGTAAAAGAATGTATCAAATATTTACTTTATTTTTTTTAATAATAATATTATCATCATAATCCACATATAAAAATTTTATAAACATATATTATTATTATTAGTGATGCCTACGATGATGTAGGCAACAAAATTTTGGTGGGAAAATCATTTTTGTAGATTGGCATTCTTCCAGCTTTCCTTCAGCCTGGGACACTTGTCAGAATTGAAAAATATTGATATGTTATCAATTTAGAAGTGGGGTCCCGTTTATAATATCAATACAGTATCAAATCAATTTCTGATTTTACAGAGTTATTGGACCTAGCTGTTGTTTACAAATGTCAAACACTATCATTATTGATATCTACATGTTTTTTAATTTTCTGAATTTTTTAAAACACAGACAGCAATCACCCATACAGCTGCAGTCGAGAAAGACAAGCAGCTACAAAATGGCAGAATCTTCCCATCTAGACAGCAATCTGAAGCAGCTGGTCAGGGGTCGAACACATGCTCCTTGATGAAAGAACTTTTGATTTACACAGTAAGTCACTTATAAACTCTACATGAAACAAATACAACCATTCTACACTACAAACAAAAAAGTACCTTTCCTTCTTTTGTAACTGTGGTATGATCCATCTCCCCCATTAATGGATCTATCCTAAACATATGTATTCAGGAAAACTCTGCTGGTATGCAGAATTTATTAAAGCTTGCTGATAAGTAATATTGTCTATTATGGCACAATGCCGAAAATGGGGGTGGGGAATGGCTAAGGTTGGTCATCACTTACTATCTTATACCTAGCTAATCAGATTCACGACCCATTCACTCATTACAATTTACACATCCACCAAAAGAACTTATCCATCATCATTCAATCCACCATATACCACAATACCGCATACTCTCAGGGCCTTACAAAAACACCCCATGACATGAAAAAATAATCAATATTGTCTTGAACAATTCTGCTACAGTAACTCAATTGTTTTATAAAATGTTGTGTTTATTACAAAATATTTGTTTATTATTATTTGTTTATTGTTGTTGGTATTCTGATAATCAGATTATTTTATCAAAATTTGGGTTGACAAATCATTTGCAGGGATTTCACTGTTTTTCTCCATGCCTCTTGCCTTCAATCTGCCCTTTGAGTATAAGTGCTCTTACCATAGACTTTTTTTTTAATAAATAATATGCCACTTCAGTAACAAAGAAAAGACTTATACTGGTCTTAAGACTTATTCTCACCTCTCCATTAATGGAAATGTTAATATTTTCTATATGGAGAATATATTTTCCATTTTGGCCTGTAATTTCTAACATATAAATGAAACCTTTTGAAGATCTTGCTTTAGATTCCACTTCAGTGTATCCTTTGGTCTGGTTTACGTCCATAGAGGATATGCCCTGGTTGATATACTCTGATATGGAGACATCAGAGGGATCTACAGATCTTCTTGGATCATGTAATATGCGGTCCACAATGTTGAAGGAAGACAAGAACAAACATTCTTTTTTGAACATTTATTAAGCTGTATAGAAGAGGGAGAGTGTATTTGTGTGGACAAAAATACCAACACACAGGGAGTTGCCTCTGAAATTTAGTTCTAACCATTCCTTTAATCCTTAGAATTAGAAGGATTAGTTTGTTACTGTCAAAATTGGTCAAAGGTTGTCAGCAGTGATCCTCTAAGGCTAAAAGAAGGATTAACAGATATGAAGATGAGGATATATGATATAAGTAGGACTCTCATATATACCCACACCTCTCCACTCTTTGTTGTTTCTCTGAAAGGGAAATATAGATGAACCCCAGAGACACTATACAGCTATGAAAAATATACCATATGTTATGAGGTATAGCAGAATAGTGAATGGTAATAATGGCACTGATTATAAGGGCACAAATAAAAAAAATAGGAAGAAACAGTACAAGGAAAAAACAGACTTTTTAAACAGCTTAAAATCAAACACCAGTAGCTGTTTAATTTAAAGCTATTTAAAGTTAAATTTCTAATCAGAGGACAGTTGTTGCCTGTTTATTTACTTCTGGTTCAATTGTCCAGGGACCATCAAGTACACAACATTGATTTCATTGGCTCTTCTACCACAACATCATAAAGTTACGTTAAGTAATAAAGGAAAACAGAAGATTTGCTTCCAAGGATCCATGGATACAAAACAGATTATAAAATCAACTACTATCAGATGGAGATTTTTTTCACTTGTGCCATTTTTACTGGTGTCATTTTAACCTAAATTCATAGCTGAATACATCCATGTGGATATTGGAGCATTTCAATAGCAAAAAAACAATCTTTGGAACCTTTATGGAAGAAGATTTTGACAAAAGACTGCATATAAAACATCCAATACAAATGCAAAAAGAATATAAAGATGAGACTAAATTTCCTAAAAGTTAGATTCAAAGAATATAAGAAAGCCTTGCCAGACTTTTCTACCAGTTGACAATAAGAAAAGTCTGGTATTGTGGACCATATTTGAAAAATAAATGGCATATATTAGCTTTTCTGGAATGAGAAAACTGCAAAAGATGAAGAAAATGAAAATAGATCAGTTTATTGGCAAGTTGCAAAAGTCAAGCCAGTAGAGATATCAGTGTATGTTGGTTTTCTTTGATCAGCTAGGAAGAACACTTCTGCATAAATTAAATTCACAAATTAGATGGTATGTGGTGAATGGTATCAGATGTGCATGTTGCACTGTTGTAATAACACAAAAAAACATGAGGTAAATTATCCAAAGAAAGCTTATGTTATTATGACTCTTTTTCTAGTGATAGACTGTACAAATAACATTTATGCCTCTCTCCCACACACACATACAGGATGTCCCCAGATTATTTCTGGATTTTACTTATGCTTATTGCACATTTTTGTTGCATTTTTTAATTATACAATTCAATATGAATTTCCATTTTTCAAATATTCATTGATTATCTATTTGTAAGTTCAATCTTAGAAATCCTATTTTGCTTAATATATTATTCACACACATCTAATATATGAGGTCTATTCAAAACGTATCCAGCTTTATTTTTCCTGCTAAAATTAATGCATGAATATTTTCACACTGGTAGGCCATGTCAGTTCTTACCTGTTACACCTAGAGTACAGACATATAGTGCATGCTCATTGGATTTTTTTATTTTCAAGCAAGATGACCAAATGCATCGAGCAGCAATATTGCATCAAGTTTTGCCAAAAGCTTGGAGATACCATCAAATCATCCAAAAGATTCAGAAAACCTTAGGTGATGATGCTATGGGCAAAATTCAGATCAAGTAGTGGTACAACTGTTTCAAACATGGCCACACCTCAGTGAAGAACAAGACATGTTCAGGAAGGCCATCCACAACCTGAAATGAGAAGCCAATTTAGAATGTTTGGCAAATAGACATGGAAGACCATCATGGAACAATCCAGGAAATTGCTCATGAAGTGGTATATGCAAAGGAACAGTGCATTCCTTTTTAAAAGATGATTTGTGCATGCAGAGAATGTTGGTGAAATTTGTCCCCAAGGTGCTGGCGGAACAGCAGAAACAACTCCACATGGAAATAATTCAAGACATGCTGGACTGTGCAAAACCAAAACTAAGTCTTCATGAAGACCACCATCACTGGTGATGAGACAAAGGTTTATGGTTACAACATGGAAACCAAGTTCCAGTCCTTTCAATGGAAGCATCCATCATCAGCAAACCCCAAAAAGCATAGTAGGTTTGCAGAAAGGTGAAGGTAATGCTGACATGTTTCTTTGATTCCCATGGTATTGTGCATCGTGAATATGGACCACAAGGCTAAACAATCAATAAGGAATACTAACTGAAGGTTACACATCACCGTGTGATGCTGTGTGTTGAAAGTGTCCGGATATGTGGATAGTGAAGAATTGACAACTTGACCATGACAATGTGCTCACTCATTCTACCCACATAATCTAAGCTTTCCTGGTCAAGAGCAACACACCTCTTGTTCAACTTAGCCACTGTGTGACTCCTGGCTCTTCAAACTATGGTGAAAGGGAAGTGATTTGAGTCATGAAAGGAAATTATGAGAAAAGTGATGACAGGGCTCCATAGTACTCGAGAAAAGGCATTACCAGCAAGTGCAGAACTGCTGGAAGAAGTGTGTGAACTCCCAAAGAAAGTATTTTGAAGGTGATTAAATAAAATTTGCAAAATTGATTTTTTTATGTCCCAAACTTGGATAGTTTTGAACACACCTAGTGTGTGTGTATATATATATATATGTTATATACAAGTGAACAGTGATCTACTTGATCTCGGTGCCTACTTTTATATTAACATATCTGATATTGAATGCTTTTACTCATAAATAAAGCATACTTTAAAATTAAATTTTTCCTATATATATATATATATATATATATATATATATATATATATATATATATATATATATGTATGTATGTATGTATGTATATGCATGCAACACTGATCAGAATTATTTATGCTCTAACAGCCATCGTCATAAACTAAAAGCTGTAATCTCAGTATTTTCAAAGGTCTTTTCTGGTAAAACAACTGTTACTTCCACAAGTTGCTGTAATTGTAACCTGTTACCCAGACATATTTACTAAAAAATTTCATTTTCCAAAGTTAAAATTTGCCAAAAGCTTGCAGAATTTAATTTAATTTATTCATTTCTTTTCTGATGTAGCCATTATGTAGTGATTGAAAAATGTTTATTCACATGTTTTGATTCTTGACAAAATCCCTTGTTAAGAAATAAACAAATGGTAATCTCAGTTTTCTTGCTTGCCAAGTATCAATTATATGCAGTGATTTGGTATATTGATTAAATGTTTCATTGCTAATATTAATCACAACAATCTCTGTTCTAAAGAGCAATATGTGAGAAAAAGCCAATCAATATTTATCAATAAATATTTTATCGAACTTCAAACTTCAATAATTTCAAAGTTCAGGCAAAATGAGGAACACTGATCTAAACATATAAAAGCAATTTTAATTCAATTGCACTTTTATTTAATTATAATTTTTTACTATTATGGGAAATAATATTTTGAAACATCACCAAATTCTGATATTTAAATAATGACTTGAAATTAGTAATTGGTTTTCATCAAGAAATCTTGGTTAATCACATTTAAAGAAAAAACCTTTTAATAACTTGATAAGTTTTTGATAGAGTAAACATTTCTCTCTTTCTCTGTCCCATATACCCACTCTCACACACACACTCTCTCTCTCTCTCCCTATATATATATATATATATATATATATATATATATATATATATGTATATATAGAGAGAGATGTACATGATTACAAAATTAAACTTATTGCAAAAATAGAACATTTCATAAAAAACTATGATAGAAAGTATTTTATTTTCTTAACAATGATAACAATAATATTGATAATAACCATAACAAATTGGGATTTTCAACAATTAAATGCTCACCACAAGAAAAAGATCTTATTGATTTTGAAGAGGATCTAATAAATATAGTAAATAGAAACAAGAAAAAATAAAAATTCCATAAACAATTCATAAATGACTTAAAATCAGAAGATAAATCAAATAAACTATTTATTCATGCATACAAATCAAGAATAATCTATAAAATGGAATCTCTCAATTATAAAAAAATAATTGAAAAAGAAGTAAATAAGTTTAACAAAACTACCAATAATGAATCAGAAAATAACATAAAGAAGCAAAAGATGTAGTAACTAAACTAAAATTACATAATAGAATTAAACAACTAATGAAAGTAGAACCATTCATCAAATTAAAAGACCATAAGGACAATGTTTTTAAATAAACCAACATGTAGTCTATTAAACCCTACAAAAACTAATATCAGAAAAATAAGCAAACAAATAGTAGAAAAAATATGTATGAAACTAAAAAAATACTTCATATAAATCAATGGAAAAATACAAAAGAATCTATTAATTGGTTCAACAATATTACAAATAAAAACAATTGCTCTTTTATAAAATTAGATACAAAAAACTTACTAAGTATATAATAAATAACACATTAAAACAAACAACACTTAAATATTCAAGACAAAGAATTAAACATAATTAATCATTGTAGAAAATCATTTACTATACTACAACAATAAAATATGCATAAAATTGCAATAGTAACAAGAATTAAAATTTTAATGTAACAATTGGCAGTTATGATGGTGCATATTATATAAAAAATTATAGATATATATTATAAATAATTTATCAAATATAATTAATAAAAAGTATATAGATTTATATAAAGATAATTGTCTAATAATTATAAGAAATTATGATGGTCGAAAAATAGAAAATTTAAGAAAGCAAATAATAGAAATATTTAACAAATTAGGATTTAAAATAGACATAAAATCTAACCTAAAAATAGTAAATTTTCTAGACATAATATTTAATTTAAATAATAATACATACAAAAATATGGAAAAGCAAATAATGATCCCATATATATAAACAAATATTCAAATCACCCTCCTAAACATATACCAATATCTATTAATAAAAGAATTGCAACCAATTCTAGCAATATAAAAATATTTAATGAAAATAAAAAAATATATGAAGCAGAAATTAAGAAAAAGTTGTTATTTGAATAAATTAGAATACCTAACTAAAAACAATATATCTCCCTCAAAAAAGAAAAAGAAATATAATTTGGTCTAACCCACCTTATAATCTATATAATAAATGCAAAAATGTCTGTATGTCTAACTTTTTCAATTAAAGGGGCACAACTTTCTAACTTTTAAATACTGTATTTCTTCAAATGAGACTTGCTCATCCAGGATTGGAATTGAATCAGATTGCAAATTTGGCTCACTGTAGTATTGAAGATGAACTTGGCTCAAAGAGATCTCAGCAATTTTGGTCTGTCAAATCCAAACAGAGAAACTGGACAAATCAACAGAGAAATTTTGAGAGAAACAGGATACAACATGGAAGAACTACAGCAATGTGTTGAAGACAGTGAGCCTCTGTTGAACCAAGATCAACAGCAAGTGTATCAGAAGGTTTGATTACATCAGCAATAACAACGAGGAGATTTTCTTCTTGGATACACCTGGAGGTACTGGTAAAACTTTTGTAACTAACCATCTTTTATCTGCAGTGAGACGCCAAAGAAAAGTAGCCCTAGCAGTAGCATCATCTGGAATTGCTGCTATTCTTTTGCATGGAGGGCGTACAGCACAAAGCACCTTCAAACTTCCATTGGATTTGAACTACAATGAAACCCCTATCTGCAACATTAAAAGAGGAACCAACATGGCTAAGCTACTGGAGGAGACAAGCTTTGGGATGAATTTACCATGGCAAACAAACGAGCATTTGAGGCCCTGGACAAAACACTCACAGACATTAGACAGAATTCACAAATCATGGGAAGTATTACTGTCCTACTCTCTGATGATTTTTAGACAAACATTATCAGTGCAAGAGAAACTCCAGCTGATGAAATCAATTCTTGCCTGAAAAATTCTTACATCTGGAGCCATATTAAAAGACTTAGCCTGAAAACAAACATGAGAGTTAGAATCACAGGTGACATTGAAGCAAGAAGACTTGCTGCTTTTCTGTTGCAGATTGGCAATAGAACCATCAAAATGGACCAAAATGGAAATATTTAATTCCCAAATGGTTGTGGAATTTCAGTCTCAAGTATCCAAGATTTGATTAATCATGTTTATCCAAACACTAAACACCATTTCATGAATTCAAACTGGCTTTGTGATAGGAGGGCCATATTAGCTCCCAAAAATCAAACTGTGGATAGCACCAACTGGAAACTTCTCCAAGAAATTTCAAAAGAAATCATGAAGTAATTTACATTTTACTTGAAAAATGGATGTTTCTATGAAACTTCATAAATATGTGTATATATATATATATATATATATACTACTTTTATATGTCTACTTTTATATATATATATATATATATATATATATATATAAATAAAAGTAGAGACAGAGGTCAAAACCGAGTGACAACATTCATGCTTGAATGTAATCTTTATGGCCTGAAGATTGCATTCAAGCATGAAACAGACTGCCACAGCTTGATGTTAACCTCAATGTCTACTTTTATATTTATATATGCTCTATCCCTGATTTTAAGTACTTTTACTCATATCTAGAGCATATGCTAAAACTATATTTTTAGTATGTGTGTGTTTGTATATGTGTTTACAGGGCATTATAACAGATCGCATTTCTGAAAGAGAAGCTATATAGCGGGACCTATATATTTTTTTCTGAGTTTCCCTTCAATCTTACTATAGCTTGTTCTGTTACATTAGTTTGTAGGCAATTACAATTTAGTGGGCATTCATTATTTGTCTTGCCATTACAGGTGTGAGTTATGGGAGTTTGGGATGTACTGTTGTGTTTTTATGTTTTCAGTGCAGTTATAACTAAGTTTTAGAGTTTTTCTGTTAAATATTTAATGAAGTTTGCTTTATTTAGGGAAGTCTTTGTTGATAAATTGGATCAATATTTTACTTGTATTTCTTTTTACATTTTTATTGTATGTCAGGTTGACACTATATGATGTTTCTTTTTCTGTTGGACTTTTTTGTTCTGTTAGGTGATCCAATAAATTTTGCATTACCAAATTTCTGTGAAATTGTCTCAGTAGTATCTGGCCATTGAAAGCAGAAAATTAACCATTTAGAATTAAAAAAATAGAGAGAGAAGTTGGAAGAATGTAAATGAACTTATTATTTTCTAGAAAATGAACAAAATATGGCAAGACAGAGTTCCATTGATTAGATTGTTTGTTTGTTTGTTTGGGTTTTATGGCATATCAACCACTGTGGGTTATTTAATGCCAAATCCAGTTCATATGAATTTTAAATGCCTATTTTGTATGGAATAAAAAATGTATAGCTGGCAACATTATTGTTTCAAAAAAAAAAAACGTATAGCTGGCAACATTACTTCTTTCTACAAAAAAACGTATAGCTGGCAACATTATTTCCTTTACAAAAAAACGTATAGCTGGCAACATTTCTTTTACAAAAAAACGCATAGCCGGCAACACTAATTCTCTACAAAAAAACGTATAGCTGGCAACATTACTTCTTTACAAAAAAACATATAGCTGGCAACATTATTGTTTCAAAAACTTAGAGCTGGCAACATTATTGTTTCAAAAACAGAGCTGGCAACATTATTGTTTCAAAAACTTAGAGCTGGCAACATTATTTTTCTGAAAACATTATCTGAGACCTTGCTGTTGGATGCAGTTTATCGCCATACCCAGGACGCAGATGTAGTTTACCGTCATATCCAGGACGCTCCATTGATTAGATGTTGAGGGTTAGATGTTTAGTTAAACATGGAACATACTAATTAGAAAAGGGTAAAGAAAGTTAACCCAACAAAGGCATTGAAAACAATGATTATGACATTGATGATTAAATACCTTTCTATTAACTACTATTTTCTTCTATTTGTCATAAAAATAGTCAGAACTTTCATTAAAACTGAATAGTTACATTCAGTTGAATTAGTGAAATAAATTATGATAATGAACGCCATCACTAAAGCACATCTGCATGATCCTGCACAAAGTGATCAGGGCATAAAAAGGATGAAAATTTAACACGTGGCTTGATGAATGTCCTGTGATTGTTGGAATCTCATCGGAAGTCAGCAGATCCATCATTGAAAATGTGTTATTGGTTGCATCCAGTAAAAATAGCAATATCAGTTTAGCTGACCTCAGCTCAATGCTGAAAGGCATGAGCATGGCATTCCAATAGCAGAGGAAGATGCTGTACTTCATCACTAATCCAGCATATGGATCCCTGACACTCAGACTAGGAAAGCAAGGATACACATCAATGCTGCAAAATAACTGCTCAGCATTTTTGGAGACTTAGTCAGAAATAACTGTTTGTCTATAGATGTGTCACTGGTTAAGTCTAACCAAAACCAAGCCAACAATCTGATCAGGGTACCAAAGTGATGATTTGATATAGTAAAGAATTTATGCAGCTAGTGTGTGCTGCTTTTGGGGACAAGCAAGGTCTGTGTTAAATAATGACTATTCATCAAATTTTTATGGTGGTTGAAGCCAATAGTATTAAAGTATGTGTCAAATCAATGGTCAATAAATGTGAGGCCCACCAGTCTATATACAAAGACATGGTGTAAGTTAGTGTTATATTAAGCATTTCGTGGCAGAAACAAGAAACGACAGAGGTTTAAGAAATAAATAATTGTATTAACAAAAAATACAATGAATGGTGACGTGGTGTGAAAGTTGTTCATTGAAAGGAGATAAGTAAAGCCGTCTGCAGTGGCTTATGGTAGTAGAGGGAGGGTGAGTTGTGACTTACTGCAGTGATGGGCTTAGATGAGTTGTCCTTGGAGATGGGAGGTCAGTTGTCTGGGTGTGGAGATGGCATTCTGATGAACATGTGAACCCTGGCTGTTGTGTCGACCAACTGCTGAAGACGTCTCTTTGATGGTTTTTAAGTCCTTTTGTAGGTTCAGATCAGCTCCAATTCCTATTTCGCTTCTTTAGGTGGGAGTGGGTGCTATTGGGTAGGAAAAGCAGAAGGTGCGTGCGAAGCTGATGCATGTTTGATGGAATTTTTAGTTAATTTTTGTGTTTCTGAGAATTCACATCTGGAAATTTGTGTAACATGAATCATAAGAAGATATGGTTTAGAAAGATTATAACATTAGGAATGAACATCACTCTTTATGGTGGTAAACTGATAAACTGACACTCATAGTTTTCAGTCTTGCTTGCTTTTCAATCTGGTGACTTTTGTACCAATTGGATTTCCTGTCAACTGCTTATCGACAATGACATTTTGTGACAGAATGTCTAAGTTTATCAATGATTGTAGGTTGATATACGTCCAAACTGAGTGGGATTAACAGTTAACGGTCAGTGTTGGTCAACAGGCTGGCATGAAATGTGAAAGACATTTGTCTCATTTTGGGAATGGATGCAATGGTGAGTGAAAACAATCACACATCATCAGAAAATGAGAATGGGATTGAAGTTGAAGCAAGTGTAACTAATGACTTCTTACAAGTAAATGATTCAGAACTTGATTCATATGCAACTGATGACTCCCTAGAAAATGATTTACCTAGGGAAGAAGTAGAGGCTACACTTTTGCAAAGCACATTTAGGCAGAAGAGACTAGCTCCATGCTGTTATCTCTGTGATCATGTAATAGGGGGAGTGTGGTTGAAATGGTGTACATGAATACAATAGAATAACTGAAAACAAATGACTTACCTGTCAGCATCAAGACATTGAGTAGTCTGTGCATGGGTAGACAACCAAAAACGGAAATTTTTTTAATCTTTTATTTGACAAATATATTTATATCATTCCATAGTATAAAAGAGAACATTGATATGGGAGAAAGCGACTAATTTCACCTATGGTGAGAGTGTGTAACAAATCTGATGGAGAACATGTAACAAGTCATTCAGTGATAGTTTTGATGCTTGTTGCTGGGAGTATGGCTGTCAATGTTTTTTTTCCTTTTATCTGCAACAATTTTTAGCTTTTTAGCACTTGATTAACTTTTAGTAATATGATTGAAACATCCCAGATTCATCCATCATGCAAAAGGAGGGGGTGAAGGGGACAAAGTTAGCGATTTACTTAGTTTTGAGTGGTTTGTCTTACTAAGTTATCCACTGGTTCAAACCTTGTTCTGGCTTTGTCTTTTCTAATTTCCTCTATTGCAACTAGTTAACATTTTAATTAGTATTTTGGTAATTTATGCTACTCTCCTTTCAGACTTAATTAACAACTTTGCTTTCAGTTTTCTCTTAGCCCCACATCCCAAAATAGGCTCTCATATATGTGGCACCTGTCAGTCTTGAGAGACCATAGATCTGCACCCAAAAAGTTATGCCTCAGCTGCTTATGGTGGCACAACATTTGTTATAGCTGTACAAGCTCATACAGGAGTGAAAGTCTCAATTGCAACCAATGCATGTGAAGACCCTGACGTTGCTGTGTTTTCTTCTCTCTTCACTCCAGCCCTTGGTGTAAATTGCTTCTTTAGAGAGAGCGATCATTGGTGTAGTTGGTTGGTTGGTTGGGTTTTATGGCATATCAACCACTGTGGGTCATTTAATGCCAAATCAAGGCATATATATATATATATATACACACAGAAACACACACACACACACATATATATATACATATATACATACACATATACCTATACATATATTAAATATACAGTACTATTAAACATATAGCTGGCAACATTATTTTTTTCCCAAAAACGTATAGCTGGCAACATTGTTTTTCCAAAAAACGTATAGCTGGCAACATCATTTCTTCAAAAACATAGCTGACAACATTGTTGTTTCAAAAACATACAACTGGCAACATTGTTGTTTCAAAAACGCATAGCTGGCAACATTGTTTCAAAATCGCATAGTTGGCAACATTATTGTTTCAAAAATGCATACCTGGCAACATTATTGTTTCAAAAACGTATAGCTGTCAACATTATTGTTTCAAAAAAACGTATAGCTGGCAACATTATTTAAAAAAAAAAAACGTATAGCTGGCAACATTAGTGTTTCAAAAATGTATAGCTGGCAACATCACTGTTTCAAGAACGCATAACTGGCAACATTATTGTTTCAAAAACGTATATCTGGCAACATTATTTTTCCAAAAAATACATATAGCTGGCAACATTTTTCAAAAAAAACGTATAGCTGGCAACATTATTGTTTCAAAAAAACGTATAGCTGGCAACATTACTGTTTCAAAAAAACGTATAGCTGGCAACATTATTGTTTCAAAAACGTATAGCTGGCAACATTATTTTTTCCAAAAAACGTATAGCTGACAACATTATTTTTCCGAAAACATTATCTGAGGCCTTGTTGTTGGACGTAGTTTATCATCATACCCAGGACGCGGATGTAGTTTATCGTCATACCCAGGACGAATTGGTGTAGTCTTCCCAGTTTTTGATGTCTATGTCCATCACCCTCATGTCACTTTTGCAGATGTTCTTGAAGTGAAGATCAGGTCTCCCACATGCACTCTTGCTGGTGGCCAGTTCTCTGGACATGAAGACCTTCAGAATCCTTCCATCAGTAAACTGTTGCTTCCCATATTTTGCTGTCATGGTGAGGCAAATTAAAAATAAATTTCTTTTGATTGATTTCCTTCAGTTCAGCTTCATTTGGTGTCAGAAGCAAAAAGAAAAAAATTAAATAATAAATTTAAAAAAAAATGTATTTTGGTTGATTTCTGATTGAGTAATTTTAATTGGATATTATTTATCAGGTAAAGGCAAATATTCAATATGAAATCAATAATATTTTTTTCTCATTGACTTCTTTTAGTTGGGGTTCATTTATTTCTGCATTCTAAGGAGAACTACAGAAGTATTCGCTGTGTCAATCTGTGGTGCCTCCTGATTGACCAAAAAGGCTTAGTCCTTGGTCACATGACATGTTCCCCATTACAGCTGTGAAGCAGTCAGTTGATGACCATGTATTATGTCCCACTGTTTTATCTTTAGCCATGATGAAAAGTGTGAGAAACTGATCCAAGTAATCACTTTCTAACTGTCCAAGTCTCTACCAACTGAAAAACTGCACAGCGTTTCAAAAAAGAATGCTGTCCTCCTCCCTTGTGCACTCTCACAAATTCTTGTAGCTCCGAGGCAGTGTCTTTCTTAAATTAAGGTGTTATTCTCTTCTAAACTCCTCCCTGATCTCCTGATAACATAAATGACACGGAGATGAAAGTTGCTTTTGTTGAGTACTTCTACGTATAGGTGGACAGGCTCCGCCCATCTCTTCTGCATTTGTACCCACTTGATCTTTTTCATTACTGGCATCATCCTTGTTGTCTCCAGCATCTGTTTCCACTGGTTCCATTAGTGAATAATCTGGCCTTCTATTGAAAAACAATGGCGAATCTGAGTTGCTTTCAGATGACTTATCACTGCCATCATCTTCCGAAGAAGCAGATCTCTGGTGCGGGCGGAGGTCTCTGATAAGGTGTGGCTTTCCATTGATGAGAACTGAATGCAGGCTGTAGACCTGTGTTACTGTTCCTTTTTTGAATTGTGTCGAACATCAACCATTTGAGGTCTTTACTTGAATTGCATCTCCCTCTCTGTAGACTCCAGGATCTGAGTTTTCAATTGGTGGTTTGACATTGACACCTTTTATGTGGGTTGTATATAGTGTTGGCTGGTGCTGACAAAGCTGTTGCATCATCTTTTGGCATCCACTTATACCAATATAATGCCTCCATAATGGAACATCCCAATCAAGCAGTTATATGCTTGATGGTGTGAGAGCATCTCTCCATGATGTCATTCCCTGATGGTTGATAGGCACACCGAAATCTAAATCGAATGCCCCAGTTCTTGGCAAATCTTGCAAATGCCTCCTCACAGAATGCTGCACCATTGTTGATGAGCGGCTCAGCAGGTGACCCTCTCTTGAAGAATAGCAACTCCAGCTGTCGGATGATGCTGGCAGTGTCTTGATGTGATAACAGCCACTAAATGGAAAACTGACTAGGGCCGCAGTCAGTCAGAGTCAGGTAATGCTGGCCTTCATAATGGGTTATGTCCATCCTAACCCTGCTACAATTCTTGCATGCATCCAACCGTCTAGCTTTCCAGTGCACTGGTGCCGGCTCAATGGATTAGCACACTTCACACTCTCCAACCACTGCCCGAACAGCTGCCTTTGCAACCTCAGTGTGAATTCATCTTGCAAAGTACAAGGTTCGCTTCACACCAGGATGCCTAATACATCAATGGATGGCTTGAATGTAGGGTTGACTCCTGCTCTTCCATAGATGTGGTGCACACTGGTTCTGTTTCTTTCCAAACTGCACCCAGCCAACATTGAGGCACTCTAGTGCGCTGATCAGCTCGGTTTGCATGGGATCTGACGAGCTCTATGTCAGCAGTCAATTTATATTCTTCCACCAGTTCT
The DNA here is from genome assembly GCA_963932145.1 of Acanthosepion lycidas. Lineage (NCBI taxonomy): Eukaryota > Metazoa > Mollusca > Cephalopoda > Sepiida > Sepiidae > Acanthosepion > Acanthosepion lycidas. The sequence goes on from OZ010596.1 coordinate 1,120,504, forward strand.
TTGATTGTGCTGAGCCAAAGTTTTATTAACATTCCAGTGTACTGGAAACCTATCAATGCACACATGTTGAGTCAGTCTTCAGGTGCACCACAGTTGCTCTCTATTCCAGTGCCATGTTGATGCTTCTCAAGATTGCATGGAGCTTTGCCAGGTTGATATGCTTGTCTTCACATTCTAATCACAGCCAACAGGCATCTTCAACTAGGGCTTCACCTCGTTCCACAATGCCAGTTGCCAAAGAGTTTGCATCAACTTACATGGCAAATTTACATCCATCAACACACCAAGCACCTTGCGCCAGATCCTTCTGTGCCAATTTGGTAATGATGTCTATCAGCATTCAAGTTAGGGGTGGATTCCACACCTCATCATCCTTGCCAGTTGTCACCAAGTTTGCACACCGTTTTGTAAATGTAGTTGTGACATGAGGCCAGCCATATATTGGCAAATGCCCAGTCAACTTCTCACACAGGGAGAAGATGCTCTGATGAGTGAGCACATTAGGTAGTGGTGGGAGGTCACTCCCGCGACTCCATTGCAGTTCGCCCCGCTCCTCCTGGACATGTAATCCCAGCACATGGGAACTATTCTCTAAACGTTTTGGATTCTTACTTGTCAGTCCAAATTGCTGAAGATGCACCCATACACGTGTTGCAGTGCATATACTTTCATTGACAAATATGTCATCGATGTATGAGGACGTGGCTCTTTGGATGGTCTTGTCCTGTGTGATCACAGTATTCACCAGATCTTCTCGTTCTGGTCATTCTCCACATGGAAGTCAGATTTGTTGATGGTGTTGGCTGTGCACAAAGGTTAGTCAAATTGAGGAAAGCTCACAGTCCCTTCACTGGACACACATGTGCCTCCCACCTTCTTAACAATGTCAAATCCGAGCAGCAGGTCAGAACCAAGCAATTTATTGTCCACCACCAGAACCTCAAGATCAATAGGGGGCCTGTTGCTTGCATCAAGTTGAATAAATCCTACCCCAGAGCACTTGAGGGTCCTCTCAACAGTGAGCAAGTCCACTTCATTCCTCTTCCAAGAACAACAAAGCAGCCTGCTTATGAGTTCAGACTGTATCTAGCAAGGCTGAACTCCTGATTCCATTGATGTGTACAGCAATTGCAGGTAGCACCCACTTCATATAAATTTTGGGGAGTAGACTGGCCCTGAGGCCTATTCCGCTGGATTGTTTCCCGAACAGTTGCAGACTACATGCTCTACTGCATTGCACTTGTAACATTGCATGTGAGGTGTCCAACTTTCAGTATGCGATTCCTTACAATCTTTTGCAAAATGGTTGGGGCCGTTGCAATGATAACATGGAGCCACATGGATCCCCAGTGGGAAGCTTTCTCACCACATCCTGTGTTGTTCACACCACTGTGACTACCAGTTCCTCTTCCAGTACTTCATCTTTCATAATTGCTCTCAATCGAGCCAATAGCTGGTTGATAGACAACTCGTCCATCTGGGTCAAAGCATGAAGGAGGTGTTTAACTTGATCTGGTAACCCTCACACAAATGTACATGCCAGGCCACAGTTGTTCATTCTGCTGAACAGGATTGAAAGTTTTTGTAACACTGCCAGATAGACATCCACCAATTCTCCGGGATGGAGCTGTCACTCAGCAAATTGCCTATAAGCCAAAAAAATGTCCGTGGCAAAAGCTGTTTACAGTGTGGATTTTATCTGCTTGAAATCCTTCTTTTCTTCCCCTCTCAGCCGCTGGTAGACAGCAAACACACCACCCATTAGCCTTAAAGGGACTACGAGTTCTAGACATTTAACCTGACATATCTTACACATTAGATCACAGATGGTCCAGATGCAGAACCATCAAACTTGGGAATAAGTTTTAGGTCAAAATTCTGCTCTCTCATTTTTGCCAAAATAGCTTGTGAGAAACTGATCCAAGTAATAGCTTTCTAACTGTCCAAGTCTCTGCCAACTGAAAAATAGCACTGCATTGCAAAAATAAATGCTGTCATCCTCCTTTGCGTACTCTTGCAAATTCTTGTAGCTCCGAGACAGTGTCTTTGTTAAATTTAGGTGTTATTCTCTTCTACAAAAAGAAATCATAGAAACAATTGAATATCATTTAGGATGTAATAACACCCTAAGATCTTTGTATATTTCAAGAAGGAATGAGCAGATATATTGGCTTAGTTAAATCCTTGTATTGTCATGGAAATTTTGTTGTGGGTTCTTCTAGATGGGTTATGTCTTTAAACAGACATATTTGATTGCAGTGGAGTTATTGCAACTATCTGATTTGGGATGAGTCAGACTTGTACCAAGCTTGCAATTTTAGGTAACAGGCAATTGAACTGACCAGATCTGTAGTCTCTGGTGTTTGTTTGGCCCTTGGGCAGAAGGTTGTGAAAATTTGGTGGTGAAGCTTACAGCAGTGGGGACAGCAAAATTTGGTGTTCTAATTGAACTAGTACAAGGCAACATACAATGTATTCAGTTGACTTCACCCTTTTTGTTTCTGACCTGAAGCACCATACCATTTGTTTTGGTAACTTCTAAGTTGCCAATTCAGAGTAGGTGTGATGTTTTGGCTAAGGTTGATTATTGGCCAATCAAATAAAAATTTGTCACCAACTTGTAGTGAGTATTTGTAGGTAAGGCCGTTTAAGCAGACTTTACATTAGTGGTTGACATTGTTGTTAGCAAAAGCAACACAGTGGTGATTCAATCTTAGTTGGACATTTACTTACATACCATAAACTCCAGCATTATTGTTTGTAACTTCTTGTCTGAATAATTTGGGCAAACCGATATTGGTATGATGAGGTAGTGCAGTCATCTTTGGCTGAGGTAAAGGATTTGAGGATGTTGGTCTAATCACTCTTCCTTTGCACAACATGTAAAAAGGGTTAATAAGATATAATTTGGGGGACTTCTCAGTGCCAGAGAAAAAAAGTAGTAAATTATGCAGGTATTGTGCAAAGAATGACAGCAAAGTGTTGAAACTGTTTGGGATTACAAAACTGTAGCACTTTCTTTTGGAAGTGGAAATTATGATGAGATCGACAACTTTAAATGCTTTCCTGCTTTGTTTACCAATTTGAATGATTTGTCGTAATTTCTTTTGCATTTGGCACAAGTGTTACAACAATTGACATAAGTTTTTATGTCTTCATTTTTGTATTCTCACCAACAATCGGATTAAATGTGATCAAATGCAGGTGTTTCCCCGAGTTGTTTATGAAATCATGGGCTTGGTATAGATATTTGTCATGGACATATTGCATGGCACATTCAATTTTGGGTACATTTTTTCCATCTTTCATCATTAATACATGTGCCAGTTTCTAGGTAAAATTAATAACTGCCCTTTGAAGAGATCAGTGCTATGTTCATTGGATTGATTGCATTGGCAACAGTGCAATTTTTGCCTGAATCAATATATTGGAGGATCTTTGTAATTTTCAGCTGTATACCATCAGCTGCTTTTTGGGGCAATAATAATATGATCAGTGATTTTGGCAGCTTGACTGGTTATAGTGGTCTAAATGGGTGAAGAATGCATTAAGTATTCCATGGTGAGCTTGTACCAAGCAGTATAGTTATGCATCTTTAATTTCACCAAGACTGAAACCTTGGAGAGTAAATGATTTGCTTGCATCAATGGAATCTTTTTTTAATCCATGTCCTTGACTGAGCCCAGGCATTAGATTTAACTTTGACATATTCAAATGCAAATTTGTAACTTGCAATTTCTTTGTGCCATCATCATATTTTTCATTGCTAGAATATTCAAATCAAATTCATTCTGATTATTTTCACTTGAATTCTTCTTCTTGAAAGGAAACATGGGAATATTAAATGAATAGAAATTTATTCAGGTAATTTTCTTTCTTTTTTTAGTCTTTATTTTCACCATCACAAAAATTCACTTTTAGTTAACATTTTTTTAATTTTAAAGTAATGTTTTCCCCCATGAATCCACCCTCCCGTGTGATTGTTTTGTTCAAATTTGCTTCTGAATTGTTTCAGAAATCATTTTAAAAAAAAATACTCTCTAACTTTTTCTCTCTTGCTGTCTGTAAATTTCATTTTTCCAATTGACAAAGTTGTATGTTCTTCAGCATTAAAGAAGATTAAATTGGAGTAAGTACACTTGATCAGTGCTGTAAGAGAACAGTCACTAGAAGGTTAATTCCCTGTAAGTTTGGTCTGGTTTCTCGTAAATTCTAGAAAACAGATATGATATAAGAAAGCTTATTTCCCTCAACAAGTAAATGATTACAAAACTGAAAAATTGTGGTTCCAATTCAAGATACTTCTATCAAATTTGTTTATGAAATTTAAAAAATATCTTTCCTTACGACTCTTTCTCAGGTTAAACTTTCTTATTTTTTAACAAAACTTTTAGTTTTTGTTTCAGTTTTTCTCTGAGTGTACTGTAGCTGATTGTCAAACCGAGATGAATAAATAATAATAAACTCAAAACTGTCATTTCGTTAATTAATAAAACTACTGCGAACAGCGTTGGTCTGAAAATTATTATTCGAGGTTCCGGCCTGTTTCAGTTTACTTCACTGTCTCGATACGGATTATTTGCCTTTGATGTCAAACAAAAGTCGGTATTCAAGACTGATAGGATAAGTGATGGTTTTCAAGGCAGGTTGTATGTTCCTACTACATTTTATTTTTGTTCCTGAGTGAATTTATATCAAGCAAAAGCAAAATTTAGTAAATAAATCAGAAACAAGCAATTTGACTCGTTCGTTTCTTTTTGGACTTTTTTGTTTGTGATGTGGAACAAAATAAAACGCAGAGGAAAATACTGACCTATTTCAATCTTTAATTCATCATCCTATAATAATTTATCACAAAATTAGCCTCACCTTTTCTTTTTTTTTACGAAATGGCAAGCATTTCTTCTTTAATAATAATAATAATAATTATTATTATTTATTTACCCACTGCCCTACGCAGCAAGCTGTGGCACAAGGCTGAGTTTAAGTGGGGTATCCGAGCCCGTAGGCTCGGGCAAAAAATTCCCTAGACCACGTAAAAACTAAAGACGGAGTAAGTTTCCCGAGACGAGACTCTGACCTTCAGCAGAGCCTTGTCTGGGGGATACCCTCTCTGAAGCCAGGTAAGTAGTGATTTTCTAAGCCCAGCTTAGATGTGGCACAAGGCCGAAAGTATGGGGCACCCAGTGAGGATCGAACTCACTACCCAGTCGTAATTGATCTAGCAAGACAAATTTTCTAACCACTACATCACGTCGGGGTGGCCAATAATAATAATAATAATAATAATAATAATAATAACAATAACAAGAAGAAGAAGAAGAAGAAGAAAAAAAAAAAAAATGTTATTTTTTATTTATGTACTCTGAAATGTTTTCCCGGCATTCATTAGTCCTTAGTTACTGAAACTGATTCCTTAGTTACACTTACAAAACACGCTAACAGCTTTACGTCTCGAGTAAGTCAACTTTCCGCCTTTAATTTCATTTTTCCACTTTAATATACCACTTTACATTGTTATTATAGAATGAAAATTTATGATCCTTTTCGGTTATTGGCTTCTGGAAAAGTTTACAATCGTTGTTTAAATAATCGAAATACATCAACCAAAAAAAAAAAAAAAAGACTCCACCGTCACAGCGGGTAGTGCTTCTTTTTTTAGTTTTATTTTTTTTTTTTTTAAACATACACACATTTTTTTTTGTATGAATTCAAATTTACTGGTTGACAAAATCATTTGGTTTACTTTTTACATTTTTATTTTGCAGTTTATAGTACACTAATTTACTAAATTCTGTTTTTTTGTATGACAGAAGACAACAGTTGCATAACAAGTGAGGATCGACTTTGATGTTTGAAAAATGACTAGCTCAGTTTTTACTTCTGTTTTAGTTAATTTAATTTCAACTGATGATGTACGTAACACGTTGTACAAAAATTTTAACTAAATTAAAATAAAATGACATCAAGCTTAATTTGACACAACAACAAGACAGTACTTGTTGGGTACTTCTACGGTACATATATTAATTTTGCAAAGCAAATTTGCTAAAATTCTCTGAACCCTGGAGGAAAAGGAGAGAGTGAATAATTATTTTTAAATTTAAGCGTAATTTTAAGTATTAATTAAATTGATTGAAGAAAAATTGTCGAAGGTTAGATTAATTAAAATAGAAGTAGACCTATCATAATTTAATTACTAAATTATCATACATCGACTATTATTTTGTTTTAAAACGAAAAACCTTACCAAGGAAACGTCCAAACATTTGAATGAGCATTTTTCTTCTTTTTAACTTATGATGGTTTTTTTGTGTAAAATGTGGCGTGGAAGAGAAAAAATAACATTTTTGTTTTGTGTCTTTTGTGTCAACTAAAGATTTTTTTTTACTCAACTGTTTGGTAGAAAGAAACAACTTTTGTTTCTTTTTTTGCAATTGTCGCAAGTGGACGCTTTTAGTTTTAACAACAACAAGAAAATCTAAAATATTGTAAAACAAATGTCCTTGTGTCTTCCACGAATTGTTTTTCATGGAAGCATCAAGAAAAAAAAATTTAAATTTCACAGATTTATCCTGCAAAATAAATAAATAAAAATAAATTATTTAAAAAGATGTATGAAAATCAGTCATAAAAATTCAATAATTTGAAATAATTTGTAAATTTATTGTTGATTTTGGTTTGGAAGATTTGGTTGGATTGTTTGTATTCATTTTTTGATTTTTCAATCTTTTCACTCCAACCAAGGCGTGTGAAAGTGAGAGAAAAGACTGTGTATAGTGGTGGTGGTGAGGGGTGAGGAAAGGAAAAAAATGAACAGTATTCAAAAGACAACAGAAAATGGCGATTGACATTATTTAAATTTTTGAATATTGTAGTTATGAGGGAAGCAGAAAATCGGGAGGGATTTCCACAGGTCGGAGGTGCAAGATAACTGTTGGAGTAGAAGTGGTGGTTAACTATTTCAGCAATAAAAGGGTGGGATCTAGATGCCAAACTAGTAGCACACTTAAATTCATGGAGCCGGTATACCAGGGAAAAAAAGCTTGTCAGTGCAGTTGCCATGAAAATATTTGTAGAAAAGACAGAAGGAAGCCACATCACATCTGTGGGAAAATGCCAAGTCAGGATCGATTATCACTCTTTGGATTTTGTTAAGAACCTTGCAATGAATAGCAGGGGCACCACTGCACCAGACTAGGACAGTATTTTTATTTTTATTCAATATGTTGTTTTCTCATCAATTCCAAAGTTAGACAGTTTTAGAGCCTAAGAAAGTACAACTAGAGGTTTCCAATTACTGAAAAAAATACCCAGGTACAATTTAAAAAATATTTGAAAAAAAAAAAATGTTTAAAAAAAAAAAAAGGTCATTAATCAACTTTCAAGTAAATTCTAAGTTAAATAAAAAATGTTGGAGTTTTTTTTTTTTTTTTTTGTGATACCATCTTAAATTGCAAAAATTGATCTGGTAATTTAGTTTGTTTTACATTTTGAGGCAAAATTAAAGCATGGTTTGTTTCATGAGACAATTTGAATATCAAGCAGCAATAATGCTGTTAATTTCCAATGTTATGGCTTCTTCCTCCTCTGCACCAAACTACCCTTAGCCTTACATATTGGTATTTACAAGATGATTTCTTGGCTTTGCAAAAAAAATTAACAAAATTGTCAGTGAGTCTGCTTATGAAAAGTTCAACTGAAAACTAACCCACAAAAAAGCTATTTTGATTCATTTACTTTGTTGTTTGAAGAAGCTGCTTCAAAAATAGAACATTGAATTGTACCAATTTTTCAAAATGGATGGGCATAGCTCCCCCTTTGAAAATCAACATTTAAAATTATGATTTTACTTCCTTGTGCTGTTCAATTAGAAACTTGTTAAGATAGCCAAACCAGGTATTATGAGAATTTTTTTTATTCCTGACTTAGTGTTGTTAAAAAGATTTAACAAGGCATTTTTTTAAATAGAGATTAACATTGAGAACAAAAAATGAGTGTAATTAAATAATGTATTCTCTTCTGAAGATTTGATTATGATAATAAAAATGATGAAAGTTTAGATTGGTGCAAGGAAACGTAAATATCCTGGGGGATTTTCTTTTGCTCATTAAATATCAACCCTCCTTTACATTCACCCATGCACAATATATTCATTATTATTATTATTATGAATATGTTAGGTTGAAGTTTGAACCATAATTCTTATTACACATTTGCTTTTATAAATTTTCTCTAGGCTTAAAACTAAAAAAGGTCACTTATTTGTCCAGTATTCCTAATTATGCACTTTTCAATTAATTCTAATTACTCTGCTTTACTTTGAAGTGGTTGACCATCTTTAAAAATTTGTGGCATGATTGGAAGACCATCTTGTGGGACAAATCACCCATGGGATGAGTTTGATCTTCACTTGCAAATCAGGTTTTGTACTAAGCTTAGGAAAAAATATTTGTAAGTTTTGCAACGTACCTGCATCAATTATTCAATAACAATAAACAACTCCTAGTTTTCTACTCTAGTACGTTTTTTTCCATGAGACATTGGTTCCTCATCTGGGCATTTAATTATTAATTCCTGTGTAAATTCTGTTCTTACCTTTTTAGTTTGAAATATAAATAAAAATTATTTATTGATTGTTATTTATTTGGGCTCTATGAAAACAAAATATCAGCCGTGTTGAAATAATGAAATGCTTTTTGTCGGTATAGAAAGATGAAGGAAACTAGAGTTGTTAGGCGACATAGGAAAAATATAGATATTTAAACTTAAAATTATCCTCGAAAAAAGATTTGCTTTGCAGCTACATGCAGAAAAATTCGTTTTTAACATGAATTATCTCCCTTTAACTGCCAACGTTAGGAATAAAAAGTATGGAAAAACAAATTGAAGTTTCTTTGCACAAAATTCATGTTGCAGGCATTCTGTTATATTTCATATCATGCTAATGTGCCGAAAAAAAACTGTTCCTATATTGCCACAGACATACCTTCAAGCAATATTTGTTTCTTGCTTGAATGATAACAAACGTTTCTTGATTATTTTATCCCCAAGATGTAAGAAATGTCATTAATACTTATGATTTAAAGTTGGTCTAGCTATATATATATATATATAAAATTACTAAGTGGAAAGATCTTTGGGGAAAAAATTCTGTTCTTAATAAATACCAAGTTTTAATCAAGAAGTAGTTAATTTTAGAGAAAAATGAATGATCAATTATTAATTTTGATTTCTGTTTTTCTTACTTTCATTTTAATTTCATTGCAATTCTCTGACCATAAGTAACACATTTTTTGTGTAAAGAAAACATTGTTTTAGCACAAAGCTGCCTTACCAATTAGACCAAACCAACCTTCTGCCTGCAGTTATTCAAATCTAATCATATAACTATTGGGATTCCTAATTTTTTCTAATTACCTCTTTTTCATAACTACTTACAAAATTACAAAATATTACCACAAAAATTTCTTCTATGTGCTGTTCCTTCAAGATGTTGATGATGATCATGGCTTTCTCATTTTCTTTAAAACTTTGTCATTGCTCACATGTTCGTTCCATAATGTTCTCAGCATCCTTCTGTAGAGTCACATTTCTGTTGCTTCATGTCTCTTCTTTGTCTATGAGGAGATTGTCCAGTATTCACTGCCATAGAGGACGACTGATGTTACATAACAGTTGAGTACTCTTTTCTTTGTTTTTCTTGCTTCAAGTCTCTTCTTCATCTATGAAGAGATTGTCCAGTATTCACTGCCATAGAATACAACTGATATTACATAACTATTGAGTATGCTTTTCTTTGTGTCTCACAGAATTTTCCTATTTCTTAGTACTTTGCTTAGTTTTTGAAAGGCATCTTTCATTATCCCAATGTGCCTTTGGATTTCAGTGTTGCAATTTACATCCTTTGTTAAAACACTTCTCAGATATTTAAATTATTGTACTTGTTTAATTTTGTTATCTCCAATTTGTAATTTACATGTTGGGCTTATTCTTTTGTTGAGTACTATGCATTATATCTTCTTGCAATTGATGTTTAGTCCTTTCTTCTCACTTTCTTTCACTATTTTCTGTAGAAGTCCTTGTAATTTCCTTTCTGTGTCTACTATCAACACTGTGGCATCTGTATATCTTATATTGTTAAGATTGGGGTCACCAATATTGAATCATGGTAAGGCTTCTAATTCTATCAGAATTGCCTCATTTTATAGGTTAAATAAGTCCAGTGAGAAGATACATACTTGTCTTAGACCCTTATCTATTTTTGTATATCTACTGAATTCATTTTCTACCCATATGCAAGCAGTCTGCTGTCAGTGTAGATTCTTGATTATTTTAATATCCTTCCCAAATATGTTAAGGTTACCATAGCCATTACAACAGTTCTTTGTCATGTACTTTAACAAATGCTTTTGTATAATCTAGAAAACATAGGTATACATTCTTTTGCATTTGTGTTGCTCTTACTGATATCATTCTAAGCATAAATATCATTGCATTCCTTGTTGCAGTCTTTTTAACAAACCTTTACTATCCTTGTCCTATTTCCAGTTTAATTCTGCTGCACACACTATTCATCAGAATTTGGATTATACATTTTGCTATATGGCTCATTAGGCTGACTGTCCAATGGATTTCATATTTGTTTGCACCTGGCTTCTTAGGCAGTGCTATGATTGATCTACTTAGGACTTCCAGTATATTAAGACTATTATATATTTGTTATGTCTGTAATCTTATCAATGCCAAAAGCATCTAAAGCTGCCAGCATCTTTATTACAATTTTGTCTGGTCCTGCGGCTTTGTTTCTGTTCAATTTTAATATTTCTTGTCCTTCAATATTTCTGTGAACTGGTGGTTATCCTCTTTCATTATTTAAGATTTCTCCGATGTATTCATTCCATCTCTGAAGTATTTTTTCTTTAGTGTCCTATAATTGGATTTTATGCAGCCTCCTGATGAGCATGTCTTTTGTCTTGTTCTCTTATCTTTTTATGCATATCCGCTTTTTCCATGATACTTATTCTTTCTATATCTACACACTTTTTGTTGAGCCATTCCCCAGTAGCCCGCCTGTATTTGTCCCTAATTTCTTTCTGCTGTACCATGGCATTGTTTTTTGTCTCTTTTTTCATCATGTTGAGAATTTCATCTGTCACACTTTTATTTTTGTTTAGTTTTCTTTGGGATGATCTTAACTGCTGATGTTATTGAAGCTTCTCTTAATGTTTCCCACTTTGAGTATTCTCATTTTGTCCATTACATCTGTTTTTAATGCTGGCTATATATTTATCCTTTATATTTGGGTCATTCAGGAGTCTGGCATACTGCAATTTGAATGCTGCCTTGGCCCTCTTCAATGTCTAGTTTCACTCATTTGTATATTTTTTGCAGTGTAAAACTGCATTCCTGAATCTCTTCTTGATAGTTTTGGTTTTTATTTCTCCTCCTGGGCTTCTTCATGTCCATATACTTCTTGGGTATTCTTAAAACCGGGTGTCAGCTTCTATCCGATCATGCACCATTGAACCCATTTTTCTCTGCATTCTTTATGAATTCATAGTCTGAATTTTCCAACTATTTCCCTATCTCTCTCCTTGACTACATTGGCATTCAGGTCGCCCATGACACTTGTAACTGAGTATTGTCTAGTGTACAATAAAACAGTCTTCTGTATTTTGTGCTGTCAGTGCATATACAACTATTATGGATATTTTGAAAGATGTTCATTCCTTTTCAGTTTAACTACAAGAATTCTTTCAGATAGTTGATAGTATCACAGAACACATTTCTTCATGTCTTGGTCTGATGTCAATCCTACTCCTTTCTCTTTTTTTCTCTCTGGCTGCATATATGACCCCATGTTTGTTACTGACAAAATCTCCATTGTTTGCCCACCTCGTTTTGCACACACCTAAAATATTAACATTTAATCTATTCATTTCTTGCTTTATATTTTCTTTCAGTTTGAATTAGTATTCGAATATTCCATGTCCCATGAGTTATTTTTTGTTTGATGCAAACATTCGCTGGATGTCAGTCGAGTGAGACCTGTCACTTATGTCTTCTCTCACTGGGTGACGGATCAATTCCAAGGAGCTCGACTATCTTTACAGCATTGTTTTTGCTAACAAATAAAAAAGAGAGTAAAATATTAGATATTTGTGGAAAATAATGAAAAACTATATTAAAAACAAGTAGGGTCTATTATGTATTATGAAAACAAAAATGTAGCCCTCATGACCCTCACACATACAGAGGTATCTCACTTGGACCCATCATAGTGAAAATATTAATAAACATTATATTAACTAGGCTCTCATCGATTTATGAAACTTTACTCCTTATGACCCAGTTTGTTTTTCATTCTGGTAAGAGATACAATGATAGCATATATGAAGACTACAAGAAATTGCTTACCTTTCTAATAGGAAATTTTCTACCTGCTTTGTCACCTTCACAGCAGTATATGATCACATCAATAGTGACTTCCTCTTGTCATCCATTAGAAACCGCCTATCAAGCTCCAAATCCATTGAATCCATCAATCTAATAGAGGAACTGTAGCGATCTACAGAATCTTACATATCTGGTGAGGACCCCAGTATGGAAACATTTCTGACCTCATCAGGAGTAGGACAAGGAGGAAATGAGAGCCCCTGTCTACTTAATCTCTTCCTAAATGATGCCCTGCACATTTACAAACACAGATCTGATGAGATGGCATTGATCATTTAAACATTCCATTCCTCATCCCAAATGAATCTAGCAATAGAAAACGATGATTCTGCTTTCCCACCTGCGGTCAATGTGCTGATGATGAGGAGGTGGGGCTATACTGATGACAGAGGTGTTCATAGTTGGGATAAGAATGATCTTGAACAGAAAATCAGCATTCTTGATCAAGTATTTCAAGAAATGGGACTCAAGATAAACATTACAAAAAAGAGAAATTATGATCTGGAGTTGGAATGAAAGCAGAGATGGCACTGACCCTGAATCCATCATAGAAATTCAGGATATGGAATTAGTAAATACTAAACACTTCAGGTACCTCGGTGTATGGATCAGTTGTAACAAATTAAGTATAAGAGAAAAAAATTTGAACATAGAAAAAGGAGTGCCAGAACTAGTTTGACCCAACATTGAAAATTGCTACAAAACCAAAACATCAATGTGAAGACTCAAGTCTTAAAAAAGTCTTGTCTGATTGAGACTTTCATATGGATGCCATGTATAGTTTCAAACCCATTTAGAAATATCTAAAGTATCAACTGGATACAACCACTTCTTAAGATCAATGGTGAAAAAAAAGCTTTGAGTGAGTAAAGCCTGAGAGTCTCGACAAATGTCATTCTTCTTTGAACATTGTGTTATAGCATACCTAGGAAGGAAACCCCCATCAATACTAGAAAGAACGATAAAAGCTACTGGACTTGAGAAACCTGTTTTCCTCAAAAAGTTTTTTAAGAGAAAGATTTTATAAATTTCAACCAAAAACAGTACTGGCTGCTTAGTCAATGAAAGCCAAATGTTTCCTTGTAGGGAAATGGCTAATATTACCATTACCATATATCATTAGACTTAGATGACTGCAACCAGAAGATCTCTGTATCCTGATTAGTAAGGCAGTTGACACATTAAGACAGGCTTCCCAAGAAAAAGAGAGGAGAGTTTGAATCTTCCAAGAGATTCATACTTTATTTCCAATCTATGTTGCTTATAGACAAAGAGTTTTGATGAAATGTAACTGAAATAAAGATGAAAGATATATCAGTTGAAAAATGAACAATAATTAACAATGTATCATCAAAAAACATCAGAAAAATAACTTGCTTGATTCTTTGTGTTTTTAAAAAGCAAAATTTTAGAGAAAAAAGTTTCCAACCAAACTTGATAATTAATTCTTCAAGTTTCCTACACAGTTCCACACCTTGTCTATGGTGAACTTAGTTAATTTCAGATCCTTTTTCAGAAAAAAATATAACTAATTTCATTCAAAATACATAAGAATTAACTTTTTTATTGTCATATGTCAGATATGTATGACACAATGACTGATGTCAAAGGTTGACTGGCATCTACTTTTTATTTCTAAAGAAAGAAAAACATTTTCATGTTAAAACAATGCCGATACCATGAATTATCTGGTTTGTGTTTCTTATGGAGTATAGTGTGAGGTGAAATTGTAAGTTTGGTTGGAACTGGTCATTAGGTACAGTCTTAGGTCTGTTTAACTTAAGTGATAATTTTGATAAAGGAATTGTTTGTTGGAAAGAGTGACACAAAGCAGATTTTAATGGGTCAGGTTTGTTTTGATCAAGAATATAACACACTTTCAGATAGAATTGACAATGACACCTGTGATAATCCGGTCAAATGAGGGTGAGATTCTGGAACATGTTCCACTGAAGGTTGATATGGATGATACAAGGCCAACATTTTTGATTGGCCCACTAGTGAAAGAAGTGCTGGGATAGAGCTTCTTGTCTTTTTTTTTTTAAGTGTTTCACCCCAAGCAAGGCGAGAAGCCACTAGGATGCAAGGGGTTACAGAAGATCAGATAGGAGTGATAGAAAAAAAAGGATGTGGAGAAGGGTGTGGATAGATCAAGGCAACTGGAGATGTCAATTGACATTACATTTGAATAGCTCTCAGGGAAACTGGAATAGGGAAGGGACTTCCACAAGCGAGAGGTGTGAGACATGAAGCTATTGGAGTAGAAGAGATGGCTACATTTAGGAGTTTCGACAGTGAAGGGAAGAGAGCGGGATGCCAGCCTCCTAGGGCGCTTGAACTCATGAAGTCTGGGAACCAGCAAATGCAACTTCTTGGAGCAATTGCCATGAAAGTCTCCCCTCTGATACTTATGACACTGGGCCATTATTTTGATTAGCCCACCAATCATATTGGGTTCTTGGGGGTTTTCCTTCTTCCCTTTCAAGGAGTATGACACAAGACCATTGGCTAACCAGTACCATTTGTCAAGCATTATTACTGGCTGGCTAATCAGAGCAGTGCAATTGGGGTTTGCACCCCTATAAAAGCAGTTGCCAAAAGAGCAGCAGTAAGATCGAACTGATCTCACCGCTAGTAGACCAACACTCTCCTTGCCAGATGATCATGGTGATTCAATCAGCTAAAGACCTGCTGTCTATGCCATTTCTGGAATTCCCTCAATCAACTGCCTTCATTTAATTAGTTGAACAACTGTTGGCTGTTAAGCTATAACTGCAACTGCCAATCAACCTCTTCCTCCCAGCTTAAGAATTCCTTATATGGGAAAGTTCTTCAAATCTCTTTTGTTTATATATTCATGATATTAATCAATGATAGTACCATGAATAAAAATTGCTATTTTTACACTTGTTAATGAGTGTTGTTGAAGTTAATTAAATTTCAAGCATAGCCAGGACAGAGAGGAGTCAAGCCTGATCTTTGACAGTTCTTCACCAATATTCCTACAGATACTGAAACACAACATGGAGATGCAAGATTGGTGCAGAGCAGGTTCACCGGAGACAGACCAACAGACACAGACCAGAGTAAGAGTGGCATTCAGCGAAGCACATGGCAACGGGGTTATACATGTACTACCAAAAGTTTGTTGTATTTTCAGGCATTTAACTGCATATTTTTAACCCTGATTTTGTTTTTTGATATTCAAATGTTTTGATAAAAATTTCACTCTGAAAATTCTAAATATGAACATTGCTGTGGCAAGCCTTACTGGTAAGAAGGAGAAAAACGTGAAAATGACAAAACAAGTGAAAAATTTTTCTATTTGCTGTGGTTTACAAAGTTTGATTGCTTGCTTGTTCTGGGGTATTGTATATCAGTCATGGGAAACTGAGTGTTTGTTTGGGGTATAACACCAGGTAGTAGTCAATATAGACACAGAGAAAGTCTGGGAGAAATATTCCACAAATTATCATATTGTAATAGTTGAGAGATGGTCTATGCTGCTGCATGTTCCATTGCTGGCCAAAGGCATCAATGTTGATGGCAGTGCTCTGATGACCTGGGTAGTTGTATAGTCTGTTGAGCTTTGGTGAGTCTTGCTTGCTGTGGGGGATCCATCACTAATTCTAATAGGGTTGGATCTGCCCTGTGTGTAGAATCAATATTGGCTTTATAATCAGTAAATCAAAAACGGTTGCCGTGCAAACCATGTGAGCCTTTTTCTGATTGATCAGAAAAGAGATTTTATGACCCTAGTATTCTTGGGCAGTGTGACGTCGTCCCCTGGTCGCAGCGCCAACCGTGTCGTTGTATCCCAGTCTACCACGGCACCAACTGTGACGTCCTACTTTGATTCCCAGTCTGCCTACCCACGTTGTGATTTGATCTAGGCAGAGGAAATCAATCAATCATCGGGGACGTACTGCAAACCGAGTCCAACGGGGTTGATACCACAAAAATACGCATAAAAGGCAACAAAATGAAAACTCAAAAGTTCAAAGTATCAAAGAAAAAGGTAACAAACTTTATGTCTAGTTGTTCGATACATAGGACTGCATCTATCTCCCGACCCGTTCTATGGATTGTGACACGTCGTTTTCTGCTAGGCAAGTTTTAACACTTCAAGTCGTCTGCTCTCTAAGAAATTGGTGTTTCGGTGGGTCTCTGGACGAAAGTCAAAAGAAAAACTTATTTCGGTGATCTGGATCTAAGTCGCTCTTCAAAATAATTGTTCTTGGTTTGAAGAGATGGGTCCGGAAAATGTGCGAATCCTGGTCAGCTATCTGTGAGGCTTGCCTCAACCGGAGACTAACTCTGGGAATTGCTGGGACTCGACTCTTTTCTGCTCGTTGTGGCTTCATTTATATGGGCGCCGACCAAAACCGCGGTGAGTTTGTCGGCGCCGGGGGGTTCCTCGATAATTCTAAATACATATCCACCTCTCTGGTTAGGAATTTCCACCTTTTTCCATTTTTGGGAACCTTTCCTCACTCTCACCTTCTCATCATACTTCAGAGGGGCGTGAACTGCCCTCCCCACATCTTCGTGGCAACCTCTCTTACTCATCCTCCAGATGGGCGGCAACAGCCTCCCTCGTGCATCACGTGATCACCACTCGAACAATGAGGTCTTAGTCGGGCGTGGACGAATCTGCGGCTTTGTTTCAGGAAGAGAAAAAAATATCTTGCTTAAAAAAAAATTATCTCTTCCCCTTAATGGTTTATCATTTCTCCAGCCGCGAACGGGACAATATGACAATGGCGGTCATAACTCTTGTTCTACACGTGGTTTACGTCAGGTATTTTATCGCTAATTATCAGAATGTGTGGTCTTCTCGACACGGTCTCAAAAAGGAACATCTCCAAAGTTCCAGTCCGTCTGTTGCCTCAAAGAAAGAAAGAAAAACACCCTCATTTTCCCTCAGTACAAATTCCTGATAACAAAATTTTATTATCGCAGGCCAAGGATGCTCGTGGGTGGTTTTTAATTTTTCATATCTGTGCAAGTCCTTTTAGTTGTCTGTTTTTCATCACTTAACGAAATAACATTTTCATTTGAATTTTTTTCCTCTCTTTCTTTCTCTGGCTAGCCGGTCTGTAGTTGATAATAAGATGTCTTCCTGCACCAATAGTTTGTTTTCATATCTTTAGATAACACAGCCGATGCCAAAACATATCTGATTATTCCCTACTTTCCCTTTCATTTTACTCAGAATTTCCCTGTCATTGTAATGACACTCTTTCGCCATTTGTTACTTATCAAAATATCCTTTTATCCATTGTCTCTTAGCTGTGTGTGTGTTCCTGCTTATCACTCATGATTCGGTTCTTAGCCTCTCTTTTTCTTCTTTTCTTACTTTTCCCTTTCTGCCTCGTTAAATGGTGCCACAATCCTCCCCTAACCAATTTGTCATTTACCCGTAAATGACACCTAAACCCAAATACACCATTTAACATGCATCATGCATTTGTCCCATGCAATTCTATACTACTTTCCTACATGCAACGTAATGTTCTCTTTCAAGTTCTTCTGTTCTACATGCAATGTAATGTTTTTTTTCATCTTCTTCTGTTCTACATGCAATGTAATGTTCTTTTTCATCTTCTTCTGTTTTACATGCAAGTGTAATGTTCTTCTTCATCTTCTTTTGTTCTACATGCAATGTAATGTTCTTTTTCTTCTTCTGTTTTACATGCAAGTGTAATGTTCTTTATCATCTTCTTCTGTTCTACATGCAATGTAATGTTCTTTTTCTTCTTCTTCTATTCTATATGTAATGTCATGTGTGCGTGTGCCTGTGGGTGCAGATGTGGTTACTATGGCTTGTTCTTCTTGGTCAATGTTTTCCTCTCCGCTGTGGGAGGTTTTTCCGCCGCACGTGGCGGTCTCACGCCAGCCTCCTCCGCTGGTCTTCCTGCAATTTCTTCACCGATTCTGTATGAGTAAGGAACACTGCTCGGCATCTCCCTCTCGAGTTGCTGCATGCGCATTGGATTGTCGTTCGTTAATTTCCTCTTACTCTTAATCTTCCATACTACTATACCCCCGATGGCTATAACTATGAATGTACCCATCACAATTGACCAACTTATCGTGATCTGCTCATCGCCTTCCCAAGCCATACCTTCATTTCCCAACGCACTTAACTTGTCCCTCAATTGATCCATATCAATCTTTTCTATCGGCTTCATTAGTTCTGGCATTTTATTCAAGGTAACATTGGAGAATCCCTTCACTATTGGCTCCCATAATTCTGTACAATTGACTAAGCCTCTGCCAATCATTTCTATGATTGAATCTTTCTCTTCATATCTTTCTTCTTCCTGGTAATAGGGTGGTAAGGACATAGATATCCCAAATGCCAAACATCCCATGGGTAACTTTAACAGGGATAATGGTGGCCTTACTCTTAATGTCCTTGCGGACTCTCCCCCACACACCCTAGACAAGCTGATAGGTTTCTGTGCGGCCACTGCTCACACCCCGTCTGAAACACTGATAGCTTGTGGTAATGCCGTGTTTGCTAATACCTCCACTTGGCAGGTTCTCTTAATTCCCTCTCTCTTCCCTTCAAACAATTCTAGTATGCACATCTTGTGGTTACCAGTTATATAGATAGGGCTTAACGAGGTACAAGTCCCTAGAGCATCATCTCTACACTTTCTAGCTTCTTCAGCTGTTAGCAACATGAATTTCGTTCTCCCTGAATTTAAAGCTATGTATTCTGTTTCCACCTTGTACCTTGCTATCATTCGTGTAGCTACCATCATCATCATGATCATCATCAACCCTTTCATTTTGATCATTCCTGTAAGGTAACAAAATTCTCTTGTTGTTATTCTTCACAACCATTCAGTCTTGCTCAATTCATCACTCAATTATTCCATAATTTCTTACTACGTTCAGCTCTTCTCTCCTCCAACTAACTCCTAGCAGACAGAATGGCCCGGACAGGTGTGCGTGGCGCCCACTCCCAAAGGTCGTACTTCATGTCACCACTGATGGCCAGTCAGCAATGCCAATTATCTTCTTCCGTCCCTCGTGAGATGCAGCCCGCGACTCCATCCCCTCCATCCACATCCACCACAGCCAGCCAGCAGGTTTTTGGATGAGCCAGTGTCGTTACCTGTCGACACCGACTGTTTCTATTCTGCACAGCCTTCTTTGTTCTACTGAGATTTGGGGTTCTTCACCCTTCTTGATCTCATCTTCCGAGGTGGTCCCTGCTCAACCTCTAACCTTCCCTCTGTGTTTAATTCCCGTCCAGGAGGTGTTTTGTCCTCTTCTTCCTCCCCTGACTCTTCCTTCTGTTTAGAGTCCTCGCCTTGGACGTCTTTAATACCTCCTGACTCTATGTCCAGATCTCTCCTGTTCCTTAGCTTTTCCTTGAGCTGGGAAAGGGGTATTTGATCCTCTTCCTCCCACTCGCTGGACCCTCCGTCCTGTTCAGGGTGCCTCTTTTTAGAGCCCTTGGCTGCTTGATTGGATCTCCTCGTCTTTCTCTTCCTTTCCTTTGGGCATGGGGGTGCGATGGCGACCTCACAGAGTCTTCTCTGCAACGATTCAGTCGACGACTGAACACCGCTGATATCTGCCGAGGGTTCCAACCCCGTCCCTCGGATCGCTTTGTCTATCTGGCCAAGTCGATCTATCTCCTCATTTTCTTCGGAATCTTCCTCCGTCTCCATTTCTTCCGGCTCAACCAGAGTTACCCTCCTTGTCCTTGTCTTCTTAGGCCTCGGCTCGCTCATTTCCATGTTAGCTATTTCAGCCTTCTTTAGATCATTGGCATGGACCCTCCTTGCTCGTCCTGCCGTTTGATCCCATATTACATATGATACTGGACCCGTCTGCTCTACTATCCGGTAGTACGGTTCCCATCTTTGGTCCAGCTTTCCTTCTCTCTGGTGGATTTTGTAGTAGACAGGGTCTCCAACCTTCAATTCTACTACCTTTCTTTCAGCATTCACTCTCTCATTTCTTTTCTTCTGGGCCCTCTTTATTCTTCTTCTGGCCTGAACAAATATCTTATGTTGTTGTTCTAGCAACAACTGATGATGATCTTCAATAGGTTATCAACAGGACCACGTCTCTGCCAAACAACATAAAGTAAGGAGAAAATCTGGAGGTTTCGTTTATCGTAAACCTCACGGCCGCCAGAGCCTGTGTCAAATACAAGTCCCAGTTTCCAGTGTTCTCTCTGACCAGCTTGGCCAATACATCTCCCAAGGTTCTATGAAACCTTTCCACTTTAGCATTTCCTTGGGGGTGATATGGAGATGTTTTTACATGCTCTATATTCAAACCTGTCAGCACTTCTCTCATTATGCTGTTTATATTCTCCGTGCCATTATCTGTTACCAACTGCACAGGGGCGCCATACCAAGGGAAGATTTCACTTATTATCAAACCGGCCACAGTTCTAGCCTTCTTGTCTGGTACTGCAAATGCATCAGGCCAATTTGTTAGCCAATCGATAAAACTCACTATGTAGTTGTTTCCCTGCGCAGTTTCCCCATATGGTCCTGATACATCCATACTCACTTTCTCGAAGGAGAAGTTCGGCACGTCCGTCTCCTCCAATGGTGCCATTTCCTGCCTTCTGCTCTGCGACTGGCACACTACGCAGCTCCGAACATAGTGACCTCTCCGTACAATTTGGGCCAATAGTACTTTCTTCCTATTAGATCACATGTCCTATCAATTACCATGTGACCCAACCTCTCGTGGCACTGTTCCAATACCTCTGGTCTTAAACTTTTGGGCACATACAACTTGGGCTTGACTTCCTCATCCCTGCCTGAGAGATAATACAGCCTTTCCTCTATTATGGCATACTTGGTGGTCTCTCCTGCCTTCACCTTTTCTCTCAGGGCAGCTATTTCACTGTCTGCCTGCTCCTTCTCAATTCCTTCTGTCCAGTAGGGATCGGTTATTATCTGTGTGTCCCCTTCTTCATCCGATTCTAACATAGGGCGATCTTTTAGCTTATTAGAGTTAATTACTTCTATTCTATAGGCTTTATCATCTACTCCCTGCTCTACTTTTACAGATCTTTCTTCCAGTTGTTTCGGTATTCTTGAGAGTAAATCTGCGCACGTGTTTTCCTTCCCTGCCAAATACTCTATCTTACAGTGGTAGCCACTTAACTTAAGTGCCCACTGTTGAATCTTCTTATTATTTGTCCACTCTGCCTGCAATAGGTACTGCAGAGGTTTGTGGTCTGTTTTTATAGTAAAGACCGCACCATTCAAGTAGTAGTCCAGTTTTTGGAGAGCATACATGATAGCATATGCTTCTCTTTCTATTACTGGCCATCTCTGTTGTGTCTCTGAGAGCTTATGAGAGAGAAAGTATATCAGTACTTCCTCTGGTATGCCTGGCACTGGTCCTTCTTTATCGGGACACGGCTGGGTAAGAACTGCTCCTACACACTGCTCACTGGCATCAGTGTATAGTACCATGGGCTTGCTGAGGTCTGGGTACGTCAGCAGTGGGACGGCTGTCAACTGTTCTTTTAACGTATCAAATGCCTGTTGACAATCCTCTGTCCACTTGAACCTAGCATATTTCTTCGTCAGGGCTACTAGTGGTATGGCAATTCTCGAAAATGCCGGGACGAAGCGTCGGTAGTAACCTATAGCTCCTATAAAACCTCTTACCTGTCTCACTGTCTTAGGTTCTGGCATTTCCCTTATGACTTTCACCTTATCCATGTCGGGTTTAATACCGTCTCCGTTTATAACAAAGCCCAAATATCTAGTCTCCTCCTTCAGAAACTGACACTTCGACAATTTCAATTTTAAGCCGTGTTTTCTTAACCTTCCCAACACTTGTTTTAGATGGAAAAAGTGTTGTTCTACTGTCTCCGAAAATATTAAGATATCGTCCAAATATGCCATGGCAAAGCTCTCGTATCCTCCTAACACTATTGACATCAGCTGTTGGAAGATTCCCGGGGCATTAGCTAAACCGTCCTAGGTGACACGCAAATGCGGCCTTCTCCTTGTCAGCCTCATCAAGGGCTACCTGCCAATACCCGGACCTCAAGTCCAACGTAGAGAAGTACATTGCCTTCCCTAATAATGCCAACGGCTTCGATATAGAATTCAGTTTCCTAAAATATACACAAAAAACGGTGCCCGCCATCTTTCTTACCTACTATTACGATTGGGAAGCTCCAAGGGGAGATCGATCTTTCGATCATCCCAGCTTCCAACATCTCTTCTACTGCCTCTTCTACAAGGGGTCTTTTATGAATAGGTGTCCGGTAGGGTTTTAATTTCACAGGGGGGTGATCTCCGGTATCGATTTTCATTTTGACTGTGTGGGTCTGGCCCAATTCCTTGTCTGACTGGGCTACCACATCTCGATTATCCCTCAGCAGACCTCCCACCCTGGTTCTAAATTGATCCGGTGCTAATATATCTTCTTCCACTATTCCTTCTGTTTGCTCTACAAGTTTTCTTCGTTCCTCTTCGAATCTCACCCGATTCAGAGTCCGTAGGGTTAGCGCTTTCCCTATCTCTTCCCCTCTCCTAACCTTTATAGTCTTTTGGGCCAGGTTCACCATCATAATGGGCACTAATTCAGCTGCCTCCACCACCGTCTCACACAGAGTTACCTCATTCTCTTCTAGGCCTTTCCCTTCCACAGGGACCAACTGCAGGGGTCCTTTTCCTATTTTCTTCCCTGACATTAACCTACCCTTTCCCGACACCGCCGTTCTAGGGGGTAGCTTTACATCTTCCTCCACCACTATTATTATATCTTCTTCCGGTGGGCATCCCAATGGCGTTCTCTCGCCATTCACTATCAGCACAGTGGGGTTGAACTCTATCTGGGCCCTCTGGCTCCGGAGCCAATCTTCTCCCAAGATTGCCTCCGTACACAGGTCGGGGGTTACGTAAAAATTTTGGGTGCTTCTTAATTTCCCAATCCTCACAGGGAGCCTCACCATCCCTTTTATCTTCAGGGGGGGCTCCATCTGCTTGCGTGACCTCTATGTCCGCTTCCCGTAACCTACTCTTCCGTTTCACCCGCCTGTATGCTTCCTCTCTCAGCAATGACTATCTCTGCTCTACAGGATAGCTCCTTCTCTTGCGTCAGCGAAGAGAACACTTTGGCTTTCCTCTTCCTGGGCCCCCACCCTTGGGTCATCCCAGCCATAGGCGCCGGCAGCAATAAATCACCTTCATTATTCTTACGGGGGGAAGTTCTGCGCTTTTCGCACCTGGGCGGGCCCGGCTGGACCTCTCCCAGTCTCCCGCGGCTGTTCCTAAGGATACAGCTTCTCTTCAAGTGCCCTGGTTTCGTACAAAACCAGCACCTTCTTGCCGGACAGTTCGCCGCAAAGTGGCCCACCTGACCACATGTCCAACATTTTGCTCTTTTTCTCTTCAACTGGGCTAACCTCTCGTTTACTCCCGGAGGGACCTGTCCTCTACCCAAGCGGCTCGCCCGACCACTGGTCCAAGCTTTTATTTCCCTTCTTTTTAACTGGGGTTAATTCTGGGGTGGCCCGCTGGCTTTTCCCTGGTCTTGTCTCTTGGGCTCGGCCTTCTTTGTTAATATCGGTGGGGCGCCTTTTCTCATCCCGCACCACTTGGCCAGGTGTCCTTTCTTTCCACACCTGGTGCACCTGTCCTGTTCGAAGTCTGGGGGCAAACCCCACTTCGTCGGACATTCCGCCGCTCTGTGGTCCTCATGGCCACAGGTCCAGCAGACCAGCCCGTATCTACCCGGCGTGGGCTTATAAAATCCATGCCTGGTTGACCATGCCTTTCTATTGGGGTCTTCTTCCCACAACTCAGGCTGATCTACTTCTAGCTTGACCCTCCGATTCCACGCCGGGGGTCTTCCGCCTTTCCCCCTTTTTCCGACCTCTTGACTTAGTATCTGGTTCCTTCCACACCTTTTTACCTTTTCCCATATGCCCTGGCTTTCCTTGGCCAGCTCTATTGCCGCCGATAGTCTCACCGGCCCCTCTTTCAGCACGTCGTGACGAACACGCTCGTCACTTAGGGCCTCCACATACAGGTCTGCTAACTGGGCCTGCATGACCGCATTGTCTCTAACCACTTCTGGGAAGGCCAATGATGACATCTTCCTCGCTCGGGCCCCCAACTCTCCAGGGGTTTCGTCCCGCAGCTGTGTCAGCTTTAAGAGGGCCCTCATGGCCTCTATAGCCGTGCCCTCGTCGGTGAATTCTTTGGTCAATAGTCCCTTTAATCTTTCCCAAGACAAGTGGGGTTGACTCTCCAAGAGCACCTTCATAAACTCAGAGGCTTTCCCCTTTGTGGCATCATATGCCAGATACAGGGTCTCCTGATCTGTGAGTTCATATATAATTCGGCTCTTCTCCAGAATTGCCAGCCAGTTTTTGAAATCTTTCCCACTGCCGTCAAATGCTGGGACCCTCGGTCCACCCAACAACTTTCTCAGGTCAGCTGACAACCCTTGTCTAACCCCCTCTTCATCCCCCACTGCTCTATCTGAATCATAGTCCGACATATTTAAAGAGAAAGACAATCTACGCAGCAACAATCGAGGTTGGGAAATCAAGCAAAGTGTCCTACCTTACAGACGATTCTGTTCTCGTTCCTCTCGGTCCCGGGTCGTTTTGAGTCCTATTCGAAATTTCTCAGCAACAGCGGTCGATCCAGGATCCTGTCCTGCCGTCACGGTACTAATTGTGGCAGTGGCTGTTCCAGGGTCCTATCCTGTGGTCACGGCACCAGTTGTGACGTCGTCCCCTGGTCGCAGCGCCAACCGTGTCGTTGTATCCCAGTCTACCACGGCACCAACTGTGACGTCCTACTTTGATTCCCAGTCTGCCTACCCACGTTGTGATTTGATCTAGGCAGAGGAAATCAATCAGTCATCGGGGCCGTACTGCAAACCGAGTCCAACGGGGGTGATACCACAAAAATACGCATAAAAGGCAACAAAATGAAAACTCAAAAGTTCAAAGTATCAAAGAAAAAGGTAACAAACTTTATGTCTAGTTGTTCGATACATAGGACTGCATCTATCTCCCGACCCGTTCTATGGATTGTGACACGTCGTTTTCCGCTAGGCAAGTTTTAACACTTCAAGTCGTCTGCTCTCTAAGAAATTGGTGTTTCGGTGGGTCTCTGGACGAAAGTCAAAAGAAAAACTTATTTCGGTGATCTGGATCTAAGTCGCTCTTCAAAATAATTGTTCTTGGTTTGAAGAGATGAGTCCGGAAAATGTGCGAATCCTGGTCAGCTATCTGTGAGGCTTGCCTCAACCGGAGACTGACTCTGGGAATTGCTGGGACTCGACTCTTTTCTGCTCGTTGTGGCTTCATTTATATGGGCGCCGACCAAAACCGCGGTGAGTTTGTCGGCGCCGGGGGGTTCCTCAATAATTCTAAATACATATCCACCTCTCTGGTTAGGAATTTCCACCTTTTTCCATTTTTGGGAACCTTTCCTCACTCTCACCTTCTCATCATACTTCAGAGGGGCGTGAACTGCCCTCCCCACATCTTCGTGGCAACCTCTCTTACTCATCCTCCAGATGGGCGGCAACAGCCTCCCTCGTGCATCACGTGATCACCACTCGAACAATGAGGTCTTAGTCGGGCGTGGACGAATCTGCGGCTTTGTTTCAGGAAGAGAAAAAAATATCTTGCTTAAAAAAAAAAATTATCTCTTCCCTTTTCTTCCCCTTAATGGTTTATCATTTCTCCAGCCGCGAACGGGACAATATGACAATGGCGGTCATAACTCTTGTTCTACACGTGGTTTACGTCAGGTATTTTATCGCTAATTATCAGATTGTGTGGTCTTCTCGACACGGTCTCAAAAAGGAACATCTCCAAAGTTCCAGTCCGTCTGTCGCCTCGAAGAAAGAAAGAAAAACACCCTCATTTTCCCTCAGTACAAATTCCTGATAACAAAATTTTATTATCGCAGGCCAAGGATGCTCGTGGGTGGTTTTTAATTTTTCATATCTGTGCAAGTCCTTTTAGTTGTCTGTTTTTCGTCACTTAACGAAATAACATTTTCATTTGAATTTTTTTCCCCTCTTTCTTTCTCTGGCTAGCTGGTCTGTAGTTGATAATAAGATGTCTTCCCGCACCAATAGTTTGTTTTCATATCTTTAGATAACACAGCCGATGCCAAAACATATCTGATTCTTTCCTTCTTTCCCTTTCTTTTTACTCAGAATTTCCCTGTCATTGTAATGACACTCTTTCGCCATTTGTTACTTATCAAAATATCCTTTTATCCATTGTCTCTTAGCTGTGTGTGTGTTCCTGCTTATCACTCACGATTCGGTTCTTAGCCTCTCTTTTTCTTCTTTTCTTTCTTTTCCCTTTCTGCCTCATTAAATGGTGCCACAGCAGCATTCTGGAAATGTGAACATGGAACCAAACAAAATAAAGGTCTGTTTTTGTCATATCATAATCTATGGATGTTGAAGTGAACATTTCAGGGTAGAACATCAATTGGTGTGATGGCCTCTCCAGCTCTGTAAGATTTGTTAAGGATTTTTTATTTCTGATTTTGTCCAAAAATGTTATTTATAAATGAGATATTCTTTTGTTTCTTTGTTGCAAATTAACAATACAAAATTCTCATTGTAGAAGCAGAGTTGCAATGGCAACTCTAAGTGATAATACATTGATAGATTCATCCAATGTGGGAAATGAAGACTTTTCAAGCAGGAACTTGAAGACTTCTTTGGAACCACGTAAGTGTCTTTCTTCCTGCTCTAAAGAAAATGGTGAATTTATCTTATGACATCTTTTCTCACCATATATTTAAATGATCTTGCGTAAGGGTTGAAAGAAAATCTGCAGAGAGTTAATATAAACAAAATAAATTTTGATATAACATCAAACAGCTAAGTGACAAATTTTATATTTATTTTAACCGTATATATAGATACAGAAAGAGAGAGATAAGAAGTTCAAAAGTTCAATGATAAATCTCCTGAAGCATACAAGAGAGAGTTTGAGAGAATGAATATATATATATATATATATATAATGTGTTATGTACTGTGGTTTCACAGTGGAGGCTTGTATTTGTACTAAGTCGCTCCTAAAATAGGTTCGACGTACAAAACATTAGGAACTTGATATAATAGGTAATGTTGTAGTAATCTAGTTGTGGTGGCTGATACTTTAATATTCGACTAACGTTCATCCGACATCGACTGACTGACCAACTCACTGCCAACTGACTTGTTACTCCTACTACTCCTACTTATTATAGGTGGGAGAGTCTATTAATTATAGAATAGGTATGTTCCACTATAACAATATATAAAGGGTGTAGTGGATAAATAGTCATTAAAATTATACAAAAATTTAAAATTTTTCCATTCTGTCATGGTTTTTTTCCTTAAAATTGTTCTTGATATACAGTAGGGGGAAACAAATATTCATACACATAGAAATTTTTTATTTATTGTATTTCAAACTAATGAATAAACATACTTTTCATATAATTAACTGTACAAAGGTGCATAATAACTAAATATGCATAGAAAACAGAAAAAATTGATTTAATAGAAATAAGTCCCATTTATCCATTTTAATGGGTGAAAAAAGTATTCGTACAATCCAAATTTCAGATTTTAAATCTTTTAAATTGCTTTAATACTCTAGATTATTCAAGTGGAATATTCTAGAATGCTCCAATAATTTTATCAGTAGTTATTTTTAGCCTAAAAAATACAAACAGAACATTCTGAAATTGATATTTGTGCAAGAAAGTTATCATCATAGCAAGAGGTAAAGAATTGACAAATTTGAAAAAAGAACTGATTGTTAAACTCTGGAAAGAAGGTACAGGAAAATCTCAGACAACCTGAATATTACATTTACTACCATTAGTTTATTCATTGCAAGCTATAAAAAAACTCAAAACTGTTGAAAACTAAAGGAGAACAAGTGCTTCACAGGAAATTAATGTGTCAAATTAAAAATAATCCAATGGCTACTCATCAAGAGTTGCAGGATGATTTGCTTTCAGCAGGAATCTGTGTCACTAAACAGACAATAAGCAATGAAAGTCATAGGGAACAATCTAAAGACACATTCCCCTCAGAAAACTCCATTGCTATTGAAAAGGCAGTGTGATGCCAGGATGAAATTTGTTCATGAACATATTGATAAGGAAAAATCGTATTGGACAGACAAAACCAAAACTGAGTTGTTTGGACGTAATTCTAGAAATCATGTATGGAGGAAAGATGGTGATACCTTCAAACAAAAGAACACAATTTCAACAGTGACATTTGGTGATGGCAGCATCATGGTTTGGGGATGTTTTTCTGCAAAAGCTACTGGCAACATATCAGTAATAGATGGTAGAATGAATGCTGCAGCATATCAAAATATTTTGGAAGCAATTTTAATGCTTTAGGTTGAAAATCTTGCACTTCCTTCAGATTGGACCTTACGACAAGATAATGATTTTAAGAACACTGAAAAATCTACAAAGAAATGGATAGCTGAGAATAATGTAAATATTCTGAAATGGACAAGTTAGTCTCCAGATTTAAACTGAATCTAGAATCTGTGGCATTATTTGAAAATTCAAATCCAATCAAGAGCTCCAACAAACATCCCAGATCTGAAGACTATGTGCAAAGAAGAATGGAACAAAATACCAACTAAAATTCGCAAATCATTAATTGAGAACTACAAGAAGAGGTTGGTTGTTGTAGAAAAGAATAATGGCTATTCTACAAAGTATTAAATGAAGATTATGTAACCTTTTTTGTATTGTATGAATACTTTTTTTCACCCATTAAAATGGATAAATGGGTTTTTTTCCTATTAAATCAAATTTTTTCTGTTTTCTATGCATATTTAATTATTATACATCAGTATACCACATGAAAAGTATGTTTATTGATTAAAAATGTTGTATGTGTATGAATATTTGTTTCTCCACTGTATAAAAATTTATATTTCATTTTGTTATACCTCACTCCTAGCAGTTATGTCTTGCTTATTCTTTCTCCTCTTTCTGACTCCAACGGATTTCTCCTGACTCACTTTGAGTTCTTTATTTATGGTGTCTTGCCTAAATCATTTGTATTACCAGGGGGTGTCTCTTATTTACTCCATAACAACCCCCACCCAGCCTTTGAGAATTTTTTTTACTACTACTAAATATTTTATTTCTTGGTATTCAACCCACCACTTCTTCTTTCTGATGAGTTCACCAACATACTGAACTTTGTATTTCTTTCATTTTGGGTCAACCTTCAACCTCTAGTTTTTCCATACATTTCCATATTCTGGTAATCATACTTGTATGTTCAACAAATTCTTGAGGTGTTGGTATGTCAAAAATATCACACAGTATTTTCTTAGGTTCTTCCTTTCTTGTGGGCCTTTCTTCAGTAAACTGTTTCTTTAATTGATCCCAATGTCTTTTGTTTTCCCATTTTTATCCTTTTACCATACATATCATTTTTCCAATTTGTGACCTTATTGCACCATCTTCCATATTGCTTTGTCAGTTTTGAAAAACTTTTTGTCCTTTTCATTATCTGTTTTGTATTCATTTTTGACCTGGTAACAACTTGTCAAACACTGATTTAATTTTTCATGCAAACATTAATTCTACCAGTGACATGCCTGTCGATGTATTGGGATTTAGCGATATCGTGGTAATGGGTGGTTATAAAACATTTGTTTAATCCTGTCAAAAAATCAGCACAAAAGCCAATTTTATTATTTGTTTTCTTTGCTGGTGCTGTCCATTTTGAATAGTCAATATTTCAATTACACCTATTTTTTTTCAAGTCTGTTTAATTCTTTGTTGACTTGATCCAATGCTGTGAATGGTACACTATGTTTCGGCATCAACTCTTTTTTTCATTTGAAATTTTGCCTTGACTTTGGAACACTGATGCAGCTCATCCAACAGAACATCTGGAAAATATTTTTTCAATTCTTCCTATAAATTTTCACGCTGTTTTGCTTTTAAGCTGGTAGCTTGTCCACTTATATTTTTGCAATAAATATTTATAGGTAAATCCCACACCTCAAATAATTCCATCCGGTCAGTACTGAATAAGTTTGTAGTATTTTTTAACACATAAGCCTTAGCTTGTACACACTTGTTACAAAATGAAACATTACAAATCATTTCACTGATAAAAAATAATTTCTTACCTGACACATCACACATGATTTTTGAAGTTCTTTTTAATATAGTTATTCTGTTTGCTTCCATATGGCTTTGTTGATTATTGTGATATCACTACCAGTGACTTGTTGCATTTCTACATTCACATTATTAATTTTCACATATACAAATTTTCTTTGTTTTTTTTTTGTAATTATTTTTTCCGTCATAACGCTGTGTACGTAATTTTTTCTGTGAGCACTTTTCCTTGCTTTAGTTTTACAGTGTGACTTTTTATATCCTACCTTTCCACACTTGTAGCACTTTAGATTCTTAAAGGGACAGTTGCCTCCAAGATGTAACTTTCCACATTGGCAACATGGATTAATTTTTCTTTTTCCACATTTTTCTTTAGTTTGTAAGTATGCACGTTCTTTTTCTTCAATTTCTTTTGTATCACATTTCAGATTTAGGATTTTCTGAGATTCAATATTTCTTGTAGTGTTAATTTTTGTTTCTGTTCAAGTTTTGATAGAATTCTAGCACATATTTCTGTGTCTTTTTTCACCATTAACGTTTGAATGAAAATTAACCCAGAGTCAGTTTGTTTAATTTGAACCTTTTACACTCCTTGTTAACAATTCCAGTATATGCAACAAAATCTTTGTCTTTTTGTTCATCAGATTCATACACTTCCAGCAAGTATTGAATAATGAACTTTTCTCACTAAAAGTTTTAGTCAGAATATTTATTGTTTCTTCAAAGCAAATTTCTCCTGGTTTTTTCAGTACTACAAAATTACAGTAATTTTCATGTTCTACTGGTGCTAACTTTCTCAACAAAAGTCTTCTTTTTTTGTCTTCCCAGTCAATGCATTCTCGTCTAAAAATTTGCTTGTATCTTCTAAAATAAGCAGGAAAGGTAATTCTATCATCTGAATTGTATTTGAATTCAGTTATAGCATTTGCCAGTGTTGGGATTGAAAAAAATGTGAGGAATTTTCCATTTTCTTCCATATTATCTCTATTAAATTTTGTTGTTTCTGGAGTTCCAACAACTGCTGTTGTTTCATTTTTACCATTTAGACTAAAAATTCTTTCATATTTAAAGAATACCTGTTTTTATTTTTTTTCCTTTCTCTTTTTTTTCTTATTTAAACACACCAAAGAAAAAAGATTAAACCAACATGGTTCTAATGTTTTGCTGCCACTGTTATGATGTGTGCTGAAGTAAAAAGTACTTTTCTTACTCTGTATGAGTTTCAATCCCTCATCGTCAGAGTTTTAACTCATTCCTAGTGGTTATAATATTATGTCTTGCTTAAGCTACTTGCCATGATGTCATCAATTCTTTCTCCTTTTTCTGATTCCAACAGACTTCTCCTGACTCACTTTGAGTTCCTTATTTAAGGTGTCTTAAAAAAGTTCATTTTTTGTTACCAGGGATGTGTCTTATTTACTGTACAACACACAGTGAGAAACCCAAGTATGAGTACTTCTGCTAGTTGTGCATATCTGTGTTTGAATTTAGGAAATAAATGATTATTAATATTTAGTTCTTCTTTCAGACAAATGCACATTTATAATTTATTTTGTAAGATTCCATTTTATATCAGGTGTTTCACTCACAGCTCCTCAGGAATAAATAAGATTTTTTATTTTCTTTTGTATGCATATATCTAATACCTTATCTGCATGTTTATATTTTTCAGATTGGAAACTTTGCATGTCTGTGTGTTTAAAGTTGTGTGTTTCAGTGCATTTGTCATTTCAGAGATTCTCTCTCTCTCTCTCTCTTCAACATTTTTTGTTTTAAACAGCCTGGCTTTTGTTGTGTTTGTCTATCAATTTGTCTTCCAGACGATTTCATTATTTTTCTTCCCACACATTGAAGGCCTAATGCATTAATCTTGTTTTACAACTGGCCATTATGACATAATGAAGGAAAGTGCAAATTGTTTCACATTGTTTTTTATTACTGTTCTGTTTTACTTTAAATGTTTGGCTTGTGATGTGCATGGATAATGAGAGAAAAATGACAAATTTCACATTGCTAGAGTAGAGGATTTTTCTGAAAGTATCTCATAAAACAGTTGTATTTTATTATGTTGACCCATATTGTCAGTGGAAGATGTTGGCAGCCTGGCAATAGAGATTGAACCTTTCCACTAATAACCTGTAATTATTTTTTAACTCATTACTGATTGCAATTGAGTGATAGTTTATCAAAATGGCATCTGACATGAAAATACTTGTGAATTAGATGTATCATTGCAGAAAAAATTGCTTGCATTGATATTCATTGACACTTAATAAACATCTATGGATACTAAACAATGAATAGGAGCACAGTTAGCCAGTGAATAATACATTTTAGTGGTGATGACAGAGATGTGCGTGACAAGTCATATTTATGAGTACAGCATACAGGTTCTTGTTCATTGTGGGCACAAATACAGAGCCATTGGTGGTAGCTATACAAGAAAATAGTGTTTTATAACTGAAAACTTGCTGTATCGGATGTTGTTATTTTATTTGTTTTAAGTTCCATGGAAATGAATAAGAGGCATTACTTTTGGAGCTTCCCCATTTATACTAATAGACAGAGAAAACTGACAAAGGAAAGAAATTGTTTTCATTTGCAATTGTTGATGGACCTTGGTTTTGAAAGCTACTTTCATGGAATTTACAACAGAAATAAGAAAAGATTGATGAGTGAGGCTTGAAAACTGACAGACTTGCAAGAAATGAAAACAAGATGCTGGCTGAAGAAATTCCACTTGTTATAGCAAAAGGAAAACTTTGGCTATGCAACTGAAATATCAAATCATTTTTCTTTGAAAAGATTTCAAGGCAAATTGTGAATCTTTTCATGCTTATCTTTCTTCAATTTGATTTTCTTGTTATATTTTCCTTATGTGTTACACTTTCAGTCATAATGTGAAGGCCTCAACTCCATACTAGCAGATTATCACAACTTATCCAAGCTTTCTACATGTACATATCAAAGGTTTCATGCTTGACCCCATCAGACATTATATATGTGTATTGAATGCATTTTGATTTTAGAGAAAAGGCAGAGCATTTTATTAAATTGGACCATTCAACCAACCTTCTCTTTCTCTCTCTCAGCCAAACCTGACCTCCAACAGGAAAAGAAAGAAATGAAATGACATTTTCCACCATTCAACAAAGTTCTCTTCTCATTTAATAGAAGGGAGTCAAATTGAAATGAGTTGATTCACCTACAAGTCTATATGCTCCTTTTGGCATTCAGTAATATCTCAGGAATGATAGATGATCTTTATGATGTGCTGGTTAAAACAGTAAAATACTTTGCACCCCTTTACCAACTGGATTATGACCTTTGTTCGGGATTATATTATTCAATAACATCTTTCTGTGTATATGCGTATATAATAGATGTCTTCCCACTTCTCGATGTACACTGCACTTATGTCCTTTTTGTGGATGGCCTTGAAGTGAAGATGAAGTCACCCTGTTGCTGATAGTCAGTTCCCTGTACAGAAGGACCTTTGAAATCCTCCCGTCAGTAGACTGTTGTTTCCAATGTTTTGCCGTTGTGTTGAGGTGACACTGAAGTATCCTCTCCAAGGTGCAGGCCTGAGCAAGGTTTTATGAGAGACTGGTGATTGCCCATGAAGCACATGTCCCCTCTTCACATCACCAAAATTGTCCAAGGGAAAGGTAGAGTCCAAAACAGCTTGGCACCAGCATCATTGCAGAATAAAGTTGAAGATAACATTGGACTGTCTTAAGGACTCTGGCTCTGAAATTATCCTCAGATTTTACTCCTGAAGCCTTTCTCATAATTGGATAAAGCCACAATATAGTAGAGGTTTAAAATTAATTTTCCTTCATTTATATATATAGGAAAAAGTGATGTTTCTATTGATGTAACTACACATATCCTTGAAAGAGAGGGGATGCTGAAATTTTAAACTTTTTTTCACCCCAACTAAGGCAATAAAACCACTAAGATGTCAAGGGTTACTGAGGGTGAAAAAGAATGAGAAGTCTTTAGTGAGGAGAAAGGACAATAATAGGACAGGTTTCAGAAAGACAGAATATGGTGATGACTGTTGCAATTAAATATTTGAAGATTGTAGATGTTATAGAAGTAAAAAGCCAGAAGAAAGTTACACAGGGGAGAAGCATGAGAAAAGAATCTATTAGACTAGAATTTATGGTTACATTAAGCTATTTTCAAAATTAAAACAAAGAGACATAATTGCCAGTCTGGTAGTACACTCAAATTCCTGCAGTCAAGGTACCAAGGAAATAAGCTCATTAGAACAATTCCCATGAAATTATTTATAGAAAAGACAGAGGGAAGTCTTGGCAGTATGGCGGTGACTGAAGTTGATATGCCAAGTCAGGACCAATAA
The DNA here is from genome assembly GCA_963932145.1 of Acanthosepion lycidas. Classification (NCBI taxonomy): domain Eukaryota; kingdom Metazoa; phylum Mollusca; class Cephalopoda; order Sepiida; family Sepiidae; genus Acanthosepion; species Acanthosepion lycidas. The sequence continues at coordinate 1,155,499 of OZ010596.1, forward strand.
CATTACAAACCCTTCTTTGGATTTTAGAGAGTCTTGGGATATAATAGCAGGAACAGGAAACCTAATATGGCATCAATATTCAATGTATGGAAAAATGGTAAATTCATAAATGTGAAAGATGAGCAAGCTTGTCTGGCATGATACAGTGAACCAACTTTCCTAACAGCAGACCAAACAATTGATTCAATAGAATCACTCCGCTTCATGTCAGTGGAAAACATAAGACCAAGAAGGTGCACTGAGTTGCTCTCCTGGAGGTTAGCATCAGTCATGCTGATGGAAGGCAAAAAAGTTTCTTTAAGACAATTAAAAGAGCAGTTCCGTTTTGGAGTTGTAAAAATTTACAAGGCATTTCTTGTCCCATTTAACAAATAATTGGATGTCATTTTCAAGAGCAGCTGTCAGTTTTACAGCTGTATCATCAGCATAAATACCTAGTTGGGAATTGCTGACATTGTGAAGGTTGTTGATGAAGATAAAAAGCAACATAGGTCCAAGGATAGAGCCCTGGGGGACGCCTGCTTTAATATGAAATCATCTAGAAACATGGCTGTTCAATACAATGTTTCATTACATGATTTGTTAAGAACAATTCGGTTAAGCCAATTATTTGGCCAGGTACACCATAACCCTTGAGCTTTTGAAGAAGGCCAGCATGCCAAATACTGTTGAATGCCATCAAGATATCTAAAGCCACAGCCTGAGCTTTGATCTTATCTTAAGTCTGATAGGAAAATTTGGTACTAATTGTTAATACAATTATTTATCTTAAAAAAAGTTTGTGTGAAGTGGGATGCTTAAGCAATTCAGAGTTGATTAGAGCCTCTGGTACTTTGCCAAAAAGCAATAAAAGACTAATAGGACAATAATTTGAGGAATTGGAAGGTTCACCAGTGTTCTTAAAGACAGTAATTACAGAAGAGGATATCCAGAAAGCTAGAAACAAGAAATAGTAAAACATTTGTTGTAGACTTTGGAGAGAACAGGAGCCAGTTCAGGAGCACATTTCCTTAGGACAATTTCAGGGATGTTGTCAAATTCACAAGCCATGTAGGGATTTAGTTTGGAAATGATAGCAGAAACCATAGATGGAGTTAAGTGCATATCACTCAATAGAGATTCCGTTCTAGATAAAAACACGTCTGAAGAGTTGAGAGTGGAGTTGGAAGAGAATTTATGAGCAAAGCATTCTGCTTTATCAGCAATAAATGACAATATTTCAAACTGAATGAAGAGAGAAGGGATTGAAGATTTACTATAGTTCAACACACATTCTTACAGAGCTGTCAGTAATCTGTAGAACAACAAATAGCGACTTTGCCTAATTGCTCACACTTATTATGAATGGATACAAAGTGATTTCTTATAACACAAATTGTCATGTTAGTATAGCTGGATTTCTGTGGGTTATAGCAGCTGAACAGGCAAAAATGAACCAAGAACTTTAAATTTAAATTTGTTTTTTTTTAGTCCAGTGAAGTCCTAAAGGATGAAACACATTATACAAAAAATCTTTTCCTCTTTGTCATTAATTTGCCTAACATTGTTTTGATTTTATATATATATATATATATATATATATATATATAAATATAAAATCCTAGTGAGCCAGAAACTACCTACTTAGGTTTCACCTGAATGGATCTTCACGGCAAACTAACCAGTTCACCCTGAAGATCCATTTAGGTGAAACCTAGGTAGGTAGTTTCTGGCTCACTAGGATTTTTTATACTTTGCTCTACTTAGTGTATTGAGCACTTTACATCTTTTCTTAATTTACTTGATTGAGGTTTTTTTTGTTTTGGCTAGGCATTGTGGTGTTGAGTGATTTTTTTTTTCCACCTACTAGGATGCTTTTAGTCTTTTCTTTTTTTTTCGAAAATTTTTTCCCCAGATACCAGTTTGTTTAAATATATTTTTATTTGCAAATTGTACTATCTTTTTTTATACCAGTTGAGTATAGGTTTTAAAATAAACATTATAATAATTATATATATATATATACATATATACACACACATATATATATAATATATATATATATATATATAATGACATGTGGTAATAATAACAGCTATTGTCTTTTAACAAATGCAGATGTTGTCATAGACAGAGATATACAAGCAGGTAAGTCGGTCTTCATTTTGGTGTTTAAACAACACAGTTAAATGCAAAAAGAAATGTTTGAATGACTATTAAAAGGCCACCAATTTGTTATATTTTTTAAGAACTCTGGATAACTCCCTAATGCCTCAAATTACCACCCTATTAGTCTCTTACTGCTTTTTTGGCAAAGTATTCAAGGCTCTACTCATTACTGAAGTGGTTAAGATTCTTATTTCACACATCTTCCTTTCAGACAAACAATATGGCTTCTGTTTCACCAGGTCTACTGCTGGTGTGTATATCAAGCTCTAGATAAGAAGCTCAAGCTGTGGCTCTAGATATCTCAAAGGCATTTAACAAGGTTTGGCATGCTGGCCTTCTATACAAGTGCTAAGGCTAATTTGGTTTAAGCCAATAATTCCTATCAAATCATAAAATGAGGATTGTGTTGAACAGGCTCACTTCCAGATACTTTTATACAAATTTGCAGGTCCCCCAAGGCTCTATCCTGGGTTCTATGTTGTTTCTGATCTTCATCAATGATATCCTCCTCAATGTCATCAGTTCCCAACTAGGTATTTATGCAGATAACACTACCATTTACTCTTGTCTCAGGAGAAAATCCGTCAGATCAGCAAACCTCTGATGCTAGACTCTCCAGGAGACCAACACATTTTGTGCCTTTTTGGCTTCACTTTTTCCTCTGACATGAAGTGGAGCAATTATATCTAATCAATAGTCACAACTACTGCAAGGAATGTTGGGTTACTGTATTGTGCTAGAAATATTTTCTGGTTAGAATCCATCTTGCACATTTACATATCTACCATTTGTTTGTGCATTGAATGTTGCTGCCATATCTGGTCTGGTGGTCTTGCTCTACATCTGCAGTTTCTTGAAAAAGTTCAAAGGAGGATCTGTCATTATCTCTCTATATTTCTGAGATGAGGTATTATGTACACTATTTACATTATTCAGACTATTGTCCTCATCTTTGTTGCCAAATTTATCACAACATTTCGTCTGTTGTACACTCCAACCTTCTTCAGGTAGTTTGAATGTTGAACTGAAACCTTTATTTCACTCACTGGGGTAGACTGTTCTAGTTCCACATGACATGTCTAATGGATGTTCCCTCTCCAATTTCTCCACCGCCTTAACCAGCTATTGAACTCACACACTTGGAGAGGTGAATTTACAGGAGATAACTGATAACTGGCATCCATTATTCTGCTAGGAAACACTAAGTTTTATCATTCATGTAGATATGTACTAACAACCTGAAGACCATTACTGAAGACCACCTACACTCTTTCATATACGTTTTACAGTTTTGTAACAATGGCAGTGGCATCTTTCAGCATAACATACCACACTGCACAGTTTTATGGGAATGATTTCAAGAACATGAAGAAGATGTTTGTGTTGCCCTGACCACAAAACTCCTCAGATCCCACTCCCATTTAGAATATATGGGATGTATTTAACCAATACATTTATGCTGCAGAATTTACACCACATAATTTGAAAAAGCTAAAAGATCTGCTGTTAAGACTCTGGTACCAGATCCTGTGGTAAGCCTTTAGAGATCTTGTAGAATCAGACTGGGTAAGAATTGTTTGGTGGGTACATGAAATATTAACACTTTATTAGGAAGGTGTTTTCATACATCAATGTATATCACTTTCTCTATATGGTTATATAATGGTCTAAATATAAAAAAATCCATTTCAATATTATGAGATCAAATTTTATGAATTCACCTGAGAAACAAGCCAATTTTGCAAATTTTGATTTGGAGAAAATCTTTTGAATGACAAAATTCCCATCTCTGAAGAGAACATTTAATACATTCTACATTGCATTTTTCCTTTCAGAAAATGAACTTACACAAGACACTTCAAGAATGCAGGATTCTTTTGATGATCATGAAGATGAGTCTGCAATTCTGGTCTTGGATCCAGACCATGTGAGTTTCATTTATTCTATTGCTTGCATTGATTAATGTTTGGTTTATGTTCTTTATCTTCATTATTGCTTTTAATAATATTTTGACTGGTCAATTCTTCAGCTTTCTTCAGGGAATGATAATATCCAGCAAAAAGTTTATTGTATAGTATATTCATCAGACACTATATTCCCTGAAATTAAACTGGAGAACTGACCAATAAAACATTCTGATAAAAGAAACAATGACAATCATAAATAACTTTTATCTCCAGTCATTGATGACACTACTTCATCTTAAAAATTTCAGATGAAAATTCCTTGATGTTCACTATACAAGCAACAGATGAAATATTACTGCAAAATTTTGAGTTAATAAAAATATGTTTTATGCAAAGACACTCTTGTGAAATTACACAAATGGGTCTTAAAATAACATTATTATATAAAATGTAATCATTGGCAAAAGTTGAAGGATTCATTTCTAAGCCATAATCCTCAACCACTTGGCTGTCATCATTCGGTTGAGCTGATATCTTACACTTTATTTTTTGTTTTGAACAAAGGAGGGATTTTCTCTTGCTTTGTTTTCTTAGAAAAGAATTTTAGTGATGCTTGTGTCATGAAAGTGAAGTGAATAGATTGTGAGTTTAGCAAAGAAAAATAATTCTTTTTCTTTAGTAGGAACATTTCAACAAAAATTCCCAAATAATTCTTTTATCTCATTTATTCTTTTAGAACACCCAAGATATATAATATACAATATATAAATAAGTATACTAGTTTGCATTGAATCATTTTAGATTTCCAATGATTTTGTTAAGGATGTTTTACTTGAACCATTGCTGCACACATTCATGAATTTGATTGAAAGAAACTACAATTGTGGATAATTATCTGTGATAATTAGATTTTATAATTGAAATAAATGATATCAAATGGAATAAATGTTATCAACCCAATTGTAGAAAGAACAAAAAAGCATAGATTAAGCAAATTGCTAAGAGATTTTGCAGTGAAATGTTGCCCATTGATGATGGCTTACTGCCAGAATTACCTTTCCTTCCTAAACAATAAAATATTGATATCCTGGTTGAAGGTTATTTAAATAAACTGAAGCATCAAATATCTTTCAAAAGTAAAATATAGATGCAGTGTAGGTGTGCTGATATTCTTAAGAGAATAAAATACTCCATCTTTTATCTGATTTATGGTGGAAAAAGTGAACATGATTCTAGATAGATTTGTATGTCTTCTCACGAAAGTATTGGCATTCACATTCATCTCTTTGCAGCCGAAAATGGTGCAGTTCCAAGCAGCTGTCAAGAATTACCTGTTGAAAATGAAAGAGAAACATGAAATGTCCATTCGAGAAGTAGTAAGTGAATTGTGAATTCCATCTTCATCCTGGTTAATACAACACCTTCTCTCATCTCCTATCTCTACCTCCACCCCTTTACCAATTCAGTCCCCAATCTGGTGGTTTTACTAATTTTTCTTTGTTTCATAAAGAACTCTATTCAAAAACTTTTAACTCAGGATCTTTTGTTGAACAAGCGTGTCCTTTTGTAGCTTTTTGCCAAATCAGGTTAGTCAAAATTAAAAACTGAATATTTTAATTATAAACTACTCATATTATTCTGCTTTGAATATTTAAATATTGTCAGGTTCTTAATGAACTGAAACAGTAAAAATTTGAAATTTATTTGGAATCTATGATTAGCATTTATTATTTAGTGTATAAATATAATATCTGATAATAATTCAAAAGATTTGTTGGATGTTCTGATCCTGATGAGAGGTGTTACTTTTAAAAGGTCACTTATAAATTTTTTGTTTTGTTTTTCCATTTTGTTGTTTCAGAAAATAATTTTATTAAAATTAAGTTTTTAGAATTTATTTTTTAGAAATTCATTGGCAACAAATATTTGTTGTTAAGTAATTGAGTGGTTGATAATGTTCATTGAACAATCAGGATTTGTTTTTGCGGGTGGGTGGGGAGTTCTTTTTTATTGAATATTGGATTTTTGTGAAAAGATAGTAGACAGTTGGGGTTCCTTATTGAATTGTTTTTGGGAGGGTGGAATGGATGGTAGGGCCTTCACTTTTGTTGAATATTTGATTTTAGGATCATAGACAATGTGATATTTTTTTATCTCATTTTCAGGAATTTTCATCTGCAAGTCCTTATCATCTGTCCCCAGTAAAAAGCCTGTATTCTCTTTTTTCTTGTCTATTAAACCTTTTTCTTGTTATTTACTTGCAGGACAAACCCCTGAAAATGAAAACAAAAGAGAAAGAGAGCCTTGGAGTTGATCTTTATGGGGTACAGCAAGAATTGGCTCGGCAGCAGATGTTGTTAGAAGCAGCACAGGACAAATATATCAAACTGAGCAATGAAAGAATGAAAAATGAGGCCGAACTTGATATGGAAAAGAATAATTTCACCAAATTATTTTCAGAATATAACAAATGCAAAAAGCAAGGTAAAAAGCTTTAACTTTCAAAGTAGTCATAACCACAGAAAATTATCAAAAATGTCAAGATTAAAAATTTGTTGATTAAAGGTATTTTTACTGTTTGTCTTTAGCCTGACTTCATTAGTTCTTTTTTATTCTGAGGATTTAATCATTTAATGTCTTTTTAGTTATCACAAAGAAGTTATCCAATAGCTATTGATTAATAAGCCGAACAAACTTTTTGGTCAATCTTATATACTTGTAAGCATTAATTATGAAAGCTGATGGTTCAATCTAATTCAACCTCTTTCTTCCTATTTTGTGTTGTTTACTTTTAAAACAGTTAACAGCAAAGTATCTCTTTGCTTGACTTTTTGCTGAGTTTCTCTCATCCTTTTTCTGTCTCAGATTATTTTCATGTGTTTATATATATATATATATATATATACACACACACATATATATATATATATATATATATATACACACACACATATATATATATATATATATATATATACACACACACATATATATATATATATATATATATATATACACACACATATATATATATATATATATATATATATATATATATATACACACACATATATATATATATATATATATATATATGATAAAATATAGTTTTAAGGTATGCTATAATTATTGGTTAAAGTGCTCAATATCAGGGATAGAGCATATATAAATATAAAGGTGGACATTGATTCAACACCTAGTGGCAACAGTCTGTTTCATGCTGAATGCAATCATCACACCATGTGCGTTGTGTTTTTGCTCAACTTTTTATATATACAAGTCAGTGATGAATTGTGGGTAGGGTAGTTGATTATATTATTTGATCCAATATCCTTGCACCACAGTTATGGTCCAAGGTTGGAACCAAGGAAGAACAACACGAAGACAAGAGTAGAATAACAAAGATATATTACAACAGAAATATAGTACAAGAAGTTGAAGGTGTTAGTAATGACTGTCCATCTGGTTTAGAGTGAATTAACATTGTCTCGACTCGTTACACCATTCATTCATTATACCTCTTGAGAGGCGCAGTATTTATAGTGTCAGGAAGACTCCATTATCATTATAGGTAAGTTCCCATAACACTTAGTTTATTATTTGTTTGGATTAATTTATTTTAGTTGTTTTTGTTTATTTATTTTCATTTATTCTTGTTTGTTTTCAGTTTTTGATTTTTAAGTAGCATAGTAAAAATTTGTATCAGCATTTTGAGATGAGTTCCCATTGTTTATTTAGTAGTTTGTTTTGGTCTGGCAAGGTAATTATAGCTATTTTTTTCTGCTGGGCAGAGTTTATAGTTTTGGGATTGGTTGTTGGCTGATGTTCTTTTCTTTATTTTCCATGATATTTTTGGTGTGATTTGTTTTTAATCTCCCAGATGTGTTTAGAAAGCTTTGTGCTGTTCGTGTATTTACTATCTGTAAAGGATGTTTTGCATACATAGTTTCTTTGTTTTCAGGGTCTGTCAGTTACTCCTATGTATATTTTTTCTTTGTTATCTGCTGATTTTTACAGTGGCTCACAATATTACATTGTTCTGCAAGCAATTGCCATTTAAGGTACATTCATTCTTTATTCTGCAGTTACACGTGTGTTTTATTTGTTCAGGTAGTTTGTTGATTTTCCTGTTTTGCTTTATTAATTGTATTTTATTATTTGTGTCATCTTAACAGTGCAGCTGTAGCTGATTTTTACTGTGTTTTTGCTGAATATCTTGTGGAGAGTGCTTGATGCAGGGAAGTGTTTGTGTATGAGTTTAATGAAAATTTTTTCTATGTTTGTTTTTATGTTTTTGTTGTACGGTGGGTTGAACCAGATGATGTTTCTCTTCCTGTTGGCTTTTTTTGTGCTGTGTGGTTTGTATGTGAGTGTTGCCATGAATCCACTATCTTTTAGGGCTGGTTCATAGTCTTCCTTAGCTTTGTTGAATATGCTTTTATTGGAAGAATTGTCAGAAAGCCTGCAGTTAATTGGTTGTGATATCTGCTTGTTTATTGATGTTGGGTGTTTAATATATGTGTGTATATACAATGGCTTATCACTGGGTTTTCTGTATGTTTTATATGTACTTTTTCTTAGGTTGAAGGTGACATCTAGAAAACCTACTTCATTTAGGTTAGTTTTTATATATATATATATATCCAAGTAAAATGAGAACAAATGAAGTATAATTTCGCTGTCCATAACAATTTAATTTAAAAGAGAGTTCAATACAGAGTAGAGCTAAATATTGTTTATTCTAAGATATTAAAACAAAATCGTTAAAAATCATTACACAATGGCAATTATGTTTTAACACTGCAAATGTGTCTCCTCAGATAATGGTAAACTACTGGCAAGTGAACAATTAATTTAATTTCAAAAACAGAATACTTCCTCTTTAATCAAGAAAAAAAACAGAATTAAAAATAGGCTTGTCAGCTTTACCATGATTGACCAATCGAATGTGATCTATGCTAAATTCAAATGCATCGAAATAAATTTTTTATTATATAGGTCATGACACAAAGTTGTCTGCATATAAATTCTAGACAATTTCATTATGGACAGATACAAATGGTTAAATTATTTTTTGTGGTGTATAAAAGTCTGGCATTCAACTTTCCTAAGAAGTAAAAGCAAAAGAGGTAGGGAGGTAATTTAACATAATGCTAACTAGTTATATGCTCAGTCAGCTTCCTGCATAAAATTTTGTAGTTGATAAATAATAGGCCCCTTTAAAAAACTAGTAAATAACTTAACCTTTTGAAAAAAAAAATTGCAGATCATAAATACAAAACTACTTTGGCAAATTAATAGGAAATTTCCTTTCTTAAGAAAGTTGAATGCCAGACTTTTATACACCTAAAAAAATAATGTAACCATTTGTATCTGTCCATAATTAAATTGTCTACAGGTTTATATGCAGACAAATTTGTGTCATGACCTATATCATAAAAAATTTTTTTGATGCATTAAATTTAGCATAAGTCACATTCAATTGGTTAATCATGATAAAGCCAACAAGCCTATTTTTAATTCTTTTTTTTTCTCGAAAAAAGAGTAAGTATTCTATTTTTGAAATTAAATTAATTGTTCAATTGCCAGTAGTTTATCATCACCCGAGGAGACAGATTTGTTGTGTCGAAACATAATTGCAATTGTGTAGCGATTTTTAACATGTTTTTGTTTTAATATCCTAGAATAAATAATATTTAGCTCTACTCTGTATTGAACCCTCTTTTAAATTAAATGTTATGGACAGTGAAATTATACTTCATTGTTTCTCATTTTACTAGGATATATATATATATTGTTACGAGGCCCTATTTTGTCCTACTTCTTTATGCTTATACTATAAAATACAAAATATAACTTAAAATGATGACTTAAATCTGTAGCTACTAGATGCCTTTTTACCATATGAAAAGCTCCCACACACCAAACCCTTTTGATTTCGTAATAATAGAATGGAACTTTCTAGAAGTCTCTAGAAACTTCTACTGGGTTCTAGAGGGTACAAAAACATATATAAACAGGAGTTTGTACGAACTATCCAGTTGCCTCCTGAACCCACAGCCATGACTATTGAGGTCAACTCAGGTCATTTTGATCGAAGAACAAAGCTTTGACCAAAAGAATCTAAGTTCCTACAGTCCTCGAAAAGAAAAGACTATAGGTAAATACTTCACTTTTTTTCTCAATATTATTGACCAAACTCTTTTATTTTATATATATGTGAATTAATCAAACTATTTTTAAGAATAAAATAATATAATTCTTTGACTAGTGACAAATTCTCATTTGTCACCTTAATCTTAACTACAGTTGATTTCCTCTCCCACTCCCTTGTATAGTTTACACATTAAGCCAGCTGCTTTCTGGGCTCTTGCACACTTAATAATTTGTTAGCATTTCCTAACTTATATTGTTTAAACCTCATCTCTATTGTTCTAAAATATATTATATGTAAAATAAAATCCGCTTTTCGTTATTAGATGTAATCTCTTTTCTTCAACCTTCATTTCTATGAATCTGGTTCTTCTCATTTTGTGCTGTGCCAGCTGTAACTATATATATATATATATATATATATATATATATATATATATATATATGAATGAAGAAATATAGTTTTAAGGTATGCTATATTTCTGGGATAAAGTGCTCAATATCAAAGATAGAGCATATATAAATATAAAAGTGAATATTGAATCAACACTCAGAGGTGACAGACTGTTTTATGCTATATATATATATATATATATATATATATATATATATAAACACACTTTCAGGAAACGTACTTTCTCTGCAAATCTGAGACTACCTGAAACCTACTACATCTGAGAAAAAAAAGTTTCACTTCTCATTATTTTTACCTCCGATTCATTGCATTTCTTTGTTTGGACTTTCTTTCATCTGAACATTCTCTGTCAAAATGCCCACTGACAAAGAATTCAATATTTTGTTTTTTATAATCTTTTCAATCTTGTTTTTTATCCTATGAATTTCTTAAAGACATTCATCTTTAGATGCAACTTTACATCTTCACCCCATCATAAAAGAACTCTATTTTACACACATTTGAACATATTTTGGTATATGTCAAATGTGATCTCTTTTCAGATTGCTTTCTTATTGTGGCTGGATGTTTGAATGATGAAGACATCAAGTTGCAAATAAATACAAGATCAATTCTGTAAACCTTAATTTATTGTCTCTCTCTCTCTTAACTCTGTCCTAATGTTGAGATATCAAATTGTTGTAAAACAAGTTGATTAAAACTTTTCTTGTGTGTTTTTATTTTTCTCAGTGGCTCAGCTGCAAAACGAAATTGAAAATTTGGGGCTTCGTAGGTTTTACATGAGGGACACCAAAGATGATTTAGGAGGGGACATCAAACTTTTGAAAAGAGCGGCAGATAAAGCAGAAAATGATGTCTTGCAAGCACAAGTGGAGAAGAAGAAACAGGTATTTCATCTTTTTATGGTTTAATTTGAAATATTTGAAAGATTCTTGAGAATGTTAATATATGTCTTTCTTCAAAGGTAAATTCCTGTTTTGAATTTTTTTGATTCAATCTTTCAATTGTAAATCAGCATTTACATTTCAGCTGATTCACTTGCTTTTCTACAAGTTAAAATCATTCTTTTTCGCATTGAAGGCAATTAGATATTATTATGTTTTGCATTCAAACTATTTTAATTATATAGAAATCAGCAGTTTTTACTCCCAGCCTTTTTATTTCTTATTTTTAAATCAATTTTATTTAAGATTTCATTCCCTTCAGTCAAAGATAAGCTTTAATATATTTAATTTGGTAAAAGTATTTTTTATTCCTATGAGATTGACAAAAAATCATTGAAATGATTGCAGAATAAAACTCCTTGAAAATGAATGAAGAATAAGTAAATCTTTGAAATTGTCTTTAATATTATTGCAGGATTTATTTGTTGATCGTCTTGTGGAAAAAGTTGAGAAGCTTCAAGATGACATCGCCATGTTCAATGCCCAATACAAATTGCAAGTATTGGAAACAAAAAATGCCAAGAATCTTTTGCATGAAGCAGAACTTCAGTTGATGGTAAGAAATATTCTTCCAAATCTTGGTGAATTTAACCTGGGATTGTGAATTTGACAGATAATCTCACTGTTCAAAGTTTCATTTTAGATAGCATATTGTATAGTATTATCATCATCAACAGCAATTGCAAGTTCCTCTGCTGGGCAAATACTTCTTCCAACTGACGACCATAACTTTCCCTATTTTCTGCAGTATGTTATCAGCAGACTCCTCTATCTCATTTTGCCATCTGTCTGATCATTCTAATGTTTTTTTAATCCACTGAGCATCATTCAACCAATATTTTGTTCTGTCTATTACCCTCTCTTTTTGCTGTGTCCCACCTACCTTTATTTTGTTTTAATCATTTATGTTGAGCTCTTTCTATCTCTTAGGGTTTTCCTTAACATTTATCTTTCCATTAAGCTTTGTGTCTTTCTGAATTTGTTAATTTCCTTGTTTTACACCTGTACTTTGATGTTATACATTCATTATACACTTTACTTTTCAGCATATTGTTAAGATGCTTTCCCTAATATTTCTATTTTCACCACCTGCTTTTCAGCTGATAATTATACATTTAATTTTCATGATTTTCTTTGATTTTATCATCTAATCTAAATAGCTGTATTCCTAGACCTCTTCTAGGTCTTCATCCTCCATTCTTAGTATCATTTTGAAGATGTTACAATTGAACATGACATTTGTTTTATTTCTCTTCACCTTCAAACCTACAATGAGACTTTCTCCATTCAGATCATTTAGCAATTCTTGTAATTCATCCAATGATCCAGATATTAGTAAAATATTGTCAGTAAATCATACACAGTTCAAATTTTCTCTGTCTGTATTGATTTTATTCATTCCTAGTTAATTTTCCTGAAGATATTTTCAAGGCATACAGTAAGTATTTTTGATAAGATTGTATCCCTTTGTCTCACTCCTTTTCCTACTCTGTACTCATAAAATTTGAAAAAATGTTCTAAATTGAATACCTTTTCAAAGTCAACAAAAGTTGGATAAAAAAGTTTGTTATATTAAGTTATTTTTTTCAATCAGTCTATTGTTTTGTAAACATTGCTGAAAGCTGTCACTGCTACTTTTAAACTTATAAATGTGAATTAAATATATATAATAATATAGATATGTATATTGCAACATTTTGTGTAATGTCACTGAGTCAAAAAATGCAAATTTATATATTTATTAAAATATGTATGTCTGATATGATTCTTTCCTGTGCAAAAAAAAAAGTAAAAATGTGTTGCATTTTCATGATCTTTGTTCCTTTTTATCATCTTTCTATGTAAATAGGTTGGAACAGAAAATCATGAATGTGACTGTGAATATAACATAAAAATATTTTTTTTCATCTCGGATCCACCGACATTGTTATTTTCTCTTCAGTTACATAATTGCATTGAGCTGGAGGCTCTGAGTTGTCCGGGTTGACTAGTGTCACTATCACAGAATGAAACCTTCAGAGGCATACGGCATGAATAACAATTCTTGCAAAACACATTTGAGAAGTCTATGGTTGGCTCTTCATGCTGTTCTTTAATTTGTATTTTTTTATTGTGCATTGTCAGAGAAAATTTTCCTCAAATTGATTGCTGAGAATTTGTTCTCTTGTTCAGACAGGTGCAAAGTTTAGGACAAAATGAGTTGATTAAATCTTAAGAGGCTCTTCTTTCCTTTGTCATTAATTTTTATTTATGTTGATTTATTTCTTCTTTACCAATGGTTTTTCCTCACTCAGAATTAATCAGTTTTTCTTTCTGTTGAAAACATCTGATTTTTGGTTAGACTTCCACTGTCTCTTGTCCATTTGTATTCATTTCTTAATATTTAACTATTATCTGCTAAGTGACTTGATGTTGTTCAAATGTTTTGCAAGTATAAATAATTAATTTTATTCAAGTTACTTTTTTTAACTTTGATCAGCAAACTTTGAACTTGTATAATTTTGCAAAAAAGGTGCTAAATGTTAAGTTCAATTGACACTGCAGTTTCTTGTAAAGAAACTTACAAGTGTATGGTGTCAAAAGTGACAATCTTCACCTAAAAATCAGTTCCTTACTTAATGAAAAAAATGCATCTTTTATACCTTTGAGTATAAAGTTGGATCCACATATGATAACATCTTAATAAAACATTGTATTCAATTTTGACTTATCACACTAACTTTTACAAGAGACATCATAAATTTATGTTGTGTAGCAGTTTGAATGGCCTCAATTCAATCCGTACATTTTTTACTCTACAAATGTGTTAGCAAACAAAAAGCAAACAAGAGAAACAATACAAAAACTGTTTTTATAATTACAAACAATTTTCATTTTACTGTATGACATACAAAACAATCAAGTGTGTGATTTTTATATAGTAAGTGTTGTAATTAATAGCAGGAGTTATTTATTGTTAACTGGAAATTCTTAAAGCCTTTTAAGAGAATATTTTTATCTAAACTCGCAGAAAAGATTTCAGTTCATGAAATAAAGTTCAGTTGCAATGAAAGAAATGTTCAAAGTTGCTTTTTGAATAAAATGTTTGTTTGGCAAACTGTATGTTCTTTGAGTAGAATTCTTGTTGTCTTGATAAAAATCATAGCTGTTAAAATTGAAGTGTAGTTTGTTGATGAGTAAGTGAATTCGAAGTTTAGGATTATGTTAGGAAATCTGTCTTAGAAACTTCAAAGATTTGAACAGCATGAATGTTTGGCGAATTGTTTGATGCCACAAAACTCACTGTTCTTCTGCTTGTAGTTGAAGGAGTGAATAAGATGAGTTAAGAGATGTGCAATATTTGTATGTATGTGTGTGCATTTGTCATAGTGTCTTCATAGCGTTTTCCTTTAAAGGGACAAACATGATTTCTCCATAGCTACATCTTGTATATGAGAGAGGGCAAAAACAAGGAAGAATTGAAGATGTTGCTAAATATTTATAATGTTGTATGCCACATGATAAGCATGAAACACATAGACAGATTTTTGGCAGTAAATCAATTTTAACAGTGTGGACGTAGTGGAAAACATAATATTAGTAGAATGAAGCAAAAAAATAAATGTTTGTGCCTTTCAAGAAAATATTGCTGTTTCTGTTCAAGCTTGTTACTCAATCTGTGATTGGTTGAAGTGCTTACAAATTTTATTGAACTTTTGCTTGTTAACAGTCAATCAATTTGGAGAAACGCGAACTGCAACAATATTGGAGAAACAGCTTAATTGGGATGAAAAGACGAGATGAAGCATACATGTCTACACTCAGTGCACTCAGGTAAGATTGTCTGATGAGGGTTGCTTGTCTTCATTGTTTGTTGAATTGATATTCATCATAATTCAATAAAAAGAATCTTGAAAATAAAATATCTATCATCACAAATACTTGAAAATAGGTGAAACAAAAAAGTGCTAGTGACCATTTTGGTGTTCAGCAAGTTACTTTTACATGAAAATAAGAAATAAATCAATCATCATCATCATCATCATCATCATTCCCTTGACTTTTGTAATGATAGGGAGGATCTGAATGCAGAAGCGACACTGAATCTCCTTCACAATGGTCTATCAATGGCAGCCATCTGGTATAGTCATACCTGTCCATTGTTTGATATTGTCCCACCATTTTTTGCATTGGCATCCTCTCCTATGCCCACCTCCAATGGTGCCTTGTATGATGATTTTGCACAGGCTGTTGTGCCTTGTAATGTGTGCAGACCACATTATTTTTCTCCATTTAAGAGTGACAAGAAGAGGTTCCTGGTGGCCGACAAAACTTTCAACCCTTTTCTACACAGACTCATTGGTTTTATGTTCCCATTAGAGGATGTCAAAGAGTTTTCTCCTGCATTTGTTCTCAAACACTTGGATCCTTCTCTCTGTTTCTGCCAACAGTGTCCACATTTTACATCCATATAGGAGAATGGAGACTATCAACGATTTGTACAGCCTGTACTTCATTTGAAAGCTGATTTTGCTCCTCCATATTCTTGCCAATTTGGTTATCACTACCATGGTTGTGGCAATCCGAGTTTTAGGTACCATCTTTAGACAAGATTGCTCCTAAGTATTTAAAACTGGACTCTTCCTCCAGTGAATTCCCTTTTATGGTAATGTTGACACAAGTGTTACTGTTTGTGCTATTGACCATTACTTTGGATTTCTCAGAGCTGACTTCCATTTCATATGCTCCTGCTCTTTCAAAAAGTTTGTTGGTCAAGTCCTGGAGCTCATTGTTACAACTGTTATGAGGTCAATGTCATCTATAAAACATAAATTACAGACAGGTCTGCCACTGATAGTGATTGAAGGATCATGGTCGTTCAAGGTTTCTTGCATGATTCTCTCTAGGAATAGGTTGAACAATGTGGGTGAAAGTACATATCCCTGTTCACACCGACAGTTGCCTGGAAGAATCTTCCCATTTGTTTCCCCAGAAGAGCTACACTAGTGGCATCTTTATATAGGGCCTGGATGACTTGGATAATTTTGTTATCAACATTGTATTCCCTAAGGATTTGCCAAAGAAATATGAACCCCAAATCACAAATCAATGCAATAATAAAACTGTTTCAAAAGCTAATAACAATTTTGAATAACTTATCATTTATGAAATTTGTTTATTAATTTGTGGTTAATTATAAAATACTTAAAAATAACAATTTGTTAAAAAGTGTGAATAAATAAATGTTAAGGTTTTGTTTATTTAGAAGTGAATCTAGAAACGACTGCCAGAAATAACTGTCATGGACTGTTGGGATTCATTTTTTCTAATTCAGAAAAATTTATATTATCCTTGTATTTTTTGTCCAATCAGAGTAGTTTCTACTCTTTTAAATTTAGATTTGTAGCTTGTTTGATCCACCTCCCAAGAGTATATATATATTGGTAGTGGAACAAAAGGGAGTGATAAGTCATAAGGGATGAGACCAGCAAGATTAGATGTTGGCGGGCAGAAGGGAATGATTTATCATACAGGAGGGACAAAGCTGGCTGATTGTAGTGGAAGTGAGTGATATGTCTGACAGAAAAGACTTTGATGTCACATGTGAACACAAAAAAAAAAAATTATTATTAAACCTCTTAAAGACTCTCATGGGAAAAATATGTAGTTTTTTTTCATTTATCTATTAAGTGGGTGCAACTTTTTTTCTGACAGTAATTTCTTTTTTTCCACAGTTTTTATATAACCTTCTCAAAGTTTTTTTTTCTTTCATGATTTGAAAAAAACTGTATTTTAAATCTTGTTTAGAGCTAATTATTTCTATAATTTTATGTTATCTTGCTATGTTCATAATGAGGTGAATGAGAGCAAATTTTAGTGCAAGCCATTTTGTAAAATTTTTACTTTATTATATTGTTTTATATTTGTTTCATAAATCTTTGTAACTTTCAAATTTCGCATAGTTTTTTATTTCAGATATGTGGTTAAGGAACAACAGGAGTTGCAGAATATAAATAATTAACAAGCTTTATTTTCAAGGTCTATACACATTGGTTTCCTTACCAGAAATCCTCTCACTTCCTCATGAAGATCCCTTTTTTCCTTTCTGTCCCTTAGACCATATGTTACTTCTTTTTTTTTTTAGTGGGGGCATTAGGTGGCGGGGGACATTGATTGTATCTACAAGTCCTGTTGTTTGAGTTCAATCACCAGTCTTCCTGGTCTTGTTTTTTGAGAGTACTCTGGACTAAGTGTTCTTTGGTTCAGTGATGAAGATGGTATGTGTGTCTGTGTGGACACCTGTATATTTGTTGTCACTGACACACTTTGATCTATCCATCGGAATCAAATGGCACCTATTTCATCTTATAGTCCCATTAGGCCATTTGACTATATAAGATCATGGTGCTGTTTTGTTTGCCACAGTACTAGTGATTTGACATAAGTCAACAACACTTGTTTCCCTGGTAAGAGGCTGCTGATATCAGATGCTTGGTGACACTGGTTGTAGTTAATTTAATCAGTGATCTTTCACTGTTTTTCTTTGATTTGACAGTAGCACCATCTGGTAGTGCTGGGTCTAGTTGCAATGGATGAGTTGGTACTGTAGTGTGCAACCTGCACCCCATCAGCAACAGCTGGGCTAAATCCATTCTGAAGTGGTGTTGATCTGTATGCCAGCAAGGCAAGCTATGTATTTGTTGCTTAGTCAGAAGGTTTTTGGTTGTCTGGACTGCCCATTCATCTTCATTGCTTTGTGGATACCTAGGACTGCTGGTTACATACTGAAATCCATATTCTGAGGCAAAAGCAGAAAATGTACTGCATGCAAATTGTGGACCATTGTCAGTTATCAAGGTCTCTGGCAATTCATTGTGCAAAAATGTTGATTTCAGATAAGCTGTCACATCTGAAGCTTTTGAGAGTGAGGTTCTCTATTTCTATGAACTATGAAAGTCATAGTCCACTACTAACAAATACCTTTTGCCTTTTATGGGGAAAATGTCCACTTCTAGTCTCTGCTAGAGTCTATCTGGCAGTTATGTTTGAACAGCATGGTTAGTGTGCTCTTTTATACATGTTCTGCATTTCAGCACTAATTCATTTAGCTGCCGGCTTAATCCTGGCCACCGCACACTCTGATGTGCATGCTCCCTGCATTTTACTATACCCTGGTGACCTTCATGGAGTCTCTCTAGTATTGATCGAATGACTAATCTTGTACTCTTAAGCAAGAGCCCATTCTGTACATTTAGGAATGCATATACTCTGTCCAGTACATAACACTCCCAAACATGTGCTGTATTCAGGCCGTCCATCCAGGCACATCTACATAACTGTGGACCATATTTTGTCAGTTCTAAGTTGTTGATGTAAATTTTCCAGGTAGGGGACACTTGTTGTTAGTTTCTTTGTTATTTGATCCACATAAATGTTAATGCTCTCCACAGACTCTGTGTCAGCATGTATTGTGTTTTCTTTTACTGGTGCTTGTGACAGTGCATCAGCTGTAACAAGGCTTTTTCCTGCGTGATGAAATATACTATATGAATATCTCATCAGTCTCATCCGAAAGTTTTATATTCTTAGGGATAAGACATCCAAAGTTTGTGTCCTTAGGAGGCTCACCAGTGGCTTGTAGTCTGTCTCGAGCAGGAAATGTTAGCCAATAATAAAATCTCAAAACCTTTCACAGGCCCATGTCAAAACTAGTGACTCTTTTCTATCTGAGTGTACCCCTTTGTTCAACTGAAGAGAATGACCTGGAGTTGTAAACAACAGGCCTCCACTCTTCACTCCACTTTTGCAAAAAGACTGCTCCCAGACCAAAGCTGGGTGCATCTGCTGATACTTTAATCTCTTTGTCTGGATTGTAAAGAGCTAACGCTAGTGTATTTACCAAATCTTCCTTCAATGTATTGAAAGCTTTAGCCTGATCTTCACCCCAGTATCAGTGATTTCTTTTGGAAAGCAAGTCTTGTAAAGCTTTGTCCTTTTCAATTAGCTGGGGTATGAATTTTCACAATTGGTTCACCATCCACAGAAAGCTTCAAAGTGTACACTTATAGCTCCCTACATTTTTCTTATGGAAGCCATAATTGCTTCACCTGAAATAATATGGCCATGGAACTTTACTTCACCTTTTGAGAATTTACACTTATTCATGTTGAGTGTGATTTCAACCTTATCCAGTTTCCACAAGACTGCATGTAGATGAGAGTCATGTTCTTCTTCAGAGTGTCCCCATATCATTTATATGGCAAACCACACCTTCCAAACTTTTGGTAACCTCCATAGCCATTCTGGAAGTGCTGTGGTGTTGACGCTATCCCAAATGATAGCCTTTAAAGTACATTATCCTGAAAGGTGTGATAAAAGTGGTCAGTTTAGCTGACTCTTTTGCTAGTAGAATTTGCCAGAAACCCATATCTTTGCACCAGTGAGTGATCCAAGAGTTTGTTCTACTAATGGTAGAATGTATTTTCTCGGCATACTGACTTGTTCAGCTGTGTGAGGTCAACACATATATGAGAGTTTCTTGACTTCTTCATCACCACTACCATTCTAGCACACTATTCAGTCTCATCCTCCATATGGCTAATAACACCTATCTGCTCCATAGGCTGCAGTTCATTTTTTACTTTGTGTAACAAAGGAAGGGGTACTTTGTGGTGTTTTGAGTGAAAATGGTTTTGCATTGGGTTTGAATCTAATAGCATAAGGTTTCTGCACCCAACCAAGACCACTACTCAGTTTTGTGTATTGCTTTTTTAGTATGTTTAGGTCAATGCAGGACTTGTTCCAGCTTGGTGATGCAGGTCTGCCTAAAAGAGCTGTATATAGATTTTTAATCACATAGGCTTGTTCTTGTGTCCTCTTCCTTCCTTTTGGTAGTACAATATTCAAACCCCCTCAAACATCCAGTGGAATACATCCTGGGGTCATATATTGCTTGCATTTCTTTGCAAGTTTTGGGGCATTATTTCTATAAATCTAGTTGAACACTTTGTGTGAGATAACAGTCACATTGGCACTTGTGTCAATCTTAAATCTTACTCTTCTGCCAGCCACTTTAAGGTCAACTATCCATGGGTCTCCACCCACTGATATTGCTCCCAGGAAAACTCTGCTGTCATCCTCTGTTATCTCATGGACAGCTGTTGATGTACACACATGCTTGTAGTGTCCTTTTTTACTACATGTATGAGATGTCACGTCTTTGGCAGGGCATTGTGTTTTTGGGTGGTAAGGGCTATTTCCACACTTATAACATCTATTCTGACTTTTATTTTTAATTTTGTCTCTTTTTTGTGGTGGTTTCACTTCTCATATTATTCTGTCCACAGGGCTTGTCTCAGTAGGGTTCTCTGACCTCAGATTGCACTATTGCTGCTTGACAGTTTCATTCTGTTGGGCCATTTCAACTGCTTTTTCCATCATGAGATGAAAAATTGTCTAATTGCATTCTTTCAGACAAATGTGAGCTTTAAAGCCTGGCAACCAAATGATCTCTAAGTTCATTTTTAAAACCCCATAGTTACAATGTTTGGCCAACATATATAGAGCTGTCACAAAAGAATCCATATACTCGTTGGGTCCTTGTTGCCTCCTATTAAAAACTGCTCGTTCATAAATTATATTTCTTTCCAATAAAAAATGCATGAAAACCCTCTTTAATGGCATCATAGTCATTTATTTCCTGTTCAGACAATTTTAACTTTTGCAGGATATTGTCAGCCTGATGTCTTATACAATAAATTAAGGTATTTACCTGGTTTGCTTGTGTAATAGTATGTACATTATTTGCCAGAATCTTTCAAAATGACGGATTCATTTTTCCCATTCAAGTAGCTTTCAAAAATTAAATGATTCCTGAGGTTGAATAGTGAAAGACACACATGCTTGTTGTTGAGTAGGGACAGCCAGGTTTCTTTTTCTCAATTCACCATCTTTTTCTTTTCAAACTTCTTCCCATTTTTTTTCAATGTCTCAAACAGGGTAGGGATACTACAGTCTCCTCACTGAAACCACTTCTGACACATTGTTGTGTTTTTCTATTTCAGATATGTTGGTAAGGAACAACAGAAGTTCATGTTGAATAGGAAGAATAATTAACAAGTTTTATTTTCAAAGTCTATACATATTGGTTCCCTCACTGGAAATCCTCTCCCTCCCTCATGAAGAGTCCCTTTTTCCTTTGTGTCTTCTCAGGGTTATTCACCTTAGACTACTATGCTAAGGTATTACCACAGTTTTGAGTCTTGTTTGTTACTTTATGCACTGTTTTTTTTATATTCGGGACAAGAGGTGTGATGTTCTCTCTTCTCCCATTGCCTCCCAAGATAAAAAAATTCTTTTACATTTTAAGAAACAATGATCGTGATTGGTAATTTTAAATATCAAATCAAATCTGTATTGAAAAAAAGTGTCATAAAAATAGAAAATATATTGAAATATTAGGTGCAATAGTACTAAAAGCAAAAAAGTAATATTAGATGAAGAAAACCGAAAAACAAACAATATGGAAGATGATCTGAATGGGATTGGAGATCAATTTCAGAGGCTTAAATATTTATTGATTGGTGAAATTTTTGTATTTTATAAAGACTGCAGGAAAATACTGATTGGATAGAAACTTGAAATCACTTGATCAGAAGCCAATAAAATCAATTTAAAACCTGACATTGTCACCAAAGGGACTGGTATATGTGTTCCCAGGCTTAGAGACTTTGCTACATAGTATTAATAGGGTTAAAATTATGGGAATAATTTTTAATATTTTGTAAAAATATAAAAATAGACATTTATCACATGTACATACATATGTTTAGCTGTAATTTCTGCAAGTCTGTTACTGTGTGACTCTTTAGAGGTAAGGAAACTACTAAGTATTCTTTAGTTCCTGCTGATCAAAAGAAGCAGTGCAATAATTATATGCTCCTACTACTAATCTGAAATTTTCCTCTAAGACATTGTGTATTGCCTTTTATCATTTTGAGTTTGTTTCAAATTGTTTCTGTTTGAAAAGCATTTGCCTTGTTTGTGTATTTCTTTGAAATATATTTTGTTTATCTGTTTCCCTTTTGAGAGATAGATTTGTTATTAATGTTTCCAAGTGTATTTCCTAAATAAAAGGATAACATCAAAATATGAAGCATGGACGTTTTTCATTGAGACCAGATGCCAGTTACAGACACACCTTTTGAAACTGCTAAGAAAGAAGTTACTACAGTAAAACCAGACTTCTTTACAGGCTGCAAATACAACAATGGCAATTTGAATGTTGCCAAAAGGGGAATCCAGTCATTACGGTCGAATGTCTATGTTTTTGACTATTTTAATGCGTTAATGTCTGTCATCTACAACACACATGAATAACTACATTTTATCCATGGTTGCTGGTAACCTTTGTTTATTTTGGAATCTTTTTGTTCAGGCAATTAGAAGAAGATGATCTGACACTTGATACTGAGATCATTGGCTACAAGAAAAGCATTTTGAGTGAACAAGAGCAGAACGAGAAATTAACAAACATTTATAACAAAAACAAAAAAGATGCAGACATTGTGAAGGAAATGTTGAAGCAATGTAGAAATAAACATGAAACACTGAAGACTCGTTTCTCTACACATTCACGTCTATTACATGAAACTGAAAAAGACCTTAACAAAACGAATACGGTCAGTATTCATTCAGATTCATTGCTTCCAACAATATGTTGTTTTTCATATTCTTTCAATTAATAATTTTTATTTACTTGTTAATATTCCTGGGTGGGTGCTGCAAATCAAAATTTTTCATAATTGTTGGTAAAATGTAATAATCTTTTGAATGAAACAAAACAGTGAATATTTGATAATTTATTTGTGAAAAAAATTTGTTTTTTGAACTGTCAGACTTGAGATATTGATGAAAGTCAAAGAGAGAAAAAAACAGAAAGCTCAGCAAGAATACAATGTTTGAAAACTTCTGATTTGTAGCTGAAGCACCAGGCCAAATGTGTCAGCAGTATTCAATGCATAGATAAATGGTAGACTTAAAAGTGTAAGATAGATTCTGGTGAGGAAAATTGTCTAGAATGATAAAGTGAACCAATTTTCCTAGCAGCAGACTGAGCAATTGATTCAATAGAATCTTTCCACTTCATGTCAGCCCAAGAAGGCAGAATGGAGGTCAGCACAATGGAAAATCTGATGGAAGACATAGTTCACTATGATGACTAAAAGATAGTAGTTTTGTTTTGTAGGCATTGAAATTTACAAGTCATTTCTTGCCCCAGTTAAAAAGTGAGTGAGAATCATTTTCAAGATCAGCTGCCAGTTTTACTTTTTATCATAAGTCTCAGACTTATTATTAAGACAGGAGTAAATGCTTGTGTTATCAGTATAAATACCGAATAACATATTGGTAAAATTTGAAATAATTTAAGTGTAACCTTTTCAATTAGTTTGTTTACCAATTTCTGCTTCAATATTAAATGTATGATAACTTTGATATTATGTTGTCTTGGCTATCAACAAAACAAAATTTCAGTGAGAATCAAATTTTCTTTTGATAGTTTGTGAAACCAGAATGATAGTCAGTTACAGATCTCTTTGATAAGTCTCATCAATTGATATTTTTTCTTTTATTCAAATTTAATTGAATCAAACCCAAATTGAAAACGATTTTGAAATTCAATATCTGTCTATATTTCTGAGATGAGGTATTATGTACACTATTTACATTATTCGGACTATTGTCCTCAACTTTGTCACCATATTTATTACAACATTTTGGCCGTTGTACACTCCGGCCTTTTTCAGGTGGTTGGAATGTTGAACTGAACCCTTTATTTCACTCACTAGACTGTTCTAGTTCCACATGCCATATCTAATGGATGGCAGTTATCAGTTATCTCCTGCTTAATTCCCTCTCCAAGTTCTCCACTGCCTTAACCAGGTATTGAACTCACATACTTTGGGTCCTGTCACTGGATCTAACTAATGCCTTTATCCACTGTGCCATGGCACAGTGGATAAAGGTGTTAGTGACAGGACCCAAAGAGTGTGAGTTCAATACCTGGTTAAAGTGGTGGAGAACTTGGAGAGGGAATTAAGCAGGAGATAACTGATAACTGCCATCCATTAGATATGGCACGTGAAACTAGAACAGTCTACTCATTGCACAAAATAAAGAGTTCAGTTCGACATTCCAACCACCTGAAGAAGGTCTGAGTGTACAATGGCTGAAACATTGTAATAAATATGGCAACAAAGATGAGGACATTAGTCTGAATAATGTAAATAGTGTGGTTTTGAAATTCTTCATCTATTTAACCATGTGATGTGATATTTCAGTACTTGATGATTTTTAACAAATGTGTCATTAGAATTTCCAGTGAGAATTTGTTTTTGCTTTCAGGAAAAAAATTATTTGTCTGATTCTCTGGAAGAAATGAAGAAAATGACTCATAAAGAAAAAGTGAAAATGAAACAATTGGAGAATGCAATCATGGAAAAAATCCATTCCCAATTGATGTTTGAAAAATCTTCACAATACACAAACAAACTGACAGACAAAACCAAAGAAATCAGTCAACAATTGGTGAGTTGCATTTCCTCATGTTTCTTTTTTTAGTGTTTCATTGTTGCAACATTAATTTTTCTTCCTTTCAGTGATTCAGTAGATTACTTCTGTGTAAATGGATTGGTTTTCAGATCAAAGAATTTAGGATCGTTTAAATTTTCCCTCAAAAAGTATGAAGAATTAACCAGAATAAATTCATGTTGTCTCATGAAAAAAGAAATTTATATGACTGTCAATGCAATCATTGATCCTCCTTGGATTAGGATTTTGTATTAACAGATCCAGTGTCTAAAACCATTTCCATTCACAGGTTTCATAGAGGAGATCAGAATAAGAGGGAGGACATTTTATGGTTTTTCTTCTCTCAGGTGTGATTGATTAAAACTTTGCAAAGCTAAAGTATGATATGTTTAATTTTAATATTTGTGGGTTTTTTTTCTTATTTTTTTTGTAAATTTAAAAGAAAGACAATAAAAAATCAGGGAAATAAAAGTTTTAAAAATTAAACTTTAAAATAAATTTTACTAAATTGTTTGTGCATTAGTAGGAATAAAGTATTCTATTTTAAGAACAATATTGGACTATATATATATATATATATATATATATATATATATATATATATATATATATATATATATAAATAGCTGTCAACTCAATAAATGAGTATGACTGTCACTGACAAATTTGATAAATGCTTTTGGTTCACATGAAAATGACACTGGCTCTTGAAGTCTGCAAGTGACTTGTTATGCTTATTGTAGATGTGGGAAACTAAGTTGCCTGGCTTGTTTTGTAAAGTTTTTTCAGCTTGCTTGTAGGTTTTAATGTGAATGGTAAGATCAGAGTGGTTTCTGCAGGTTTTTGAACACATCTCAAATGTTAAGTTTTCTCTGTTCTAGCATAGTTTGTAAATTGTCTGCCAATATAATTGTTCTTGGAGCGACATACTGTGCCACATACCAATATAACTGTTCTTGGCGTGACATACTCTGCCACATACATCACATGTAAATTGATTCATTGCTGAATCAATGATTCTTCCTTTACTAACTATATGATTGACATTTGCCCAACTCATTGCATGTTCTTGGAAGATCTTCACGGCTTCATGAATTATATTGATCACAAGCAGCAGTTTCTCATTCTGCATCATCTATATGACAGGTTACAAGAGACTTTTTTAAACAATCCTTGAACTGCTTCTTTGGTTTATACTGTGGTTGAGAGCTCTAGAGTGACTTGGCATAATGCATTTGTTTGGGTATTCTGTTCTAATCAAGACAAATTACATTGCTTGCCAAGTGAAGCCTGCAGCAATGAATGTGCACTTTGATTCTGATTGTATTAACCTTTTTAAGGACCACAATGTCTGTTGAATGAGATATCCAGTTGATACCAAGAATCAATCTTAAACATCATTGGTGGAATTTTTCCAGAGTGTCTCAGTGTCTGTGGCACACAACTCATGTCTCATAAAAGTATAGCAGTCATGTCAGCACACAGGTAATGTAGACTGCCATCTTTATGCACTTCTTAAGTCCTTCTTAGACTAGACTTGATCATATACAGCTGCAAAAGCATCAATTGCCTCTGCACACAAGCATAGACTTCATTGTCGAGTTTGTAGTGTTTATTTATATTGCTCCTAAGGTTTGGGAATTTGTCTGTCACCTTC
Organism: Acanthosepion lycidas; assembly: GCA_963932145.1. Taxonomy (NCBI): domain Eukaryota; kingdom Metazoa; phylum Mollusca; class Cephalopoda; order Sepiida; family Sepiidae; genus Acanthosepion; species Acanthosepion lycidas. Next base: position 1,182,292 of record OZ010596.1, read on the forward strand.
AGTTTGTGGTCATCCACAAATATTGATGGTTCAATGTAAGAGGAACTTGGAGCTGACCACTGCCTTGCCAAAACTGATAATGAGGCCAAAAGCTTTGTAGGAATGTAAAAAGTATCCATCAAAGCCTAAATTTCCTCTTCAGCTCGGGTGACCAAGTTACAGTCATCAGCTTATAGAAGATCTCAGACAAGATCTTGGAATATCTTAGATTTAGCAGAGAAGTGTCAGATGTTGCATAATTTACCAGTTGTATGATATTAATTATATTGGGTTAGAACTTTTAATAAAAATATATATAAAGTTGTGTGGTAACTTTGTTTCCAACCCAATCTATACTCTGGTCATGGTCCTTAAAGGCATGGAAAACAACAAGAGAAAAGAACATGGAGAACAATGTAGAAGGCTACATGGTTACCTTGCGTGACATTATTTCTTATCTTGATGGGGTCTGAAATTAAATCACCAATGTTAACAAAAATCATCATGAAATGACTGCATGATATCTATGAAATGGCAAGTATAGCCTAAGCATCTCAAGATCTTCCACAAATGTTCTCTGTTTACAGTATCTTGTTAAAATCTATGGAAACCTGAAAAAGGCTTTGTTGTACATACGGCTTTCTTTGGATTTGTCACACTATGAAAATTATCTACATCATTCCCCTATCAGGCTGGAAAATAAATTGTAACTTTGGCAATATAGTATCGACAATGTGAGCATTCAATCGAGACAGTAAAATAAACATTAGAATATTACCTGCTGGCAAAAGTAAAGCTATACCATAATAATGCTCAATTAGCTCTGTTATACATTTGCCTTTTATTCAACATCACCTCTGCTGGGTGGGTCACGTCCAATATGTGTTCCACACAACTCTCACATATCATCCTGTTTGGAGAACTTGACAGTGGCAAAAGGCTATGCAGAAGTCCAAAATGCTGCTTCAAGGATCAGTTGAAAACATCCCTAACACAGGTCAACATCGACCCTGAGACCTGGGAAACCATTGTTGCAAATTGGCCTTCCTAGCATATGACCATGATGATTGGATGTGTGTGGGTGCCACCACTGATGACAACATTTGCCTTTGTTCAATGGTATTATGATCACATCTTTCCAGTCCTTTCGAACTCTTCCAGCAATTCAGGTGTTCAGGATGATTCCATGTATGTTATCAACCAAATGATTGCCACCATACTGAAAAATTTCAGCAAAGATGCTCTCCTTTCTGGTAGCCTTCCCCATGTTCAACTTGCTAATAGATGCTTTTACTTCTGCCACGTTAGGTGTATCATTCATAGATTCCATGATGGCTCTTTGATGAAAGTGTTTAAGAGCAGATTGGTCCACATAACTATCTCTGTTGTGTATATTTGTAAAGTGTTCTTTCTATCTCTTATTGATTTCCACTATGCTAGTAAGGAGCTTTGTGCCATCTTTTGATCTTTATCAAATCATTACTGAGGCTGTTCTTTAGCCAAATGCCTGCTTCATAATGTTCTACAACTCTTTACTATTCTCTCTGTGACAGCCTGCATTTCTGCAGCTAAGTCAGAGCACCAAGTGTCTTCACTTTCGCCACTTTGTTTTATCAATATATAAAATAAACATTTATTAGAATTTAAAGATTTATTTGCTGAATGATGACAACATTTATGTGTGCAGTTAGGCTAAAAGCTGATTTGTTCTGCACAGTGTAAATGAAAGGCTGCTACTTGTATGAGATGTGAATTTCAAAGTCTCATTAATAATCTTGTGGGTTTGAAGCATTAAAATGGATTGTAAATTTAATTTGACAGAGAGAAAATTTAATACCTTAAGAGCTTCACTTATGCACAATTGTCCTTGGTAAAGGTATGAATCATCCTCTTCTTCCCACCATCTGCCAAAATATAACCATGATTAAAAAAAACAACTAAATCAGTTTATTGGTCTCTCTTATGGACAAGATATATGCACAGTGACTAAAACATACAACCCCTGACAAATATTAAATTGAAGAAAATATAACATTAAAGCTTAAGCCCACCAACCATGCCTTCTGCTTACAGTGAGATGGCTGGTAAGACTTAATGTACACTGATTCTAATTTCAAATGATAATCAGAATTAGCCTTACTCAGCATTGAGAACATGCCTAGGCTTTAAAACCAGGTACACTACTGGCTTTTAAGTAAATGTTCATCAATAACAGATCCTGATACATTAAAGACCTATGTAAATTGTCCACATTTCCCTTGTGAATATTGGCTGGTAAATGTTGGTCAGTTTGTACTTCTAACATTTGACTCATTCTGCCCTGACATCTAAATTCGTAAATTACAAAATTATTATGATGCAGAGGCAGAAGATCCTTCCAGATTGGTCTAAATATAAGTTGAGCAGCAAAAACAATCTGCAGATTGGTAGAAAAATAACAGATTCTTATAGCATCTCAATTTGCTTAGCAAGTCTCATACTCACCTCACCAATCCATGGTACATGCAATTATGATATTTTTGGAGACCAATCATCGTAGGTTTATAAAATTAGATACAGTGTGTGTCTACTACATAGTGTCTATTTTACTGCCTCTAAATATGGTTGTCTTCAGTTGTTTAGCTACTTCCTTATTTGGGAATTAATTCATGGGGAGGTCAAATCCAACTATAAATTCCACATTTTTTTTCTTTCTTTCTCTTTATATTTCTTATCTATTTTCATAACTAAATTCTGGCTGATTTAAGAAAAGGAAAAAAATTACCTGTTAATTTTTTCAGATTGTCCAAAAGTACCATGCAACTACTACTTGCTTTCAAAATACTGTAGAGAACTTTTATCTTGTTTTATATATATATATATATATATATTATAGCAAAGAAAACGGCGACTTACCTCGTCAAACCAAGCAACAGCGTGTCGTGTGTATCCTACAAGGGAAAATGTGGCTAAAAAGAAAATTACTTACAAAAAAAAGGGCTCTTATTCCGCATGACATGCTAAAGATGGAATATTTAAATTAAAAACAAGTCCATCACAGAAGTCTCTATAAAAGTATTTTGATATGCAAAAATTAGGTGTCCTCTCACAGTTGTCGACGAATGAAAAAAATGCTCAGCTGATAAAAGCAGTTGGTGTTCTTGAATCAGGGAGGAAAAATTTGGGTATTTTGGCTACCACATTTGTTGGAGAGTGAGTTATTTTTCTGACTGGTTACATGCATTGTGATTTGTGAGATAGTACCTGCAAATCGAGTTTTCAGCATTTTTTTCTGCAATGTTTGAGTCTGAACTTAGTGATTTATTCTTCGAGTTGTGGAAGTAATCTGCGCCAAATATTTCCTTTGCAATTGCAGATGGCTTATATATATATATATATATATATATATATATATATATATATATATATATGCATGTGTACATGTTTGTGTTTATTGAAAAAAAAGGAGCTGTAACCCAAAATATTACTTATCATCTTTGTTTTCAATTATTGTTGTTACTTAAAATTTTAAACCTTTGGCAGAACATTTCAACAGACTAGTGTATTTTTCAATTCATTCAATGCCTTTTGAAAGCCAATATTGTCAAACAAAAGTTGAAGGATTGTCAAAATTTGTGTTGCAGAGGTAGAAATGGGTAACCTGGAACACAGAACCTTGAGTAAGGGTAAATAAATGAAATTTATTTATATATGCACAAAAACTGGTAAATTCTATCTAAAACAACAGGGAGAGGGAATGGTGAAATTAGATGTGACATTTGTGGTTGCTGCTGTCTTTGTCATCAAATGGTGCTCTGTGCCATGTCTCTCTCTTTTTCTCAGCATGTTGGTGTTGACATAAAATGCTGGTCTGTGTCAGGTCTGTTTAAATTTGGGTATATATAGTTTTTAATTGGCTCAAAATTTAGATTTTGGTTTTGGCTGTGACTGGTCATAATATATATACATTATTAATTTTGTTTTGGTTAAAGCAAATGTATGCATGGAGCCAATGTGCAGAAAATTTCAATTAATTATTCTTCTTTATTCTTTTTTCTTTTCCTTTTCATCCTCTTTTCCGCTTCTTTTCTCTCTCCTCTCTTTTTTCTTTTTCCTTCTCTTTTTATCTTCTCTTCTTTCCTCTTTCCTAGCCTCTCATCTTTTTCTCATTTATCCACTCTTATTTTCCTTTTCCTCTCCTCCTCTACCCCTATAGTCCCATATTTTCATATATATATATTAACTCAGCCTGGCATAATCTGGTACAGAACTGGAATTAAAGTTGAAGATGTTTATCATTGAATTAAATTTGAAAATTCTTTTGAAAAGCCAGACACAAGCAGATTTTCTCACTGACTGATGGCATTAATTTCATCCACAATTCATGTTTTGTAGTTTCTGTAAATTTTTGGCTTCTTTTCTAGGATTTTGAGAGGATTATGTTGGAAAATGTCATCTCTAAAATATGTATGGAATTCACCTCAACAAAGGCCAGAAAAACATGTGTGGAGAATGTCCTAAAGCAATATGATGAAGAGATTGTAGAGAGGAATGAAGTCATTGATCGCAGTGAACAAGGTATTTTAAAACGAGCTTCACTGCTTCAGAAGAAGCAAACGACAATTGATATTTGCAATAAAAAACTTGAAGTGCTCATCAACAAAGCTGGGGTAAGTAAAACCACTTTTCACATTGTTGCTAAGCAACTGCTTTAAACTCTTCAGTGTTTGCATTTCACTATACCTTGTCGCACTTCCTCATCATTGTCATTGTTTTTTATGGATTAGACTGAATGTTGCATATCTACAGTTTTATACTTGTTAAAAGATAGATGAGATTTGAAAAACAAAAAAAACATCATCTAATGGTTCCTTAACTTGGCCAAAGACAGTGTTATGTTTGCACACACATACACTTCTAAAAGAGAAAAGAGGACATAAATAGTGACAACTTGGTACAAAGAATGCGCAATTTCATTGTGCATGAAATACTTCCATAAGTATCAGACTGTTAAAGCCATATCTTGTCTGATGGAATGTGTTCTTGTCTACCTAACTCTTCCTTCAGACATGTTTAAAGCTGCATTACATTTAATGTGGTGATAGTGCATGGCATAGAGATTGATCCAGATGTGTGCTGATTGTCATTATGATCGGTAGTACATGGAGCACCAGAATGCAGCTATTAATAGACTCTTTCAATCACCAATGTCTGCAAACAAGTCAGTTGATCACATTTTGAAATATGCAAAGTTCATGGTCAACATAACCTATCTACTTCCTGTCCAAATTGAGGCAAACACTAAATTATTAATATCATTGAATAAAAGAGTGATGGTTATTAATTGCCAAGTTCATATTAACATCAAAAATAATAATAATCATACATTCAGTTAGATTTAGTTATTCAGTTATGTGTTAATTAAATTTATGTTTCTGTGTCTGTAATCTTTTTTAAATTTATTTATAAATAAAAATACATGTTGAACATTACATAATAAAACCTGACAGTTTCTAAAATATGTTTTAAAGAGTTTTAATAAGGATAGAGATTATTGGTTAATACCACTTTTATTTTAAAAACATTGACTTGCATAATAAAATCTGACATATGTGTGTTTGTGCATATGTGTGTGTGAGTATATATATATATATATATATATATATATATATATATATATATATATATATATATATACATGCTTCATTATATGCGACAGATGAAGGAAAATCTTATAAGTTTTTCTAAGGGAGTGCAGAAACTATCTGTAATTATTATTATTGTCTGAAGCCATTTTCAAGAGGTTCATTGTTAAAGTCTTTAATGTTTGTGTTCTAAGATGTATTGTGTAAATGTATTAGTAATCTTAGACTGTATCGGGGGGATGCAAACATGAATGTTAGTCGGTGTGTCTTCGAAGACGACCATCATATTTCCACTACTGTTAAATAAAGTGAAGTTGATGCTTCACTTGAATTGTTTTATATAAAGTCTCCTAGAATTTTTAGCCAGTGCTGATACATTTATCTAGAATGATGGTGCTATGAACCAGAATTTTTCTAATCAGGGCAGACAGTAAACTTGCATCCAGATTCTTGCAGTATATCACCTTTCTTGGCAGATCTTCTATTATCACAATGTGTGACATTTAATAACAAAAGGGATGGAAATGGGAGCAAAAAGAAACTAAATGAAATCAGCTAGACTATAAACACAAAACATATATTTAAAAAAAATGAAATTTAAATTTCCCAGCATCCACTTTCCTTCATGTGTAATGCATCAATTTAAATATCACTTTAGTCTAATGAAGTCCAAAGAACAAAATGTGTCACATGAAAATTTTTTCCACTTTGTCATAGTTTTTTCCTAATTTCAATAAATTCCAATTCATGAGGATAAATAATCAGTTTGTTTATGTCATATGGGCCATGTATATGAATAGATCCATATGGCACACTCTGTATATCATATTGGATTATATCCAGAACTTCTAGTATTTCCAAAAAATGAATTTTATTCTTATCATTCTGAAAGTAGAGCAGCCATTTCTCTTATTTACGGTTGACTGTTTACTTTGATAGAAAAGTTAAATTTTGAAAAGAACTGTTATCAGTGAAAGAATTGTGCCAGAGGAAAACATTGACATGTGATGGGGGCTGTTTTGTGCACACGCACACACAAAAATCACATTCAAAGATTATGGCATAAGGCCAATCAAAAGATGAGCCATTCTTTAACCAAAGTAGGATAGAGAAGTGGAGCAGTAAGTGACATGTGCCTCTGCAGTCGAACAGAACATAGGAGCTTACCAAAAGAAATGACCACTCAATCTATTCATCTATTCATGGATATGTCCCATGCAACATAAACCAACAGACTATTTATCCCCATGAATTGGAATCTATTGAAATGAAGGAAGAGGGAAATGGAAAGAGGAAAAAAGCCAGTTTCTTTTATTTTGATAGAAACTGCAAATGGGCTGCCATATTGTGTGCAAGCGAAACTTGATCCACACACACACACACACACATGGCCACTATTGAAGCCATTTTTGGCAAATGGAAGGCACATTTTAATGCTCTATTGATTTATATAAAAGGAAAACTCACAAAATGGGTAAATTTTAACAAAGGGATGTGTATCAGTCTTGGAAGTAAAACACAGTGTCTAGTTTAGTATGGAACAGACTATTAAAGAGACAAAAAACAAAATACTGTTTTCTTGTGAGCATAAAAGAGAAGGAAATATTTTATTTAAATATTAACTGTGATAACTAAGTATTCATTTAATGATTATAACTGGTATTAGATCTATTTTTGTTGTTCTTTATAAATACATGTCCCATCCTTTCATTAGATTGAATTGATGTCCTGATTAACAAATTTATGTTTCTATAGGAGTCATTGCAGTTGACAGGACATCTTTTAGACAAACATCATTTATGAGAAAAGTTTTAAATTACAGAACCTGTTATTCTGTTTATTTTCCAGCAAAGAATTGTGTAGTGTAGTCTTACTGACTCACAGGAAGTATTATGCACTAATTTTATTAATTAAATTTTCTAATCAATTCTTGTTGCAGAACAAATTCAACACACTGTCATAGTGACAACTTTCCCAGTTGTAAATGCATTAGAGTCATTTGCCGATACTCCTCATTTTGAAGGCCATTAACCAATTTCATTTGGATCAAATCCTCTCCTATTGACTGGTTTTCTGTTCCCAGTTTCTCAAATTAACAATATTTAGTGGCCTGTTTTAAACAAGCCACAATAACTGATTCATTCATTTTTTGAGAAATATTCATGAACTTAGCTCTCTCTAAATTCACAAGTTTTTTCTTGTGTGTTATGTTTTTCACTATTAGTTGACTTATATTGTCAAATATCATATCCTCCAGGTGTGTGATTATTGATAATTTTATAATGGCTTCACAACCAGTAGTGGCCAACAAAAGATTAGTTATTTGGTTTTCTCCTCCAACTGATTTTAGATCCTGTAGCCTTTTCGTTCTAGCCTTAGCTGCTAGTATCCTAAGTCATGCTTGTGTATATTCATAATTATCGAGTGATAATTATTGGTTTGATTCTTTAGATATTGGTGACACCATTGTAGTGTTACTGACTCAAAAGAAGTAGTAGGAACTCAACTAAGTTATTACTGGAATACATACTTGCTTCTGTGAAAAGTGATATTCCAAGCAAAAGAAACTGAATTTAGATGATTTATTGTAAATAAATTTAAATAAATCTTTTTCTTTGTCATCTTTTTTATCAGGGTATTGAACTTGGACCTTTGGAAGCGACCATAAAGTCTCTACAGAAGTCTATTAAAGAAAGAGAACATGATATTGGCCAATTGCAACAGACATGGCTCCAAAAACAAGGAATTTTGGTGCAGTTGATCAAAGAAAGAGACGTGCAGTCTGAAATTATGGAAACAACAAAAAAAGAACACACTGTCCATTCACAGAAAAAAATAAGAACTGAAAGTGAGTTTGGTTTTATCCAATGTTAAAATAATTTGTCGAGTGGATTTTACTATAAATGCTTCAGTTTCAAATAATGTTCTTATAATGAACAATTTGACTTGTGTCAATAAGAATTATACCCAAGAAAATACTTTCTGGTTATATTCAAGCATGTAATATTGTATTGGGAGGTGCACAAAATCCGGATTTGATGCAAAACAGCTGCCATAAAATTGAATTTAGACTTTTAATTCTAAACCTTCATCTCTGTTTATAGCATTATCTTAAAACATTCATGACTATTTTCCTAAAGTTGTTTTTATGGTGATTCACATGTCACCTTTTATTTGCAAATTATTTATCCAACAGTATCTTCAACTGAAAATGCTCTTAAAGTTTAGTTAAAATTTTTGAGAAAACATCAAAATTTATTTTAAAAGCCATGGATTTTTCCATCATCTTCTGGTTGAATTCAAAGTAAAAAAAAATTGAAAACCACAAGTTTTATTGTTTCAAATACTGTCCCCTGATTTTCTGTGCAAAACAAATTTCCCAACTGCTTAACAAAATGGAAAAAATTTGGATGAGTGTAAATATTTCTCTTGTTCTGGAAGAATAAAAGTTAAAATGCATTTTTTTATTTTTCCCTTTGCAGACAAAATCCACAAACAAGAATGTGAAAAAGCAGATTTAGAAAGGAGTGTTTCCAATTGTAGGAATGACATCATTAAACTAAACACATTGAATCATCAAGAAAACCAACTGGCTGAAAATTCAGAACAAAACAATATCCTTGTGGAAAATAATTTCCTTTTGTCTCTTCAGGTAAATAAAATTTTTCTGTTTCATTTTTATACAAACTTATGAAATGTGATTTCCTTTGTATTTTTTCAGTCCAATAGTAGTCGTTAATCTCAGGTATTCTCATTTGCCTTACTACTTGCACCCTTATATAATCTCCATGCCTTAGTTATGCTAATTAGGCAGTCATTTACGTATCACTACACAACTTTTCCATTTATTTTTAAATCCTTTTCAGATATAAGAAACGGTCCCTCAAATTCCAGTGGAATTGAATTCTACAAAACTCATTTGTTTTTAAAAGTTGAAGAATCAATTGATATTGATTTCAGCAATTTGTGAATCGGAAATTGCAAGTGGCATTCATGCAAAATATTTTCTTCAACTTTTGATATATGTAATTATTTGCTGTTTGTAAAAATACTTCCAGATCTAAACATTGATCAAAATAAATTCAACATCATTAGGATTATTAGTTTCTCTTCTGTTTTAATGAGTCAATGTCATTCTTAATACTGATTCCAATTCAATTAAATACAAAAAATAGCCACATAGCTACTTCTGCTTGTTTTTGTTCTATCATTTGGTTCTAATAAGGAATGAAATTGCAACATATCCCCCCTCTCTCCAGTCATTTAAATACTTTGGTATTTTTATGCTACATATTTGCCAGCTAATTTCAAAACCAGGTTTTTCTACACTCTTAATGTCCTTCAAAGTAAGAGGTGGGGCTGTCTCCACCAAGGGCTCATCAACTGACAAATCCATTAGTATGGATCTAGATCCTGTTTTTATAGGATTTAAATTTGGATCATTCATTACCATGTCATGCTTGTATATTCCATTGGTGTTATCTGTGCTAAAACTAAATCTGATTGTAAGACAAAAAATGTGCAGGGCAACTGTGCAAAATGTTGTCTTACACGTTTGAACCTTTTCTTTGTACATCAGCTGAGAGTGATAATTTGATAAAACTAATGCCCAGTTTTATAGTCTAATAATCGCTATATTTGAGATGGCACAATTATATTTCAAAAGCCCAAGCAGCAGTTTTTGATAAGTCATTGTATTCTTGCATAGTGTCGATGTATTTTAGGAATTTATTAACTTCAAAAATCAATGCTAGTCAAATTGCATATAATTCTGTTCCACCTAAGATAATATTCTAGGGGCAAAGTAGATTCACTTTATGCTTCCATTTGACATATTCAGGATTGTAATGTACTAAACACTTGCCTGATATTTTAACAAATGTATCCGAAGGAGATAAGGTATGAAATGAAATTGTTCAAATATTAATAACTGATAAGTGGTAAATAGTTATAGAGTTTTAAAACAATTGTTAGAGCATGTACTACAAGGTGCTAACAAATATGATTGGTGAATTCCTCTTGAATCAATTCTGTGACCATTTTTAACTCTTTCTTATGATGGGGGAATTCCTTCCATGTAGATTATGTAACCAAGGCAAGTGATAGAGGATTTGTGAAACTCATATTTATCATTTTTAAGTCATGGTCTTGTAATCACTTTAACACTATACAGGTTTTATAACTTATGTAGTATCATGCCACCTGTCGAAAAATGCTACAAACTTTTATTCCAATCCAATATACATGAAAAGTCAAGAGGTGACGTGGAAAATATTTAATATCTGTTCTTAAAAATTCAACTTTTTATGTGTTAGCTACATTTTGAATCCATTTATAGACACATTTATAGTTAATGAGCATGTAGGAATCAAGAAGGAATGGAAAATGTTGGATTTTTTGAGATTCACTTTTTATTTGTTTTACAGCAAGCAAAAATAGATTTGATTGATCTTGAAGAGAAACTCCAGAACCAGAAAAATGAAAAAGAAATTTTGTTGCAAAATCTTGTGGAAACTGAGTAAGTTTTTTTTTTTTTTTCTTTTTGGAAAAATCATAACTAATTCTATAATCAGTATTTATGAATTTGTTCTTTATTTTAACTTTTTCAGAAAAAAATCTGCCAACACTTTTGGGTTGGGAAGAAATGAAGCTTCAACATTTGTGAACAGTTAATCATTATTTAAAGAGTTATTTGAACTAGCATCCTCATTTTTGTTGTTTTGATCATTATATTTTTGCCAGTGAGATCTCTGGCCTTCATTAGGTGTCTATTAAAGCTTGTAATCTTCAGTTTTCTTCTTTCCAAAATTTCTATTTCAGCACTTGAACAACGAGGAAGCCTGAAGAGCCCACTGTCCAGAACATAGCAATCAAATAAAACGAAGATGAAGATACTAGTTCAAATTATGACATTTCAGCATTTGAGAAAAACAATCAATTTAATCAACTAATGAACATCAGTTGTTTGTCAAACGTTTGCATCAACTTTTGTTTCATTATGCTTCGTTTTGTTTTGATTTGACTTTTAGTTGAAAGTTCCAAATAGATTTTATCCAACTTTAATCAGTTCAATAAATGAATTTAATTTTAAAGTACATTTACTTTTTGTGCTAAACAAATTGATTTCATACTCATTTTTAATCTCATAATCCTGGATTATAGGATAATCCTGACCCATTAACTCTTCCTTGAAGGTTATCTCTTGCCAACCAAAGTTTTCAGCAAGCTTTCTAAGCCTGCTAATATATATATTGGTCATTTTTGTGCTAGTTTTAATAAAGAAATCATCTGACTTGAAATTATTAAGGAAAACTCTTGGGGTAGCGCAGGAAAGGATCAATTGAAATGTGAAATCATTGGTTAGAAAACCAGAGGACCTCAGATTTTTGCTACCCATCCTAAAATTTCTTGATATATATCCTTCAAATTTAGCCCTCGGGCAGTTGGAACTAGGTGGATTAACAGACTTTATTGATGTCCCCCATGGGATGAAGTGTTTGGGTGAAGCATTCTACAAAACAAGGAAATTTTAACTGAAAAATTTCCAACTGAATTTGATGAAATTGACAACTACTTTTTATTGAAGGCTTTACACTGCTGTTCCCTGCCTACACCAACTCTGCTTTTCTTTCATTGTTACAAATACTTATTTATTGTGAAGAATAAACCCCTGAGGATGTTAACTGATTTACCAAAAAAAGACAACACCTCAAGTTGAGAAGAGTTAGTTCAACATTTGAAACCCAGTTGGAATAAATGCAGTATTTTTAATAAACAGGACTTTTTTTCTATCATTTTGGGTCACCACTTGTCTTCTTTATTACACTCAATTTGGTGGATATTTCAGACAACTCTGCCAAGAGACTTCTTCAAATCTAACACTACACTGAAAAGATTGGCCAAGAGAGAGAGAGAGACAAGGTTAATGAAAGTGGTGACTTGTCTTATTTGGTTTTAATTGAAAAATTTCTTGCTGTATCTTTTTATTAAAGTGAGACGACAACTATAGGCCATGCCTCTTCTAATTAATCGCCTTTTCATGTTGAATGAAGCTCAAGATAGTTTGAGCCTATTAAATAATATTTTCTTCACTAATAACAATGGTTCTGTATGGAAAATTATTGAAAAGTGTTTATCAGTTTCCTGTGTTAATTCCATTCAAAGTGAATGTCATGTAACATTCACTTGTAGATGGTAATTGGAATATGTATAAAATCAAACAAATTGCTTTGTTTATTCTTCCTGCAGTTTATGCTAATGAATCATCTAAAACATTTTCCAATAAAAGTAACCCAAATAGATACTGGAGAATTCATAAAAATATTTGTGATTGTGAACTAATTTGTCAATAAAATACCTAAATAGTTGACAATACAGTAGGGAATAGAACTGAAGAAAAAGATGAGAGAAGATTAATTATGATACTTTTCATTGCTTAATTGGTAAAGGCCTCACCCACAAAAGACAAGCTCTTTTAGTATATAATGAAAATTCAAGACCACTACAGCAATTTTTTTATTGCAATTTTTTGCAGTTTATTTAAGTCAAGAAAGAATTTAAAAAAATAAAAATCAACAAAAGTCTGAAAGAAATTCTAGTTAGTGTCACTATCTTGATTGGTATAGACTCAATATTTTGGCTATTTTATTTTTTCAACTGTCTTCAGGTGTCTGTTGATGTTGGTAACCTTCTAAGAATTTTAAACTAAATCTATCATTAAAATCTATAAGGGATGAGTTGGTCTCATTCTGCTGTGATTATAACAATCAAAATGATGTTCACTTATGCAATGAACAATAAAAGTCGATTTTGAATCATCAGAATCGACTTTTATTGTTTATTAGTTTGACTGCCATGGTTAACAGAATCTGCTTTTAATGTTTGTTGTAAACTTTATTTTCAAAAATGATTATTTCTGATTTGTCCTCTAGCCAAATGAATTCATTTTAATCAATTTGTTTGAATAAAATTTTATGAAAATGTCGATGTAAAAAAGAATCTTTCCATTTGTTGCTCTTGTAAATCTGAATTGTGAACAATAGCAGGAACTTTACGGCCAATTTTTTTCTACTTCCCTTGCTGACCATACAGTAAAGTTTATTACAATGATGTTTCACAATCATCCATCAATGATAGAAAATGTTTTATTGCAGTCAACAGATCATGTTATGGGAACGGAAGATTCAGTTGCTGAAGGAAACACGTGCAGCAGTTGACACAGACTTTGATCAAGGAGAAATTAAATCCATGAAAGCAGAAATCCATCGAATGGAAGTGCGATATGCTCAGCTGATACGTCAGCAGAATAAAATGATTCAAGAAACAGAAAGATTTTTTCTCCGGTAAAGAAATGATCTACATTTTAAATTCTTTCACATTCTCTTATTTTTTTCCTAATATATCTTTGAAATTTGTGAAAGATTTTTCAAGTCGAACAATATGAATCTCATTTCTGAAAAATATGACAAAAAGTTGCTTATTTTTTTACATTAAAGACAATAAATTGTAAAAAATATTGGATGATGCATTTTTGTTAGAAACATTTGAAATTAAGAAAAATCATTCTTAATTTTAATATATATTTCAATTTTATTGAGGAATATTTTAAGTAAATTGGAATCCGAGACTTCATAATAATGTTTTGTGTTATTTTGGGTCTGTGGAAGATTGAGCTCTGTTTTTATCTACTATGTCAAATTTTATGATGTAAGTCAATGGTTTAACAATAAAATTTTTATTTTGGGATATTTGATTAATATACTATTTTAAATGTACATATAATATCTATTTTTAATTAGAAATATTTCTAATAACTTATTTGGTTGTATGAGATTTTTATTATGCAAATCAAAGGTCATTCATTCTGTTGGCAATAAATATTTATACTAGTCTCATTATTGATAGTTATTTCACATATATAAGAATTACATTCAGATTCAGAAAAGATTGTCATGATTTATAAGAAAGCTCTAAGCACAAAAAAGAAACAAGATATTGTAAAGTTATTGAGTAATTAGAACGCAACATTGGAAAGATAAGAAGAAGCCCCAAAAAATGGGCTTCAAAATGATACAAGAAGCAATTTTAAAAAATTAAAAAGGCTAATAAATAAGAAAGGGAAATTTTTAGTAGTGACGAATATAGAGTTACATTGGAATAACTGATGAGAACAGTGGGAAGTGGAGTAAATTTTTAGGCTTGTATTGTAGGCAATAGAATCATATTCCCTTCAAAGTTGATGATGATGGTGTCAAGGTAAATGTAAAGAATTATTTAAGTTCTTAAACAAGACATTTGTTTGTGATCACAACCAAGAAGCTTTAAGCCAAAGCATGTAGATTGAACATGTTGAACAATGCTCATTCACATTTTGTAAATCTGATTGTTTCCCACTTTGCCAGAAAATGTTTCAACCTGAACCTCCAGCTTCTTCAGATATTAAACTAAAAAAGAAAAAAACTTGTGATCCATGATTAAATGAATGGAAAACAATATTCAAGCAAAAAAAAAAATCTCTGGGAAGGAATAAAAACTGATGCAAGTAATGCTAAAGTTAAAACAGTAGAAAAGTTATGAAAATCAATAAAGGAAAAACTAATGAACTTTATAGAATATGAAAAAAAAGACATTAATATGTAAAATAATAAAATGATAATTTATTCAGGTGGATAAGTACTAATTAAATCTATTTTTCTTTGGCTCAAATCTTTTGGATTTGTTTATAAAAAAGTATATATTGCAATTAACTTGTTTGCATAATAAAAGCTGACATTCCCAAACCAAATTATTATCAATATGTTTTAATAAGGATAAATATTAAATGTTAAAACTCTTAAGAAAAGTTCTGAAAAGTCCATAGGCTCACTATGAAGGAGTGATGCTAGAGCTGTGAAATCTTTCATGTATTAATTTCAACTCTTCTTATTAATAACTGCATTGTTTCTTTTCAGGTAAACTGACATCTGACTGTTAAAAGGTGACTTCAAAAGTAATTAGGAAGCTACGAAAAGCTATCACAACCAAATGCCCAGGAAAACTGACAAAAAGTGTCTTGTTTCATCAAGACAATGCTCCAATGCACAAGTCCTTGATTTCAATGGCTGCTGTGCAAGACTGTGGCTTTGACTGGTTGGTTGCCCCCACCTACCTATTCTCCTAATTTTACTTTCATCTGTTCCCCAACATGAAAAAACTCTTGGCTGAGAATCTGAATTGCAGTGATGATGAGGACATATCTTCTGTTGATGACATTTTTGGCAAACAGGACGGGCAGTTTCCTTAGAATAGTCAGATGTCAGTTTACCTGGACAAAAGAATGCAGTTATTAATAAGAAGAGTTGATATTAAAGTATCGAATATTTCAGAGCTCTAGCATCACTCATTCATAGTCAGCCTATGAAATTTTCATCCCACCCTCATATCTCCCATAAAATATAAGCATATCCTGAACATTTTACTAATGTTAGTTGCTTAATATTAGGCTTACCATAAATTCTAAGCCTCTGTTCAAACATTTTTTAATTTCCAGTATAGATTTAGTTTACTTGTATAATAGTGTTTTCATGACTCGGTACGTTTTAAGTTTCAGTGTTGACATAAATGAATGCTGATCATTTATACCAGGTGTGTCAAACTGGTGGCCTGTGGGCCACATGTAGCCTTTTACATGCATCTTGGCAACCCTCACAAAGGTTTCTATAGCTGTGTTATATAGAGAATTTTGTCTATGTTGGTAATGCAAATTATTAAAAACAGTGAGATTTTTTTCAATTGGCAAGATTAGATTGTTTATTCTATCTCAATAGTTTTTTGGTTTTCAAATGTCAGCGACTATTTTTAACTTCCGGTTAATCATGTAATCATCCTTAACAACTAAATAGGAACAACTGTGAAAGGTAAAAAAAAAACAGTTGAAAAACTAATACAGAATTTATCCATTTCAATGAAAGGCATGAGACAGGGGTCATGAGAGGGTTGACGGTATTTGTGGAAGAAGTTTTATAAAATTAAACTTGAATATTAACCTTATAACATTAATTTGAGGTTATATGAAGAATGAAATATTAATTTAAGATTAAAAGAGGAATACAAATAACTTTAAAATATATAGATAACAGGATGTAGGGGATTAATGGAAAGATAGTTGGGGAGATCTTAGAGTAGGGGAATGTTTATAAATTATAATTAATATAGTATAAAGAGGTTATACAGGGGAGGAAATATAGAAATTAGAATTAGTTATACTTTCAACATTTGAAGAGTTAGAGCGGAGTGAATATTATGGAAATATAGTAGCTTAAACTTATATTATGGAAATTTGAATTAATTTTTATGTCAACATTTTAACATTAATTCATTCCTCTGATCAATAGCTGGCTTTGATTATTGTATTTTATTATTCTAATTTTTTCTTCTAAATATAAGTAACACCTATCTCTAAGACTATTAGGAGTATGTGCAGAACCTATATATATATATATTATTGTGTATAACATGAATTAATAGGTAGAAAGCAGAAAATAAAATAACATTGCTAGTTATATTCAAAAACCAAATCTTTTCTATTAAATCTCTGCATTTGTAAATCAGAAAGAAATTTGATTTGGGATTTGATAATCTAAATGTTGTTCCTTAAAATTCTGATAGTATTTCTTTGTCTTTTCAAGACGTGATAGTATTGCTGTCCAAGGGGAAGCTCGATTAAATAAGAAAGTTTTCACAAAAGGCACCCTCACTCGACAACTGACAGATTTGAAGAAGAAGATTAAACAATCTGCTCAGGTAAAAAATAAAATTTCTCAATTCTGAATTCTTTCATTTAGATTTTGCAATGAAAAACATTTTCAATGGCAACTTTACATTTTCTAGTAAACAGAATTTGTTTGTAATTGGAATGTTTCCAAATGATGGGTTCTGTTTTATTCCAGTTGTTTGATAAAAAGATGTTTGTAAAAATGTTTGAAGATAAATTGTTGTCAACTTAAGTTATCTTTTGCTTTTAACATAACACGTTTTCTTTCAACATATGTTGTTTCAAATGCTGTAAAAATCAAAATGGAGATTTTGACATTTTTTTTTAGTTTGAACATGTTAATATTTCAGATTAAAAAAAAAACTATCATGAATTATGCTAAAGTCATAAATATTTGATTAACAAAGAAAAAAATGATTTTGAATTTTTTATTATTTCAAAAAAAAATAGTTTCCAATTTTTATTGGCTGTTTAAGTTCTTGTATAATAAAATTTTCCTGAACTGACACTCCTTAAACTTTAGGGGATTTCTCTCTCTCACACAGACCCACACAATTACTGCTAACTTATATCTCTAGTGGGACACCAGGACATAATCCTAAAATGAGGACAATCCCAGTGAAGTTGTGTATAGTTCAATCCGTTTCTTTGTTGTTTAACATAAAACATAGCTCAGTTTTAAATAAATGAAATTTGAAAAACAGAAGAATATGCATTCAATCAAAATCTTTCTACCCAAACTCCTGTTATGATCCAGGATAATGGTGATATTTCATCATTCTAAAAATAACTTTGCCATCAGTGATGATAGAAAATAAGGATATTTCATCATCCTAAAAACAACCCAGTCACAAGTGATGAAAGATATTTAAAATCTTATTATAAAAACGACCCTTCTACCACAATTGACGACAGTCAGTAGAGTAGGATCAGTAGAGTAGAGTAGCAAGTGGCAGTAGCAGTAGTAAAAAGGCCCAACATTCATATATCCTCACCCCTCCTTGAAAATTGAAAACTGACAATCTCAAATGTTATCCTCACCAACAAAATTCTCAGAACAAGCAAAAAACAAGTGAGCACAAACTTCTAAAGAAACAAAAGAGACAGTAACACTGAGAACATTTTTAATACACACCATACCAATATCTGTAATTCACATCACATAAAAGAAAAAACACAAATTCTTGTTATTCATGTCAACATGTGTCTCAAGTGTTATTGTTGTTATATTGTTGTACATTTTATGCATTTTTAATTTAAAAAAAAAAGAAATAATACCAATATTCTGTCATTAACATCAACCCTGTTCCACTCAAATAATATCATGTGGAGATAACTACTACATCAAACACTGTTACATTCCAAACACATTATTCCACACATAATTTCCACTTTGGTAACAAGTTATCGATTTTCTTCCTAAAGAATTCATTTTAAGAAACAATAAATTTATAGAAAACTGATATTCCTGATTGGAAACATTCTTAGGAAATGTCTGAGATGTGAGAATAAGGGTTTGAGTGATAATGAAAAAAAGAGAGGTTGTGTTAATATTTCAGAGGACAGTAAAATGTTCAACTCATTCCATAAATTTTCAACTTAAGAGTGAGTTTCTATGTGAACTTCCAGGAAGAGTTATCATTATTTACAATGGTACTAATATCCCCATCTTTGTTGTGATGATCACATTTCAGCCATTATTCCATCTGGCCTTAATCAGGTGTCTTGATCAAGGGAATATAGAACAAATTTTTGTAGCAGTAAAAAAAGAGAAGCAATGGTTAAAGAATCCAAGTTCTAGAATTGGAATTGTACCCATGAGACAATAGCTGGGTCTCAAGGACAATTCTGAGTCTAGAATTGGTTCATGAATTAGATCCCTGGGGTCTTCTTATACAGATTCAGACAAATCAGGACTAATAATAACTGGGCAGTACTAAAAAAAGAACAAAACAAATCCCGAGAGTGGAACAAGAATAATCTACCGCCTGTAGATTACATAAAGGGATCAGTTTGAAATTCCCAGGTGGTTGCTTGGCTGAAATGTGATAACAACAATAAAGATGAGGACATTAGTTTGAATCTAAAAAATTTAAATTAAGAGTGAGCATTCTATGGCAAAAGGACTCTCTGAATGTTTGTTTAAATTTTGATTGCATGATTTCAAGTTTCTGTGTATGCTATTTTGTGGGGAAAGGAGAGGGGGATATTTTGAAGAAAGTGTTTTTGTTAAAGCTCCTTCACCATAACACCTCCAGGGATTAAAGCTCATTTTTATGTATGTATCAAGCTTTGTTTAGATTTTCATTTCTATATTTTTTTAAATTTTTCATCACAATGACACAATACAAAAGTAATTCATTGTTATGGTTGAAATTTCTACAGCCTTTGATATGTCAAATTCTTACTTTTTCATTGAATTAAATTCATATATGAAGTTGTACATTTTTTTTTTTTTTTGTCATTTGCTTATAAATAATTTGAAATGCTTTTTATCAATACATTCAAGTTTGTTGCAAGTCTCTTGTGATTTATGAATCATTTCACACCCTATACACATCATCTCTCTTTGATGATTTGTCTTGATTTTCTAAATTGAAATCTCCACTTGAAAATTTTAAAAAACAAAACCAGTAACATGCAGAATTTTTATTCTTCAAAACTGCTATTGGAGATCAACTTTGGTAAATGGAGAAAAATTAGAGAAGCAAAAAATAAATATTGACAGATACTAAATAATTAACAAATTATTTAAAATATCAATATAAAATGTTTTACCAAAAAACTTATAAATCTTAAGCTAAAATCATTATTTTGATATTTTTCTCTTTTATCTCTCCTGGCAAAACTCTTTTGTCACCTGAAACATTTTGTTACAAAATATGAATTTGAACCAAAATGAAGAAATTGGAACATAAATTAAAAATGATTTTGTTATGTTTACTTCCAGGAGGCAAACCGTTTTAATTTAGAAATTGAGAATCTTCAGAAGAAACAAAATATTTTTGGAGAGAAGCTTGACAGTGTTCAAGAGGGTTGTATAATGCTGAAGTCACATGTGGAAATTATTGAAGATGAAATCAGATCAAAAGCAAACAGTAAATATAAAGTGAGATTTTACAAGCAGCTCTTTTTTATTCAATGCCAAATTTTGCCTTAAATGTTTGTCCTTTTTCTTTCTTTTCATTTAATCATTACACAAGAATTAACATCACAGCCACCTCACACCCACAAATTACTGATTTTTGGAAAATGTTTACAAATTTGGCTTGTCGGGAAAAATCAGGTTAGAAAAAAAAAAGATCTTTCTTTCATTGAAAATTTAATCTGATATTTTTCACTTCATTGATACTCAGTGTTTTCATACATACATGTATGTGTGTGTGTGTTTATGTATGTATGTATGTGCATTCATCTCCCTTTCTTTATATGCATGTATATGTAGGTCATTCACTCCTTTTGTGCATGTTCATATATATATATATATATATATATATATATATATATGAACACGCTCACACACAATTATATGAACACAGTCATACACATATATATCAATAACTTTGCAGCCGAATGATGAAAAAATATTTATTCTAAACAACAAATATTTTCAACATAATCGCCTTCCTTGTCATTGTAATTAATTCTGTAATGAATGCTAATCCTATTAATCATATGTGCAAAAGAAAATTTACATAAAAATTTATTCAGTACTTCTGTGTTATGCTTAGGAATTATTGAGTATATATAGCTTGATAAAAAAATTTGAAAGTGGTTGTAATTTGTTTAATAAAGGTTTTTCTTAATGAATATATAGTTTAGTTGAGATTTGTTGATTATCTGGAAAAAAGAGAGAAATTTTCTTATTATCTTAGGGTACACTTACTTTTGTACGAAACACACACACACACACATATATATCTGTATCAAATGATGTAATATTTCCTCTATTCCCATGGTCATCACCTTTGATTTTGATGAAATTTCATTTGCTGATACTTATTTCTAGAGACAAATCCATCCTGAAAATCCTAATTTGATTGAACTAAAATAGTTCAGAAATTATGATAAATTGAAATGTGTTTAAATTTACATTTCATCTCAAGTCACAGAAATGATTTTGTCAACTTTGGTGCTTAAAAAGATAACAAGATGGACTTTTGCAGTCCTGTGGTTTTAAAACCAAATAAACCATTTTCAGCTTCATTTTAAGTGTTTGAGAAGTTTTGTGGATCCTTCAAAACTGGAAGAAGTTGTTTTTAGAGACTGGTAGTCAATATTTGGCCAGCTATAGAAATTAAACAAATGATATTAAAATAAACCTTCCATGGGATTATATTCATTTGGTATATTGTGTAAAAAATGGAAACAGAATTTATAAGCATTAAGTAATTTTTTGTTGATTAAAACAAGATAAAACAGAAACCTTTATGTGTCCTTTGCAAGCATGAAAAGCAATGTAGGCAATTAAAAAAAATGGTTCAAATTTTGATGGGTTTAGTCTGTCTTTCATTATTATAAATTTAAAAATGTTTATCATATGTAAATTGGCCTTTCACAGAAAATGATACATTTCATAGGGTTTTTTTCCAGGATAATTCTTACCAAATATCAGAATATCAAAGCCTTACAACTCTTGAAATCCATGTTACATGGAAATTAATCTAAATTGTCATTTATAAATATTTTTGTCAATATATGACTCAGTACTCAGGCACTTGTTAAAATCAGGTAAGAAAGGTCAAAATTCCAATTTTTTCTCATTGCTAAGAAATGCAATAAAATATCAATAAAAACATTGGGATTATTTTAATAATTTCTCTTAGATTAAATATTCAGTATTTTTTTAAGTATTTATTATTCACCTTAAAGGTATTATGTAAATGTTATTTGGAAAACAATAACTCCACAAGTTATTTGTCAACATTTTAAAATTTTTAGGAATGAAAAAAATCGAATGCAATGGCATTCAGTAAAATTTGAAATTTCTTTTTTCATTTGCCTCCATTATTTTTCATGATTTCATAAAGTAAATAAAATACTAAGGTTTTACTCCTTTTTTAGGATTTTGAAAATTTTACTTCAAAATTTTGCTTTTATTTTCTAATTCTACATAAAAGAAAAAAGTCAATTTTATTTACTTTTTCATTTTCTTTGCTTTGATGCTGCACAAAATATTTCCTTAAAAAATGGCTTTCAAAGTTTCAAAATTTTGAGGTCATTGATTATTTCCCAAAGAATTTAATTTCGATTAAATTATGGTCAGTCCAGATTAAAATGTTCTTTTGCATTGAAATAAATTTGCAAATATTTGAGTTCCTATTAACAAATACAAATCACATGTACAATGACCAAAGGTGAATGGGATGTTGTTTGGTTTCAGTGAGAAAACAAGAAAGAAAGAAAAGATAGAGAGGTACTGATAACATTTCCTGTTTGATTTTGTTTTCATACAGGATATTTGAACTTATGTTAAAACTTAATAGAAAATATCATCATGTCAGTTCCATGACTAACTCTACCCTAACACACACACACACACACACACACACACACACACACACACACACACACACACATATATATATATATATATATATATATATATATATATATATATATATATATATATATAGAGAGAGAGAGAGAGCTAGACTGTAATTTTATTTACTATTTATTTGCTTTTTCCTTCTTGGGATTGTACTTCCAGTTCCTTCTAAATTCAACTTTCAACTCTATATTTCTAGCATCTTCACCTGAGCACTGATATTTTATTCACTGAGTACTTTTTTTTCCTCTTCTCCCTCCCCCAAATAGGAGTAAATAAGTTTGCCAATTATCTGATTCATATTTCCCTCCTGGTTCAACTCTATGCTTCTAATGTCTCTGCCTGAACTCTGAATTGTTTTCACTAATTAATTATTTTTGTCTCGTCCCCCAATAGAAATAGATAGATTCACCTATCGTTCAGTTCACACTCCTCCCCAATCTTTTGATCAGGAGTACAGGTTCACCTTTGTTTTCTGTTTAGGATTGGGTTTCCGCTTCCTTCTAAAATCTACTTCAACTCAATATTCCTAATGTCTCCACCTGAACACTGAAATTTTATTTACTAATTAAATCTTGACCTTTTCAAGTCTAGAATTAGCCATCTACATTTCCTGTTATCTTGCTCTTTCTTACACTAATACTGCACCGCACAGTAACCCTCTACCTTGAGTGGCCCTTGGGCCTTGTATTGGGTGAAAATTAATAAAAAAACACTCATGTATTTAACATCTGCTTCAGTAAAATGAAAAACCTTGTCAATTTTAAATCTTTCTATTTGTACCCTCTTACTTCTTTAAATAATGACCTGTCTTCATACTGATGATTGTTATTACAATATTTGGTTAAAATTTGTTAAGTTTGAATACTTAACAATGCAATATGGGAAATTCCTTGGGTATTTTGCAGTCATGAAACTCACAAGAGGCTTATTCAATCATTAGATATTATGATGCATCAGAAAATTCAAATAGTTTTCACAGGTACTGCTGTGATGTCTCCCCGGTGTCGCTGCATCAAATGTGACGTCTGCCTAGCCGCGTCCGTCGTGCTATCCTGTCCTGTGATGACCAACTGGCTTGGTATTGGTCACGGCACCAAATGTGACGTTCTAACCTTTTGGTGATTCGGATGGGAATCTGGTTAGATTTGGTATCAGCTTTGTCGTTCCCAGCTTGCCTCCAAAGTCTGATTACCGAAGTAACTGTTTTGATTTCTAGTCTAACCTACCCACTCAATCCATCAGTTGCCGGGCCGTAATGCAAGCTGAGTCCGGACAAGGGCAACACCGCACAAGTATATGTAAAATAAAATAAAATAATAACTCGAAAAGTTCAAATGTGTTAAAAAGGATAACAATATTTTATATCTGGTTGCTGAATACAGGACTGCGTCTTCCTACCAACCTGCTAATATGGATTCGTGACACTTTGTGTTTGTTAGGCGAGTCTTAACATCTTAAGTTGTTTGTTCTTTAAGAAACTGGTTCTTGGTGTATCTTCAGGCAATATTCGTAAAACTTGTTTTGGTGGTATGAGTCTAAGTCGTTCTTCAAAAATAAATTGTTCTTGGCTAGAAGTTGAGGTCGTGATTTGCGTGGAATCTTTCGGTCAACTCTTTGCGAGGCGGGCCCAACTCAATTCAACTCAGCTGCGAACTTAACTGGAACTCGAACTGGTTTTCACTCGTTGCGACTCTGCTTATATGGACGCCGACCCAAACCGGGGTGGGCTTGTCGGGGTTTGAGGTTCCTTGATAATTCTAAACCCACAATCCACTTCTTTGTTTTCGGTCAGGAAAATTTTATTATTTTCCATTTTTGGAAATCTTTCGTCTTCCCACCTTCTTCTGTTCTCATATTGGTATCTCACCATGCCCTCAGAGGGTGTCAATGGGTTTCCCCTCTCTCTCATAGTGGCATCTCACACCTATCCCTTCAGTGGGGCGCAACAGGCCGCCCCTCCTTCTTCACATGATTACCTCTGCCTAACGCTCATGCCCCCATCCAGCCAATGGGCGCTCAGCGGTGTGGGTGTGGCCAGACTAGCCTCGGTTTAAAAAATCTTGCTCAAAGAAAAAAAAGTTATCTTCCTTTTTCTTTTTCTTTTCTTTCTCTTTCTTTCCTTCTGCCCGACAACAAACCTTAGACTCTTATCACTTGGACTTTATCACCCGGGGCCTTCGCCAAACAAGTGGGTGGTCAATTGGACGTATTTGCATTCTGTTGTTAATTAACTGTTCTGATAAAATAATTTCGCTATCATAGCCAGCCCTGACGATAAACAGGTGTTTTTCCCAAATGACATGGAGGTGGTTCCACGGACATTTTGGTTTCGGTCAAGCTTGACCTAATTAATTTTTATCTCCAAGCACCCTGCGGGAGGTCTCTTGTCCAACTTGAAAAAATCTTTTTATCATTGCCATGGGCAGATTGGATATATCTTACTCGCCGCCCCGTAACATAAATCAGATTACATTCTGTGTTTCACCTTCTCGACAATGGAAATAAAAATCTTACCACTTTCCCTGTCAGAAAAATAACACCGCTTAGTGTCCTTTTCATGATGGCTTCTTATCAACTAAATTTAATTCTCGCCTTTCTTTTTTTTCTTCTTTCTTTCTAGCGACGTAAATAGTGTCACACTGCTAGTAATTACTATTGATTTGGGTTTGTTGTATTAAAACAATAAACACAAATCAATAATGATAATTATTATGACTATATTGTATAATAATGATATTGATAATAATAATAATTACAACTATAATAAAACACAGTTTAACAAAGTTTCAATCTGGTGTTGATAGTTTGTTTTTGTATTTAACTAGGATCTTCTACTTTTGGTCGCTGAACAACAGAAAAGCAAATATTTCCAGCAAGTGAAGGAAGACAAATACAGATTTCTGTACAAGAAAAAATTGTCGAGACATACAGAATTTAAGAAGCAAGTAAATCAGATTCAAGCTCTGCTGGCGATTGTTGAGCAAATGAATCAAGAATATCCGAGATTGCAGTTTAGTCTGGCAAAAGTAACCCTGACATTGCGCGATTTGTGCAAAAAATATTCATCAAATGAAGAAGAGGAATTAGAAGAAATGACAGAAGAGGAGGAAGGAACAGTAGAAGAGGAAAATGGTCAAGTTTAACAAACATCCAGTCAGCGATTATGAAGTTGGTAATTTTTTCTAATATCTGTGATTTTCATTTTAAAATAAAAGTGAATTTTAAGAAAATAATTTTGATTTGTTTTCTTTTGTATTTTCTGGTTTGTTTTTGTTTGTTTCAGAAAGCCATTTGCTCTTTTAGAATTTCAGTAAATATTCACCAAATTATTTGGTTTTTCATTTTCTTTCTATTTTTGGTGCAGTTTATAACATTTCATCTCTCTATTATTGCTGACTTTAGTACAAATGGAAAATTGAAGTTTCTAAATTCAAATATTTTCAAAATTATCAAAGTAAAATCTGATCCAGATTCTTTGGTAAAAATTTAACTGTTGTGTCTTATCTCAGATGTATTTATAAATAGTTTTTAAATTGTACCTGTCTCTATTTCTGAGAGTGGGGATTGTAACTATTTACAATGTTTGGACAGTTATCCTCATCTTTGTTGCCATACACAACGTTTTGGCTGTTGTATGATCCAACCTTCATCAAGTGATTATTTCATCCACCAAGGGTAGATTCTTCTAGTTTCACATGCCATGACTCATCTGGATATCTCAGTATCAGTTATTTCTCTTTAACTCAACTCGCCTCTGCTGTAGCCAGGTACTGAACTCATAACTCTTAGGGCCAAGTCACTGAGGACATCAGTGCATGAATTTTGGGGACTTATAAACCTAATGTTTCAGTAACCAGAGCTCATATTACAATTTGTTGTTGATATTGTTTTTCTCTAGCACTCCGTATTACTGGTTCCCATATTGTATTCATATCTATGCTTGACCAACTTGGGAGGATTTTTTGTGGCCATGCATATTCGCTGATTTCTTTTCATATTTTCCAGTGATGTTTTCTATTATTTCAAACTCATTCCACAAGGAGCAGTGATCTCCCTTTTCCCTCTATATATAGTCAACCATGCCCAATTTTTCTATTTCCCCTCATTTTACAGCTTTATGGAAGAGGCATGGCATGTGGAACTAGAAAAATCTACCCCAGTGGACGAATTAAAGAATTTTGTTTGAAATTCCAATCACCTGAAGGAGGCCAAAATGTACAATGACTGAAACATTGTGAATATGGCAACAAAAATGTGGATAACAGTCTGAACATTGTAAATAAAAAATTGTAGGTGAAAACAATGGAGGAAAACTTTGTAAAAAATTTCAATTTTTTTTTTTTTTATTGTCATATGACATGTACTTCCATGTAAGGAGTAGAAAATGAAGCTGAAAATTACCTGGTTTATATATATATATATATATATATATATATTGTTATGGACTCATCTAATTTTATTCTAAATTCAACACTAAAGTTTATATTTTACAAGTACTCAGAAAGTGTGAAAATGAAAAAAAAATAAAGTGAAATTGGCAACAGTTTTTGATCAAATTTGCATGCATCTGAGCAAAGATTATGTATCCTATGAAAAGTACACTTTCTCCTTCTTGGTCACAGGATAGCATGATGATTTGACTGGATAATATCCAGACATTAAAGCAACTTTGAATCCTCAGATGTGTCAGAAAAAAGAAAAGGGTCAGTGACCTCTTTTCACCTACACATGTAAAAATCCATAAATAAAGACCGCCACTAAGTCAGTCCCTCTTCAGAATTCAAACAGAATGGACATCCAGATAAACTTGCTATGATCTGCTATAAATTTAGATGTGTGGAATTGATAGAAATCTATTAAGGTTTCTGAGCTGAAAAGATTCAGTAAAGTGTTGATTAAAAGAAATCAAACTCTGGCGTGCTAAAAGAAGCAGATACAATGAAACAAAGAAAGATACATTATCCTGAGAGCCAAGGAAAAGAAAGATTCAACTTATTCTTCACTCAACCCCTGGAAAGATGAAAAAGAAAAAGAAAGGAAACCAAAAAGAAATCCATTTCACAGATAAATTTTCTACCCATCAAAGAGAAAAGACAAAAAAAATATAAAGGAAAACAGACACTAAAAGAAAATAAAAATAAAGACTTTTTCAAATAACAGATAAGTCCTTTGTTTCTATTGCCTGTTTTATCTTTGCTCATTTTGCCTTTTTGTCATTTGTAATTTCATGCAAATTTGGCACAAGGTCGTTTGTCAATATAATATTTACCTTTCTGAAAAGACAAGTTCCCCCATTGTTTTGTCCTGTAATATTTATTTTTGTCTCATTGTTTTGTTTTGCCCAGTCTTTCATCTTTTAATATATCCCAACATATTTAATCCCTATATGTATATTTTAGTAATAAAATGGTTACTCGTTATCCCTATATCTTTGCCTTCTGTTGTTTGTCACCTAATGTGTTTGTTCGTTAATTGATTCCATTTATCTCGGCCGTGTTTGATCAATCAGGAAAGGACCATCGGTAAATGAATTTGTGATTTTATATTATGTGTTACTGTGCCTCCCACTGCTACCATAACTGTAAAAGAGGGTGGTATGTAATATATATATATATATATATATATATATATATATCAGGTGTAACAGCAAAATTGTCCAAATCATGTAACAGCAAAAATTGTCCATTCGTTAGCTTTGAACCATTGTATCTTAGAAATGATTAATGATATCTTACTGGAATTCTCCAAGGTTTTTATAACAATATTGGATTCTACTTTGAGTAATAAGAGGGTATAATTATTATCCAAGCTTAACAGAAGAATTGTGATGAAATCGATCATAAAAGAAAATGATATGTTCATTATTAATTAATCATAGCTAAGTATTGGAAGCTCATGAAGGATTGAAATTAAGTTTGAATATATATATATTATTCTGTGATAATTTTCCAGCTTATTCAAGATGATCTTCGCCCTCTCTGACCTTCTATCTTTCTGTCCAGGAATAACAAGGTGTCTCACATGTTTCACGTATGATTTCATTTTCAAGTTTTTTTCACTACTCTTTGGACTGTCATAGCTGAAAATCCTCTCTCACATGCCAAACGTCTTATGAATTGAGTTGGATCTTTTCTAAATGATCTCTTTAGCTCTAAGTTCAAATGACGATCATTCTTCCTGTTGTGACCTCCTGATTCAGTTTTCCTCTCTACTGTTCCCTCTTTTTTAAACTTATTTACTGTTCTCTTGATGGTTCTTGAATGGACTTTGAAGATAGATGCCAGAGTGTGAATGTTGGTGCCATTACCGAAGGCCTGAATGATCTTTTTCCTCTCACCATTGATCATTTGGCAAGACAGTCAGTCTGACACAAAACTATTTTAACCTGTTCTTTTTCTAGCTGAATAACTCAAAGTGTTTTTCAGAGATTCTTACGAAAAATGATGTCAAGATAGCTAAACATCTTATCTGAAAACCTGACAAAAAGAAACTCAATTAGTTTAATGGTTTTTTAAGATATTAAATGTGGAATGGACAATTGTGCTGTAACATGATTTGGACAATTTTGCTGATACACCCAATATCTTACTTATTATAAAATGCAGATTGTGTGTGTGTGTGTATATATTGGATTGGATTTCCTACATTTTTCAACAGATTTCAACAAAACTTCACAGGACTACGTAAAATTACCTTGTGGTGGTTCTGACAGTGCCAAAAATTGGAAAAACACAATTGTTTTTGCACAAAATCAATTTGAAAACACCATTAAGAGGCATTAATGAAAGGGAGACAACTCATATCAAGTTATACTTATTAATATCGAGTTATCGAGTTATTATAAAACCCAGGTTGGTTGTTTGTGTATGTGTGTGTTCGTTTATATATGGGATCAGATTTCACACATTTTTCACCTGATTTCAACAAAACTTCACTTTTTTTTTGGTAGGTAGTGTTTCTTATTGTCTTGCACACTTTTTTCTTTATTTTTACATTCAGAATGCTTTAAAAATTCCATTTACATGACAATTGTTTATAATAAAATTCTATTCAATCGGTAGACTCATAACGATTGAAAACAATGTTTTTGTTTGAGTTTGGGTTTGACCAATTCGTAAAAAAAAAAAAAAAAAAAAAAAAAAAAAACTAAGACATGACATGCGTGTCCATCAATTTTAAACAATATAATCTTTGTCAATTTTATTTTTCAGTCTTTATGATGGTCGATACTTGATCTATCTCTTACTGTTACATCCCCGGGCAATGCCAGGCTCTACTGCTAGTATTAGTATATATATATATATATATATATATATATATATATATATATATATGAAGAAAGAGGGAGGAAAGAGAACAGCAGCTTCAGGCCATTTAAGGATTCAAATAAATTTCATTAAAATGTAAATTTCATTTCTACTTGGAATTCCTAAGAGAAAACTGAAGACATAAATAAGAGCTTTAGTTCTTTGTTGTGAAGTTTTCAATTACCCAAAATTCTAAAATCCAAATTGTAGCTCACGTTGCATGCCTTCATTTGACACACATGTTCTCGAGAAAGACGTATATCCAACTTTTCCTGTGATTTGTTCCATTAATAAAATTTTGTCATATCCACCACATGGTTGATAGAGAAAAAAACTGGCTAAAATATTTGCTCTTATTTTAACTGAATCATCTTATTTGAATGAGAGACAGCCAATAAAAAGTAACTCTTGAGATTCCATCAGCATCTTGATATTCTTTTTGATCTTGACATTAATTGTAGACATCATTTTGTTGCTTTATGTTTGTTTTGTGATGGGAGATTCGTTTCCCATTGAGAAACATTGAGTCTTTTCTTCTTTAATTTCAATCTCTCTGAAAAACCCTGAGAAAAGTAAGAAGTACGAAAGCTTTTAAGTCCCATCAGACACAGGACTAATGGAGATGAATTACTTCCCCTGAACTTCGATCATTGTTTTAGTTTTAGTGTTTAATTCAAGCTAAAGCCCATTCCTGAATATGTATGGGTGCTATTGGGTTACTACTTGCTCTAAGCATACCTACTTCTGCTACAGCTGCAGTATGTGGTTCTCCAACAACCTTAGCGGAATACGAGTCTCTACATTGAATGCAACATAAATTATTTAAAGTAATGTTGTTTTTGTTTGCAATTGCAGAAATTAAATTTGATTTTATTATTTTCTTTTCATCAATAAACACCATGTTTGATGTGAATCTCTTCCGAAAAAACCCTTGCCTTAAGGTTGTTCATTTCAATAACTTTTCCCGTTCAGTACTGCAATAAAACTCCTACCGAATTATATCTTTCGTTCGACTTAATTGATAGTACTCTTTAAATTATTTGATGATCGTTATATGAAAATGAACAAAAAACCAAAAACCAGAAACAAAGAAATAATCAATTATTAAGAAAAGAAAAAAAATGTCGTTCTCCATGGCGTTCTTCACTTAACTAACGGAAGTACTAAACAGCAAGGAAAATATTCTTTCATCTCTAAACACCTTATGTGTAAAGTAGTTTGAAGTGTTATGCTTATGGTGGTAATAAATGAATTAATGAATACTTTGAATCTTATAGTCAGCGGTGTAACATTGTTACTGTTAAAAGTACCGCTCAGTGGCTTATTTTTGTTTGCAGGTCTCTAATCGATTTATAAGAAAGGAATTTAACTCGAATATTTGGAGGCACACGGTGTTGGATTACTGCTCCCGGATGATAATCACGTGGTGCAATATCTGAAAGGCTCTTCCTCTTTTCCCTTTGATTTTGAAGCGGCAACACGTTTCCTTTTGTTCCGATAATGACTAGAGACATCTTCGTACCTCAGAGACATGGACCAAAGATTGCATTGAACTGATCATAATTTAAACTTTCTTTTTTTCTTTTTTAACATGTCTTGATTGATTGTTTTTTGTTTGAATTCCAGGTTTTCAATTTTTTTTACTCGGACTCACATGAGTTTCCCGAATATTGTTTGTGAAATGAAAGGATAATACTTTCTTTTCCCTCCTCGCAACAACAGTTACAACAAAGCAGTGGTAAAAAAAAAAAAACAACATATGGTATGTATGGCACCACAAAATAGAAAATATAGGGGGGCGGGTAAATTAGATTCAAAATATTTTAAGATTCCTGATTCATTTTTACCTGACCCTCTCAAAGGATTTTTTTTTAGATATATTACCCTACTCAACTGTTAACATTTTTTTTTTAAATACACAATTGTTTTACTTTTCATGCGTACTTATTTTCTGGAATGAGACCTTCAAACTTTTCTCTCAAATAAAACATAAAATTTCAGTAGCTGAAATGAAGTTTTATTTTTAAAATTAATAACCGTAACGATTTTAGACAAATTATATGGTTCAGAGAGCAATCCCATAGTGCCTGCGGCTACTAGCAGTCAGTCACGCCATGGATTGCTACTGATAAAAGCACAGTAGATTTTATCTCATCATTCATTTTTACAGTTGTCCAGTATGGCACAACATTAACTTGATACATGAGACTCTGAGAATAACGGAACCCGCCCACAAGCTACACACACGAAAGAAAAAAAAAAAAAAAGAAAAAGTTAAACGACCTGGAAAGAAAATAATGAAGCATTCCTCTGGTTGAAATTCACACCGCCATAAAAAAAATGGATACCCTGAAAGTGAAATATCTTCAGAAGAGTAATTTAAACATGAGTTAAAATTTACTTTTAACTCATGTTTAAAAAAAAAAAAAAAAGTAAATGTGTTTGAAACTACCAAATAACCCAACTTCGAAGAAAATCTGGACGTAAATTACAAAGTTGGTGAACAACACGATTTCTATTCGATTGCTGCTGGAATGACAGAAAAAGATGAGCGAATATAGGTCGCCACATTCTTTCACGTGGTTGGGCAAGAAGCCCAACACATTTTCAAATTCGAATTTGGAAACCCTGATGACAAGAACAAAATACACTGTATTAAAAATAAGTTCCGGGAACGATGAAGAAAAATATAACGTAAATCAGATATTTATTTTTCCAGCAGAAACATTCTCTTTCACAAAAAATTGACTCGTTTCTGACTGATATACAACGGAAGGCTAAGGACTGCGAATTTGGCAAGCTTCCGGACGGCTTAGTCAGAAATAGAATTGTATGTGGCATGTTAAACAAACATGTAAAGGCGGCCTGACTGTTAAAAGTGGAGGTGACAAAACAACAAATGCAAATAAGACGTGGTTGAAATAAAGTAAAAGTGTTTTCTGTTTCCCGTGATTTACAAGGTTCAATCGCTTGCTCATTTCAGGGGATCGTATATCAGCCGTTGGAGACTAAGAGTTCGTTCAGCGAAAAGGTGATAGTCGATAGAGATACGTGGAGAAAATCAACACGCATATGTAGTCGAAAGTTAATATCCGCTGCTGGCGGTTTTATCAGTCGCCTAGGCATCGCTGTTAATGAAAGCGCCTTGATGCCACTACTGATGACCTGATTAAGTTTGCCCGTCGTGGGATTCATCGCTAATGCCAGCCGAGTCGGATCTACCTTCGTGGAGGAAATCAGTGTTGGCTTTATAGTCACTCAGTGACTCAGAATGGCTGCTGTGAAAATCGCGTGGGCTTCTGACTAGCGAGAAAATGTGTTTTACGACCCTGGTATTTTGGCTGTATTCCAGAAGTGGGTGAGAGGAGTCGGACGAAATTAAGTTCTGTTTTTATCATATGAGCTTTCGTTTGAGTTGGAATTCCGATAGGGCAGGGGCGACAATGATACTCGCGAATTAGTAAGCCGGACTTAACATTAAAAAAGCAACAGGCAAATGCCGAGTGACTGAAGTTAACGCGAAACAAATTAAAAATATAAATTAAGAAATTTCGACAATAAAGCGGAACGCAGGATTAAAAAATAAAGAGACTGGGAATTGAAAGTGCCGCTGTCCCAGTATCAGAAGACCAGCATTCCTACATTGTTACATTTCGTTTTGGCAAATGCAGAAAAAAGCACTTACCAAAACACTGCCCAGCTTACAGGAAGATGTTGAAAATGCTACAAATCGAATCATTTTGCGAGTATGTGCCGCTCTAAACCACGAGGTATTTCAGAAATAAACACCAAGTAAATTGATGACTCATCAGACCGCTACCGATT
The DNA here is from genome assembly GCA_963932145.1 of Acanthosepion lycidas. Taxonomy (NCBI): domain Eukaryota; kingdom Metazoa; phylum Mollusca; class Cephalopoda; order Sepiida; family Sepiidae; genus Acanthosepion; species Acanthosepion lycidas. The sequence goes on from OZ010596.1 coordinate 1,216,330, forward strand.
TTTCGACGGCATCATGCTAGAAACAAACACAATGACATCCGATTAAATACAAGAAATAATAGTAAATGACACGACAGCCATTAATTTCATGATCGACACTACAGCACATGCCAACACAATACCAAATAATATATTGTGTATATTTTACATCAGTCCGCTACTAATTGAGGAGTTACAGTCAGCACATCATCCAACCCAAAAGTCTGAATTTCTAGCAAGTGCTACCACCGAGGAAAACATTGATCGTGTTCACCACATGGTGATGGATGACAGGTGATTGACTTTAAATCAAATAACCAATGCTATTAGCAGATCCTGTGAGAGAGCTGAGAGCATTCTACACATAGAACTTGGCAAGATAAGGTGCCACGTCTTCTGACACCTGATCAAAAGAGCAGCCGGCTGATCATACCAAGGGAAAATCTGACTTACTTTGAGGCAGATCCAGCTGGTTTCCTTGAACATTTCCTAAGCCCGGTGTTTCTTTTATCATTTTGAACAAGAGACAATTTATGCAATGTAAACACACCTCCTCATCTGCTCCAAAACAGGCCAAGCTTGTTTCACCTGCAGTGAAGGTGATGGCCCCAGTCATTTGGGATACAAAAGGTATTGTGTTTATTGACTATGTTCAAAAGGGCCACACCATAAAAGGAGAGTACTGTGCCGACTTGTCAAGGCAGGTACGAAAGGCTGTCAAGATCAAACACATAAAAACTGACAAAAGGCGTCTTGTTTCCCCTGGACAATACTCCAGCACACAAATCCTTGGTTTCAATGGCTGCTGTGCGTGACTGTGGCTTTGAACTAGTTGACCACGCTTCCTATTCTCCTCATTTGACTATCATCTGTTCTCCAACATGAAAAATATTTTGGCTGAGAACCACTATCGCAGTGATGATGACATATCTGCTGTTGATGACTTTTTGACTAACAGGATGAACAATCAGATGTCAATTTACACGAAAAGAAATAATGGAGTTATTAATAAGAAATGTTGAAATTAATACATCCAATATTTCAAAACTATAACATCACTCCTTCATGGTCCACTCTCGTAGAAAATTAATTATTATCCATTGTGCTTGGATACAGATGCTTCGATAGTTACGGTAAAATACTACTGGTGGAAACATGACAAGCTTCTGGTATAAACTTTTCAAAAATATTTATTTTCCCCCTTACTTCTCGAATACATAAAATGATTCTTCACCTCAAAAGATATGATCTAATGATCACATACAGACCTGGAAAAGATCTACTCATGGCAGGCACTCTTTCAAGGAATATTTGAAGGAGCATAGAAACCTATCGTATGATGAATTATTTGAATTAAATGTCATCAGATCCCTAACAATGACGCCAGAAAAATTAAATCTGTTCCAGGCAGCGACACACCAAAGTGCTAGCCTGTTGACAATAGATACTATTGTATTACATAGCTGGCCAGACACAAGAAAAGGTTGTTTTCTATCTGTGAAATCATACTGGGAATTCAAAGATGAAATCATAAGACAATCAACTACGTTTCAAAAGTAACAGTGCGATTGTTCCTGAATCACTAAGAACTGAAATTGTGAACAAAATTCACGAATCCCATCAAGGAATGGCAAGAAGCAAACATAGAGTCAGAGATTACCATTATATTGCTTTGGCCTGGTGTGAATTCGCAATTCGAAGAAGCATTTGAATATGCGAAACATTTGCCACATTCAAAAAACAAACAACCGAAAAGATCTTTTAATGTCTCGTGAGATTCCGAATCGCCTTTGGTCAAAAGCAGGCATTGATTTATTCTCCCTTTAATGATAAAAGTACATAATTGTCAGTGATTATTATTCAAAGTTTACAGAAGTGATGCAACGGAGTGATCAAACCAGTTGTGCTATTATAAATAAGCTTTTTCACCAGACATTTTGATTTTTGATAACGCCTCACGGCTGTCATTAGTAAAATTCAATAGGTTTGCCAAACATTAATTCATTAGATAAGAATTGAATTGACGTCTTTTTCTTTTTAGTATGTAATGAACAAAACAAGATCTAGATTTAAAAATTCAAATGCTAAGCACTGACTCATTGATTTTGTTAGAAATTAAAAAGACTCGAATTTACAAACTTTGCTTAACACACACGCAAAAGCGAATCCAAGACAAAACTCGTGAAATTTCACACCTTGATGCGAAATGTTTTTCGGCCAATAGAAAACTAGGAAACATTTAAAAACAAAATTCAAATAATCTTCAATTCTCAGAAACAAAATTCTTTTACGGACCTTTTCGCGAGCCGACGCGAAGTTTGTTCGTCGTCCAATGGAAAGGCCCGAATCATATCCAGGACTGAATTTCCAAAGACCTTTTCAAGCCCCACAAAGAAAATAAAAGACGGGCAAGTTCGCCTGTCACCAGAGAAAGGAGGAGACGAGCGTATTAACACGTCCCTTGTCAAACGTCAAGCGATCGTTATTATTATCTCTACCTTTCTCCCTCACATCTTTTATACTTGATAAACGAACGGGATATTTTAAGACTGAGCGATTACTTCAAACACATTCCTACGCTACGATAACGCTCATACATACATACATACATACATACATACATACATACATCCACACATATGTTCCTGCCTACGTACACATAAACTCATTCTTGCAAGGACTACTACGAACATTTTTTGACACAGCGTCGTCGAAAATGGGCATCTGGTGATAAGAGGATTTTAAAGCATGAGAAAAATAAAGAATTTGATTCTCAGGTAAAACACATACCCCCACCGTTAAAAGTTGACTTAGCAGAGAAGCCAGATGTGGGGTTTTGACAGCGATTGATGAGTCGGTAGAGAGACCTGACTGAGTGAATTTTGGGTGTCTCCAAAAGAAAGATGTGATAAGAATTATTTAGCAATCTGGGGTTTGTAAAAAAAAAATGTTTTGGCCGAAGGAAAAAAGAAAAAAAAAAAGGATTTTGTAAACAAAATTCTGGATAATAATTTTAAGAGAGCCAGTCTAACCACACCTACACTGCCGAGAGATCATTGGTCAAGTGGTAGCATGGGTGATAGGCGGGGGTGAATGTATGAAAAAGACGGAGAAAAAAAAATGGATTTTGTAAACAAAATTCTGGATAATAATTTTAAGAGAGCCAGTCTGACCACACCTACAATGCCGAGAGATCATTGGTCAAGTGGTAGCATGGGTGATAGGCGGGGGTGAATGTATGAGAAAGACGGAGAAGTTGTTAACACCCACTGAGGGGATTGGTATGAGATACTAATGTGAGAGAGGAAGAGTCTAGGAGGATAACTCTCCTCCGACCTTCCCTCACGGACGAGGGAGAAACCCCCGAAATGGAAAGTGATTAATCTTCCAAAAATGGGAAGTAATTAATTTTCCTGGCCTAAGAACAAAGAGAATTCTTGTTGGGAATCGAGAATTATCGAGGAACCCAAACCACGTCAGGCCCCACACTGGGTTTTGGTCGGTGTCCATATAAACGAACGTCCCCGGGCAGTTTTGCAGTTGATTCGCAGTTGGAGTTGGAATTCAGTTCCGGATAGAGTCAGAGTGTTGCCTTGCAGAAGTTGACCAAGAAATTCCACATCCTTTTGACTTCGACTTCCTACCAAAAGCAAGTTATATTGACGAACGACTTAAGATACCAAAACTCGCTTAAGAAACGCAAAAGTGTCACAAATCCATAGAAATGGGCTGGGAGAGAAACATACTCCTGTATATAATAGACGGATAAAAATAATTTGTTATTTTTCAACATATTTGAACCTCTTGAGTTTTGTTTTATTGCTTCTTTTACTTACGCTTGTGCGATATCACCTTCACCCCGGATTCAGCTTAGAGCTCCTAGGACTTTCGAGGTGGAAGACTAATGTGTCGATAAGTAGAAGGATCAGTCGGTTCGACGAGTTCTTTAAAACAGGAACTACAGAAGATGATTTCCAACAAGCAATAAAGCAGCGAGATATTTATTGTACACTTTGGAGAGAAATATGAGAGCACATTTCTTAAGGTAAATTGCAGGGATGTCATTATTGCTTCATCGATAGACTTATAAATCATTAGTTATGAAGGTGGCGTTATGATAGTTTTGCAGCCTCAATCTCAAAAGACAAGATACTATAGAATCGTCCATATTTCATACTCACCTCCGAGATAAAATACACTCTTCCATCAGAATCTGTTTTAACCAACCAACACCTCGCATTGCAAATCTTGATTTTCTATTGGTCGAGACATGTAACAATTGTCGAAAAACTGTTTTCGCGCCCAGTTCGTTGGAGCCTATTTTGGTTTCCAGAAACAAATAAAAAGGACCATCTCGACCCAATTCACCAGTCAGTCAATAAACTTCAGAGAGATGCCACACAAATCCACGCGTGTCACTACTTTGACTTAAGATACTTTTCGCGCGTCAACTGCTGACTCAAACATCAACATAATCTCTCACATCTCTTTTACAACTTTCTAAGAAAAGTGTTCTTACACACTACTAAAATAGAAATTCTATTTTAACAAAAGACAAACACAGAACAATCCAAGGTAAACAACTCTGGAGAATTTAGACAATTAAACCCTACTTTATTCACGCATACAAACGCCTACTTTATTCACGCATACAAACTACACAAATTTCTGTATAAATAATATTTTCCATTTTACTCTGCTTGACCAGTTCTTAAACACTTGAACAATTTTGAACTGTAAATCAATAAGAAACCCAATTTATCAATGGTCAATTTCTTGCATTATCAAACTACAAGTTTTTCAAATTGTATATTAATTGTACATAAATGCATGTTGTTTTATTGAAATCTTATAATCGGTGTTTCTTACTGATGTGGGTGCCAAAGTTGGGCCCACAGAAGTAAAACACGGAACACGGATTAGATGTAAGAAAGATATATTAACAACAGGTTACAGAGATAGTGTAAGCAGAGCTTACTATAAGTTAGTGTCCAACACTGGTAGTCATACTAGACTCTCTGTGTCAGTCTCTATCACTCTCTGTCACTCTCTCCTATAGAGTGCTATGTCGTCTACTTAATATAGGCCTGGAAGAGTAGGTAGTTTCCTGTCTCACAATACTTACTCAATTTCCTTGTGATTGATTCGTTTTTGAATGTCTATATTCTATATTGCTGCGGATTAATTTGGTGAATATGCCGGTAAACTAACCATCTTAATATAAAAACCTTCTGATAACAAATTCAAACTACCAACAATACCCTATTCGCGAATAAAAATTGGCAGTGAACGCCTGAAAACTATTGTTTTTCATCAAGAAGACCCAATATCGATAAATATCAATATAGATAACTAATATCGATAAAGGCGTTATTAATTTAATGCAAATTGATAATTCCAAATACTATTTAAACTTAAACAGGATATATATGGGCAGATCCTCAATTCAAGTTTTGGAAAACACCTTAGCATCGGAATACCCAATAAAAAATAATAATAAAACAGAAATCTTACAATAAATAAAACATTTTATAAAACAATTTAGTTGTAAGAAAGGAATTCTTTGTAATGTAGAATGGGTGTATAATGTTGATAATGTTGATAAATGACTTCCTGTGCAAATCAAAAGTCATTTTATTGAGAAGCCTGTATTCAACCCTTGACCGACAGTCTGTTCGATTTCTGACTGTTTTTGCTTGTTGTATGGACAGGATGTTACTACGGCTGTCTAGACTGCAGTTGTTTGCACGTGGTCCTGTCTGTGTGTAGGTGGTCTACGTGAGAGGTTGCTGTCTCTAAACTGTTGCTGCTTGTGAGCTGTGGTGTTTGCAAAACTAGTATGACGCGTGTCTTCGGTTCAATAAAGTTTTACTGTTAAATTAGGGGTAATGCGGCTGCATATAAATACGTAGCGATTTGATGCTAAAGATGATAAACATTTGATTGAATCTTGTAATCTACTCTGCAAAGTAATAATTCATCATATCGTACTAAAAATAAGTATGAATCTTTTTCCTCCGTACAAACAAAAATTCGTCGAGTTACTCAATGGGGTTATGGAAATATAAATATACAAATGGCGGTTGCAAAAGTAAAAATAGTGACGTTAGTTTAATCTTCATTCAGCGCGTCATACTTGTGGCGTCATACATTGTTTTGCTCCTAATCTACTCCTACTCCAAATAGCCAGTACATTTGTATACTTGTAAACTCTGAAATATCTACGGGTTATCGTCGCCTGTATTCGAACTCAAGATAAAATTGAAGTCAATGTAAATTGATAGATTTAGAGACGGTAAGTGGTTTCGCATTCGTAAATATGGCTGGCATTCAAGAATCGAAATAATATCGATTTTTAAAACAAACAAACAAACAAGAAACATATTGGATTCTGGCGATAATTCCCGACCTCTCCTTCACCCTGCAATGATTTTGCGAACGATAAACTCCGCCCCAGTGCGATTTCTCTTCGCTCGATCACCGCTTATCGTATTCGATCAACCGCAAAATCAACAGGCAACCATCAGCAATAAAACACACATACGGGCACTGCGGCTATTTCAGGCGCAAATCAAAGAATTCATCAATAAACGAATTTACAGACACAACAAATTAGTTCATTTTTCTGCCTTGAATCAACAACAAGACACAAAGAAGAAAATATTTATATTTCTTACGCACAATCTATGAGCGACAAACTCCTTCCGGGTTCTTCTCTGAGATTATCTCTAACACTATCAGTATGAGAAACGCAATCAGTTTGAATGAACCGTTCCCCCCGCTTCTCTCTCTCTCTCTCTCTCTCTCTCTCTTTCGACATGCGCGCGCATTTGTTGGATTATGGCAGATAACAAATAACAACAAACAACAAGTGATTTGATTGATTTTATTACAATTTCAATGTTTATTAACGTCATACTGAGAATATTATCTTTTTGTTTTTTATCTTTTGAAAATGTCTGCAAAACTGAGAGACAAAGTTTTGACAGATGTGTGTGTGTGTGCGCGTGCGTGTGCGTGCGTGCGTGCGTGTGTGTGCGCGTGCGTGCGTGTATGTGTGTGTAATGAACAAAATCACATGAACAGACACACACATGAACATATAAATGTATAATACGCTGAAGAATCTCACAGACATTATTGAATTTCGGAAAAGATTTCATTGCTTTCATAGTAAACTGGCAAAAGGGGATAAAAGGTGTTATTTAGCGAAGCTCGCATTATTGACCATAACTCCTGAGTAATGAATTCGATCCTCACTGGGTTTACCATCCTCGTAATTTATTCAGTCCGTTAGTTTTTAGACATAAGTCTAAAAACTAACGGACTGAATAAATTACGCTTAAATTCGAAACAAGCGCCTAAAATTTCTTGTACTTTAAAAAAAAACGCAGAAGTACAGAGTTTCTAACACAGAGAACAGAAAAATGAAAATATTTCACCTTTTTCCAAGAAATGATCGTCGCCTGATGCGTACTTTAATATTTAATTTCCGATATGACAAAATAAAGAACAAATAGGAAACGTTTATCAATCTAACATGTTTCACTTTTTTAAAGCTACATCAGAGAATGAGATATGGAGCTTTAATAAGTGTGAAATATGTTAGATTGATAAACGTTTCCTATTTGTTTATCTTATCACAAGGCGAATTACTTGCGCCTTGCTGCGTATCACACATTTGTTTGTAAGAAAATAATGATCGATTTTAAATCATTGTTATAATTTGTGGAGAAAAATGATGCATTTCAATATTACTCAATGACCTTGCCGATGTGACCTCCATCTTCTGGCTTTCTCCTTCTATATTTTGAATATGAGGCATTCTCTTATTCAAATTTAATTTTAATTTAAATCAAAAAATAAATAATTTCAGTGGGGTGTTTGCGCCCACCGGGAACCCTATTTGATTAAAATGAAATATACTTATCCAAGTACCCTAGGAGTCATTCCCTTGCTTCAAATTTAAATTTAAATTATATAAAAAGGAAAACATACCCTAGTTAATGTAATTTCAGAATATATATGGTTATGGTAGTCTATCTCCAAAAACCTAGGAGAAGTTCGATAACAAACAGCAGAAGCTACAACTTTATATATATTGATTCTGTCGGATTCCGATCCATATTTTATTTATATTTGATCACATCTCATATATATATATATATATATATATATATATATATATATATATATATATATATATAATTTATTCGAAAATTATAACATAAATATGTTATAAAATCACTACAAATATAGTAATTTTTTTCAACACTTCTGGTGTCATATCAAGAAATGGTATTGGATGTAGAATAAAGAGTTTAAAAAGGGGCAAATCGACGAAACACCCCTCGATAGGGGAAAGGTTGTTACATAAGCTGCAATGACTAATCAAAACTCAAGTCTGTGAGAATTCAAAAAACTTGACAACGAACCTTAAAACTTATTGTCAGTCCCAGATCCATGTAAGCATTACAGAACAAATCAATCAAATGCTGCATGTCACTCTCAGAATGAGCAAATAAATCACAGTGGTCAGCATACAGGAATTCTAGGATGAGGGCATTTTGTACCGTTATGCTGGCAGATGCAGATTAAACAATTTTCCTGATGTGCGTTACCTAATGTAGATGCCATGAGGACAAACCTTAAAAGCCATTGCGAACACCATTGGAAAGTATATGGCAAAAATCATAGGAGTGGGAATGTCTCCCTGCTTGACACCATTCTATAGGAGTTTTGGTTTTGATAGCTTACACCAACATTTAGCAAGGCTTTCATGTCATCATAAAAGTGACGCAAAACTTTTATGAACTTTGCAGGACAGTCAAGTTTTCCTAAGATCTTTCAGAAAGCAGCTCGATTAACCGTATCAAAAGCCTTTGTTAAGTCTACAAAAACCTGATTAAAGATCCATTCCTTGCTCTACACACTTCTCCTGTAGCTGTCTCGCAGAAAAGATCATATCTACTGCACCTCGACTATGGCAAAAACCAGATTGTGACTCAGGCAACACATCGTCTGCTATGTTGGTAAGCAGATGGCCTAACAGGATTCCACACAATACCTTACCAACGTCAGTGAGGAGGGTTATGCGAAGGGAGCTCCCACACAGGTCTTGTGCACCTTTCCCCTTTTACAGAACAACCATAATGACATCTTTCTAATCCTGAGGGACCATCTCATCCTCCCACACCTTTTGCATGAGATCTGTTAGTATACGGGTGAAGCTTTGTTGTAACCTAGAAAGGATCACTGAATTAGGAATAACTAAAACAGAGTTTTGAAATGAAATGGTGATCTTTAAACATCAACAAAATACAATACTCGCCAGCGGCGTGAAGTAGGTAAACCACTGCCAGTGATAGACTACTTAGACAGCATATTACCCCCACTTACAATAGTGTCCAACGTATTTATGAGGATTGGACATACCCATTAGTGTTCATAGGTACGGTATATAACAAGTTTTCACCACCACATTACAAAATTTTTACACTTAGACCATCCATGCTTGGCGACTTTCCACTGTTTAATTTTGCAATTGCACCAGACACTTCTTCAGTAGCCTTTGCCATCACATGCTTGGCTGGTCGGTTTGGTATGAGCTTGATGAACTCATCATTTACCTGTGAAGGACGATTCAGAAATTCCTCAAAGTGGTTATGCCAATACTCAAGTATGCTCTTGGGGTCACACGGCAACTGTTTACCATCTTTAGATCTAATTGGTGCAACGGAAGAGCTGAAATGACTATAGGTCTTACGGAACAAGCTGTATAGTAGCTTGGTGTAGTTAGTGTTAGAGGCGGACTGAATTTCGTCAGCTTTGGTCAGCTTTTCACCATTTATCCTGAGATTTACTTGTATGCCTTTTAACCTCCTTAAAATATGTTTGGTCTTGGGGTGAATTATTCCCAAATAAAATTGATGTTAAAGTTCTATTCATTTCTTCAATGAGTGCACTAATCTGTTCATCATTTTCATCAAACAAATCCTTGTGTTTCTTTCCAACATAATCCAGGACCTCTAGACAAACTCTAGTCACTTTATTCCGGAAATCATCCCAGTTGTACTTTCGATGTTTTCCAATATATCTCTTAGTTTTTCCTTCACAATCTCATCCTTAATACGACCAACATTCAAGCGTTTAGGAAGAATCACACCTTTCGCTGTGACCATGGGTTTTATTACAAAATACGCCTTGGCGTGTACTACATGATCGTCTGTCCTGCAATCTGCGCCACTCATAACCCGGACCTAAGGTCATGCACATCCCTCCTGACAAGAACATAGTCAATTAAATGCCACTGTTTCGATCCAGGATGCATCCAAGTAGTGTTAAATTTATCCTTTTGTCTAAGTATCATACTAGCAATGGACAGATCAAGCTCCACACGTATCTGCAACAGTAGAAGACCGTTACTATGACATTTGTAAACCTCATGCCTTCCAGGTCTCAGAGTCCTTGCCCACTCATGCATTAAAGTCACTCAGGGTGATGATTTTGTCTGCTGTATGAACAATAGTTCTTTTAAAGAGAGATAGAAAGTTAACTTTTCATCTTCACCAGCATACATGGTCGGAGCACACACACACACACATACACCACACACACACACACACACACACACACACACACACACACACACACACACACATATATATATATATATATATATATATATATATATATATAGAGAGAGAGAGAGAGAGAGAGAGAAATGGCAGGCTCTCAAAAGCCATCAAAAACAAAATCTAAAAATAAGATTATAATTTTCCGGGCGTAGTAGTAATGTATAAAAAGTGAATTATCATTCAATCGCGGATAAAAACATGACTTTTCAACAAGTCATCTTCAATCAACTCAAAAATGCCAGCTCGTCTACATAAATGTGCGCTGAGGAGTTTCCTTAAATTCCTAAAATAAGCGACTAAAAAGTTTTTAAAAAAAGAAACTCATCAAGGATAACTGAAAATATGTTCACTTTCTTTGCTTTTTTTGTAAACTCGGAATAATGACATTTATTAAGTAAAATATATGAACTTTCTTCATAACAAACACATGTTTATTTCTACGAACATTTCAAATACTGAAATTGTTAACTAAGAAAAAAATACACCAGCGAAATATCAGCATATGCAAAACCTTTGTCGTAAATATGTAACTAAAATGCAGTTTGAAATTTTACAATAATTATTGGAAGTCTATTATTAACTATATTAATTTTGACTACGACTACCAATGCTACAATAGTCCGACATTCCAGTGTCATTTGTTCGTAATAAATGTCCATTCTATAATGCTTGACTCAATTAATGCTTACTTTTATTGTGTGAGCAAATGGAATTCAGTGGCTATTGTTAAACACATGATTCAGTCTTATGAGTGAGTACTACAGGCTCAAGCCATTGGAAT